>NW_024121655.1:4666835-4691978 GCF_016745375.1 Pimephales promelas
ATATAAAAAATCCCCTCGCAAACTTTCATCCTCAATGTCTTGACTTCACGCTGACGAGTTTCGTCGAATGTGGATCAAAGCTCTAGGAGGAGTATTTGACAATTCCATTGCGAGCGTTTTACAAACAAACCTCAATAGCCAAATTCCTGTTGGGCTGGGGTAAAAAGTAAGAGCGCGAGGTATAGGATGAAACGATGAGATCAACGTGTGTACCGATTTCATATTATTACATACAAGCGTGTTTGAGTTATGGACCAAGTGTTCGGACCCCGTTCCAGGGGGCGCTGACGAGCCCCCTGCCACGCCCGGGTACCCATCTTCAGCCCGGCTCTGATGGCCGCGGTTCTGACCCGTGTGCAAAAGTTTCAAGAGTTTTTCGAGCACGTTAAGGGCCCCAAAAGTGCCCAAAAGGTAGCAATAATAATAATAATACTAAAGAATAAATATATATAGCTGCGAGCAGCGATGGCGGGCCCAAGCCGGTGGCACCGCAACCCCGGTTCCTTTAGTTACCTAAATGGGTGGCGGTGCCGAAGGCTTTGGCCCTTTTATGATTAAATGTTAAAACGGCTTGCCATACTCTGTCATTTCGACTAGTCACAATTATGTTACAGATATCTTAAATGATAATACAAACTATCCAAAATGTAATTACCAATAGACAGAAAGACGTTGTTGATATCTACAATGTTAATTCCGGACAGGCAAACTTAGCTTTTAAATGTTAAAAGGGCTTGCCATACATGGACGTAGGCTCAGAGAGAGGCTCACCATATTCAAACCAAAATATCTGACATCCTCTTGGTCCGAGCTAATGACTATGTATTAGAAAGTTGTCCGGCTTGAGGAGTACAATGTATATAGCGATTTTTGTAACTGTAGATAAAACTAACAACCCACTTTTGTCAAAAGGTGGCGCTATTTAGTCCTTGCACTATGCCCGTTTCTGAAACTTTGCACATGTCTACTGGCTAATAAATGTGATGTATCTGTTGAGTTTCAAGCAATTTCAATTTCAATTTCAATTTGACTGTTGAAAAGAAGTGCGCCGATTAGATACTCAGGATCGGTATCGGCTCTGACACTGCCATCTTTGACGAGGCTGATTCAAATTCTATATTGTGCATATATACTATTCTATGTTAGGCACAAAGGCACAAAAACTTTCTAAAGTACCATAAAGTTTTTGTGTACTGTATTATTAGTGTTCTGAAGCTATTATGTGATATAGAAATTAATATTTAAGTCATTAAATTCAAGAACACAAACTTTTCCCTCTCTGCGCCTGTCAGTCATTCTCCATTCAGCATTCAAACAGCACGTCACATTCGGTTACAGTCAATGATGAAACGATCTTCAAGATGATTGAATGTTAATCCTATTATACTGGATCTTTAAGATAAAGGTCTAAAGGTCTATATTTTCGAATGAAGAAACTTTTTCTTGCTGGACTTTATTGCTGTAACTTAACCGTGTTACTTTCTACCGGGTGTCGGACGCTGTCGGTTAGATCACAACACTAGAGTCAGAGCACTATAATTGTTCTTCACGCACACAGTAACTGAAATTTAAAACCTTTAAAAGAAAAGGCTCAATAAACTATTGCATAGATAGATAATGTATAATACACTGTTCATAAATATGTATTTCCTTTGTGCTTTGAACTTTTCAATACGGACTCACTGCGCTGTAACTTCATGTGGCTTCAAGCACATCATTCTCTGCTCGGGATGCACATAAGTGCTTTGTGCTGCACCGTATTGGAGCCGTAATATCATAATGCAGTGATGTAATGACAGATTATTAATTGCCTTTTAATTATATGTTGCTGCATCATTAAACATCTGTCCTATGCATTTCAAACATTTATAGCAGCCATGGCTATATTTTTTTATGATTTTTGTTATCTTGTTTTTCATGAATGTATTTTTCAAAAATAAGAGCAATGTGTATTATCTATTATTAATATGGTTTATAATAGCATTTTTGTCATAGATTATGACAAAGTAATCATATGATCCACCAGCGAGGAACCAGCAAACAGAGTGAACATTCTTTCTGTTTAGTTCAATCCTACTTAATAGGAATTTATTTAAAATGCTCGCTCTACTCCACACCATTAATGTCTTGTGCGGACATCCGTATTTCGACTTTCGGTTTTAAGTAAGCGATTTAAAAGCTCCCAAGTCCCAGCGGAGTCACACGTTGATTAACCGGTGGGAATATACACAATAGGCCTACCTGATATTGAACACAAGAGGGCAGTATAGCACTACGTATGACTCAGATTATTATTTTTTTATGAATTTTACAACAATTCTGGCTGTTTTTGAACGTAAACATAATTCTTAAATGAAAAAAAGGAAAAATTGGGGAAGTTATAATATTTGTATAATTTAATTTAGAAACAAATGATGTATAATTACATTTTTAGAAGATATGAGGCTTTTAGTGTTTACTTTTTTGACATTACTTTAATCTTTTGCCATAGTTGCACATGTCTACTGGCTAATAAATGTGATGTATCTGTTGAGTTTCAAGCAATTTCAAGCATGCTAAGAGTCCCAAAAGCATTGAAAAAGAATGTTAAAGTTTGATTCGTTGCCACGGCAACAGTATCAAAGATATCAAAAATTCATTCACAGGTCTACATCTGCCGTGTATTTACATTATACAGATGAAGTTTGAAGCAAATCGGTTAAAAATAAGAGAGTGGTTTCAAAGCATTTTGAAAAGTGACACACTTCCTGCTGCCAGTTGGTGGCGCTATAATTTTGACTCACAATAGTCACATCCATGTGATCGGTCTCTTACAGCGAACACACTGCTGAAGTTTCATCAAGATCAGTTAATGTATGCTGAAGTTATAACACACATCCTGTTTCATGTTTTTCGCCATAATTTCGTTTCCTCGCCACGGCCAAACCGTTCGAGATATAAAAAATCCCTTGGCACCTTTTCATCCTTAATGTCTTGACTTCACGCTGATCGAGTTTTGTCGAATTTGGTTCAGTGCTCTAGGAGCAATACTTTAAATTCCATTGCATGTGTTTTAAACACAACCCTAAATAGCCGTCTTCCTGTTGGGCTGGGGTAAAAAGTAAGAGTGTGAAGTAGGCTATATATGAAACGATGAGATCTATATGTGTACCAAGTTTCATATTATTACATGCAAGTGTGTTTGATTTATGGACCAAATTTTCAGACCAAGTTTATTGACCAAGTTAATCTGATTAATAAACTAATTATATAAAACTATTGTCAATGCACTACAATTAAACTAGTTATATGTCTTTACTTATAAAAAATAAAAATAAAAACTTATTTAAAAAATACCAGGCTTGGGAAATGTATTTTTTTTATGCAGGCCATACACACAGCAGTGAAATGGTTAAGCCCCCTCCCCCTGCACACTCACACACACACACAGACAGGCAAAGACAGAGATGTAGGCTCAGATTAAGCAAGACCATATTCAAACAAACATATCTGACTTTCTGTGGGTCCTAGCTAATAAGTGTAAATTAGAAAGTTGTCCGGCTCGAGGAGTACAATATACATACCAATTTTTGTAACTCTAGTTAAAACTAACAACCCCACTTTTGTCAAAAGGTGGCGCTACTGAGCCCTCACCACGCCCGTTTCTGAAACTTTGCACATGTCTACTGGCTAATAAATGTGATGTGTCTGTCGAGTTTCATGCATTTTGAAGCATGCTAAGGGTCTCAAAAGCATCCTAAAAGCATCCTAAAAGAAGGGTAAAGTTTGATGCGTCGCCACGGCAACAGTTTCAAAGATATCAAGAATCCATTCACAGGTCTACATCTGCCGTATGTTTACATTATACATATGAAGTTTGAAGCAAATCGGGTAAAAATAAAAGGGTGATATCAAAGCATTTTGAAAGTGACACACTTCCTGCTGCCAGTTGGTGGCGCTATAACTTTGACTCACAATAGTCACATCCATGTGATCGTCCTCTTACAGCGAACACACTGCTGAAGTTTCATCAAGATCAGTTAATGTATGCTGAAGTTATAACACACTTCCTGTTTCACGTTTCTCGCCATGATTTCGTTTCCTCGCCACGGACAAACCGTTCGAGATATAAAAAATCCCCTCGCAAACTTTCATCCTCAATGTCTTGACTTCACGCTGACCGAGTTTCGTCGAATTTGGATCAAAGCTCTAGGAGGAGTATTTGACATTCCATTGCGAGCGTTTTACAAACAACCTCAATAGCCGACTTCCTGTTGGGCTGGGGTAAAAAGTAAGAGCGCGAGGTATAGATAAAACGATGAGATCAACATGTGTACCGAGTTTCATATTATTACATACAAGCGTGTTTGAGTTATGGACCAAGTGTTCGGACCCCGTTCCAGGGGCGCTGACGAGCCGCCCTGCCACGCCCGGGTACCAGCTTCAGCCCGGCTCTGATGGCCGCGGGTTCTGACCCGTGTGCAAAGTTTCAAGAGTTTTCGAGCACGTTAAGGCCCCAAAAGTGCCCAAAAGGTAGTAAAATAATAATTATTATAAAATAGTGAAAAAAATAATCGCAAGGAAAACAATAGGGCCTTCGCCCTTTCAGGGCTTGGGCCCTAATAATCCTTAGGAAAACAATAGGGCCTTCGCCCTTTCAGGGCTGGGCCCTAATTAATAATCGTTAGGAAAACATAGGGCCTTCGCCCTTTCAGGGCTTGGGCCCTAATTAATCCAAGGAAAACAATAGGGCCTTCGCCCTTTCAGGGCTTGGGCCCTAAATATAGCTGCCGAGCAGCGATTGGCGCGGCCCAAGCCGGTGCACCGCAACCTCGGCTCCTTAGTTACCTAAAGGCACCGGGGGTGGCCTGTGCCGAAGGCTTTGGCCCTTTCATGATTAAATGTTAAAACGGCTTGCCATAGTCTGTCATTTTGACTAGTCACAATTATGTTACAGATATCTTAAATGATAATACAAACTATCCAAAATGTAATTACGACTAGACAGAAAGACATTGTTGATATCTACAATGTTAATTTCCGGATAGGCAAACTTAGCTTTTAAATGTTAAAAGGGCTTGCCATACACGGACGTAGGCTCAGAGAGAGTCTCACCATATTCAAACCAAAATATCTGACTTCCTCTTGGTCTGAGCTAATGACTATGAATTAGAAAGTTGTCTGGCTTGAGGAGTACAATGTATATAACGATTTTTGTAACTGTAGATAAAAATAACAACCCCACTTTTGTCAAAAGGTGGCGCTATTTAGTCCCTGCACCATGCCCGTTTCTGAAACTTTGCACATGTCTACTGGCTAATAAATGTGATGTGTCTGTTGAGTTTCAT
Source organism: Pimephales promelas (assembly GCF_016745375.1). The sequence continues at coordinate 4,672,163 of NW_024121655.1, forward strand.
GCAATTTCAAGCATGCTAAGAGTCTCAAAAGCATCCTAAAATAATTTCAAAGTTTGAAGCTTTGCCACGGCAACAGTTTAAAAAGATATCAAGAATCCATTCACAGGTCTACATCTACCGTATGTTTACATTATACAGATGAAGTTTTTCATCTGTTTTTCATCATTATACAGATGAATTCATCTGTTTACATTATACAGATGAAGTTTTTCATTCATATTATTACATGCAAGCGTGTTTGATTTATGGACCAAGTTTTCGGACCCCGTTCCAGGGGGCGCTGTCTAGCCCCCCTGCCACGCCTAGGTACCATCTTCAGCCCGGGCCTGATGGCTGTGGGATATGACCTGTGTGCAAAGTTTCAAGAGTTTTCAAACCCGTTAAGGGCCTCAAAAGCCATTAAGAGTCTCAAAATCATCAAAAAAAAAGAATTTTAAAGTTTGATGCGTTGCCACGGCAACAGTATCAAAGATATCAAGAATCCATTCACAGGTCTTCATCTGCCATGTATTTACATTATACAGATGAAGTTTGAAGCAAATCGGGTAAAAATAAGAGGTTGATTTCAAAGCATTTTGAAAGTGACACACTTCCTGCTGCCAGTTGGTGGCGCTATAACTTTGACTCGAAATAGTCACATCCATGTGATCGTCCTCTTACAGCGAACACACTGATGAAGTTTCATCAAGATATGTTAATGTATGCTGAAGTTATAACACACTTCCTGTTTCACGTTTCTCGCCATAATTTCGTTTCCTCGCCACGGCCAAACCGTTGAGATATCAAAAATCCCCTCACAAACTTTCATCCTCAATGTCTTGACTTCTTGCACACCGAGTTTGGTTGTGATTGGTAAACACATGCGTTGTAATTTGATGTATTTCTCCTAGGACAACTATTCAAACAACCCATAATTCTCAACTTCCATTTTAATTGTCGTAAAACTTAGAGCACGAAAGTTGTTTGGCCTGATGTGATCTATAATTGTACCGAGTTTCATATTAATTCACGCAAGTGTGTTTGATTTATGGACAAATGTTCGAATCCCAGTCCAGGGGGCGCTGTCGAGCCGCCCTGCCACGCCCGATGACCAGCTTCAGCCCGGCCCTGATGGCCATGGGTTCTGACCCGTGTGCAAAGTTTCAAGAGTTTTAGAGGATGTTAAGGCCCCCGAAAATGCCAGAGAAGTCGCACACAGCAAATAAAGGGTTAAAATTAACCTGACAGGCGCCCCTCCTCTCACTCACACAGAGGGACACTGAGACACTGGCAAAATTCTGAGATTTTCTCTACATTCAAACAAAGATATCTGACTTTCTGTGGGTCCTAGCTAATGAGTGTCAATTAGAAAGTTGTCCGGCTCGAGGAGTACAATATACATACCGATTTTTGTAACTCTAGTTAAAACTAACAACCCCACTTTTGTCAAAAGGTGGCGCTACTGAGCCCTCACCACACCCGTTTCTGAAACGTTGCACATGTCTACTGGCTAATAAATGTGATGTGTCTGTCGAGTTTCATGCAATTTGAAGCATGCTAAGAGTCTCAAAAGCATCCTAAAAGCATCCTAAAAGAAGGGTAAAGTTTGATGCGTCGCCACGGCAACAGTTTCAAAGATATCAAGAATCCATTCACAGGTCTTCATCTGCTATGTATTTACATTATACAGATTAAGTTTGAAGCAAATCGGGTAAAAATAAGAGGGTGATTTCAAAGCATTTTGAAAGTGACACACTTCCTGCTGCCAGTTGGTGGCGCTATAACTTTGACTCACAATAGTCACATCCATGTGATCGTCCTCTTACAGCGAACACACTGCTGAAGTTTCATCAAGATCAGTTAATGTATGCTGAAGTTATAACACACTTCCTGTTTCACGTTTCTCGCCATGATTTCGTTTCCTCGCCACGGCCAAACCGTTCGAGATATCAAAAATCCCCTCGCAAACTTTCATCCTCAATGTCTTGACTTCACGCTGACCGAGTTTCGTGAATTGTGGATCAAAGCTCTAGGAGGAGTATTCAAATTCCATTGCGAGTGTTTTACGAACAACCTAAATAACCGACTTCCTGTTGGGCTGGGGTAAAAAGTAATAGTTTGAGGTATAGATGAAACGATGAGATCAACATGTGTACCGAGTTTCATATTATTACATGCAAGCGTGTTTGATTTATGGACCAAGTGTTCGGACCCCGTTCCAGGGGGCGCTGTCTAGCCCCCCTGCCACGCCCGGGTACCATCTTCAGCCCGGCCCTGATGGCCGCGGATTCTGACCCGTGTGCAAAGTTTCAAGAGTTTTTGAGCATGTTAAGGGCCCCAAAAGTGCCCAAATAGTCGTATAAATAATAATAATAATAATAAATATAGCTGCGAGCAGCGATTGCGGGCCCAAGCCGGTGGCACCGCAACCCTGATGCCTTTAGTTACCCAAAGGCACCGGGATGGTGGTACCGCCGGCTTTGGCCCTTTATCGCTGCTCACAGCTATATTTATATTTAATATAAAGCCGGTGGCACCGCCACCTTGGTGCCTTTAGGTTTATTCTGTACGACGTGTAAAAACGTAACCCCCGCTTTGACTATCAAAAAGAAGTGTATTGTAGAGCTTGCATCAATGCGGACTCGATGCGCTGTGCGCTGTAACTCCATGTGGCTTTAAGCGCATCATTCTCCACTCGGGATGCGCATAAGCGTTTTGTGCCACACTGTACTGAGCCTTTCATATCATAATGCAGTGACGCAATGACAGATTATTAATTGCCTTTCTTGTTCTGTTCCATCTATTATATGTTGATAATAGATAGGACAGAGCACTAAAAACCTCAAACAAAGCACTAAAAACTTAAGCTGTTTGCTGTGTAGTCTGAGAATGAGCTGTTTGATTTGCACCCTCTTCCTCTTCACTGTCCTCCATAAAAACCAGCTATCCAGGTCCATGTTGTTCTAGAAAGTTTGTATGTTGCTGCCTCAATTAACATCTCTGCTATACATTTAAAACATGGCTATATCTAAAATAATTTATCTTTTTGATTTTTGTTATCTTGTTTTTCATGAATATTTTACAACAATACAAAGAGCAATGTGTATTTTCCATTAATATAGTTTGTAATGGCTTTTTTTGTCATAGATTATAATCATATATTTTTTGGATTTGTTATTTATCTTTATAATGAAGTTGTCTGTATTAAGTAGATTGTGTTTAACACACAAGAGTGATTTATTAGTTCAACACATAGTTATAGAAATTCTACTTTATCTAAAAAAAACCCTGCACTTTATACACACACACACACACACACACATAAATACATGTAAATAAAAATACCACAAAAAAAAAAAACATCAAATGTGTTTTTAGTCAGAGTATTATTTTATACAGAAACAAATATTTGTAATTCAGATAAGAATGAAGTTAGTGTTTTAAAATCTTAAGGAAAACAAATATATTGAAATATAGCACATGAATTTTAAATTCATTCAACTTCAATTACAAATACAATCTTACTTTTATTTAAAGCAAACTATACATTTAAAAGATGGGGGTTATATGCCTATTTTGTCATTTAAAAATATTGTTATGCAAATTGTTATGCAAAAAGACAAGGACTTAGAGACAAGGACTTGTAGGAAAAATCACAGCCAGCCACACACACACACATAAACACAGACAACAGCCCTCCCCTCCCCACACAGACACACACACACAGAGAGAGAGAGAGAGAGAGAGAGAGAGAGAATCGCAGGGGAAATAAATCCATTCAAACTACAATATCTGACTTTCTGTTGCTCAGAGCGAATGACTTTAAATTGGAAAGTTGATCGGCTTGACGAGAACAATATACGTGGTAAGTTTTGTAACTGTAGGTAAATTGAGCAAAGTTATAACACACTTTATGTGTCCTTTTTTAGTCATAAAATTCATTTCCTCGCCACGGCCAGACCGTTCGAGATATCAAAAATCCGTCCGGAATTGAGCATCCTCAATGTCTTGACTTCATGCACACCGAGTTTGGTTGTGATTGGTAAACACATGCATTGTGATTTGATGTATTTCTCCTAGGACAATTATTCAAACAACCCATAATTCATAATTCATAAATAACTTCCATTTGAACTGTCATAAAACTTAGAGCACGAAAGTTGTTTGGCCTGATGTGATCTATAATTGTACCGAGTTTCATATTAATTCATGCAAGTGTGTTTGATTTATGGTCAAATGTTCGAATCCCAGTCCAGGGGGCGCTGTCGAGCCGCCCTGCCACGCCCGGTTACCAGCTTCAGCCCGGCCCTGATGGCCATGGGTTCTGACCCGTGTGCAAAGTTTCAAGAGTTTTCGAGGATGTTAAGGCCCCCGAAAATGCCAGAGAAGTCGCACACAGCAAATAAAGGGTTAAAATTAACCTGACAGGCGCCCCTCCTCTCACTCACACAGAGGGACACTGAGACACTGGCAAAATTCTGAGATTTTCTCTACATTCAAACAAACATATCTGACTTTCTGTGGGTCCTAGCTAATGAGTGTCAATTAGAAAGTTGTCCGGCTCGAGGAGTACAATATACATACCGATTTTTGTAACTGTAGATAAAACTAACAACCCCACTTTTGTCAAAAGGTGGCGCTACTGAGCCCTCACCACGCCCGTTTCTGCAACTTTGCACATGTCTACTGGCTAATAAATGTGATGTGTCTGTCGAGTTTCATGCAATTTAAAGCATGCTAAGGGTCTCAAAAGCATCCTAAAAGAATGGTAAAGTTTGATGCGTCGCCACGGCAACAGTTTCAAAGATATCAAGAATCCATTCACAGGTCTACATCTGCCCTATGTTTACATTATACAGATGAAGTTTGAAGCAAATCGGGTAAAAATAAAAGGGTGATTTCAAAGCATTTTGAAAGTGACACACTTCCTGCTGCCAGTTGGTGGCGCTATAACTTTGACTCACAATAGTCACATCCATGTGATCGTCCTCTTACAGCGAACACACTGCTGAAGTTTCATCAAGATCAGTTAATGTATGCTGAAGTTATAACACACTTCCTGTTTCACGTTTCTCGCCATGATTTCATTTCCTCGCCACGGACAAACCGTTCGAGATATCAAAAATCCCCTCGCAAACTTTCATCCTCAATGTCTTGACTTCACGCTGACCGAGTTTCGTCGAATTTGGATCAAAGCTCTAGGAGGAGTATTTCAAATACCATTGCGAGCGTTTTACAAACAAACCTCAATAGCCGACTTCCTGTTGGGCTGGGGTAAAAAGTAAGAGCGCGAGGTATAGATGAAACGATGAGATCAACATGTGTACCGAGTTTCATATTATTACATGCAAGCGTGTTTGAGTTATGGACCGAGTGTTCGGACCCCCTTCCAGGGGGCGCTGACGAGCCCCCCTGCCACGCCCAGGTACCAGCTTCAGCCCGGCTCTGATGGCCGCGGGTTCTGACCCGTGTGCAAAGTTTCAAGAGTTTTTGAGCATGTTAAGGGCTCCAAAAGTGCCAAAAAGGTAGTAAAATAATAATACTAAAGAAAAATAATCCTTAGGAAAACAATAGGGCCTTCGCCCTTTCAGGGCTTGGGCCCTAATAATCGTTAGGAAAACAATAGGGCCTTCGCCCTTTCAGGGCTTGGGCCCTAATAATCCCAAGGAAAACAATAGGGCCTTCGCCCTTTCAGGGCTTGGGCCCTAATTATAATAATAGTGAAGAAAAATAATCGCAAGGAAAACAATAGGGCCTTCGCCCTTTCAGGGCTTGGGCCCTAAAAATGTTCAGTTGAAAGTGAAAGTTCAAATTTGGGTTCAAATTTGAAATGACATTTTTAACCCAAAAATTGGGCTTGTTCATATCATATTCTATCCAAATTTGGGATAAAACACCCAGCATTGTTTAGAGTGTATGATACGAATACATTTGCATCACATAACCAGCTCCATATTTATAACTTTTCAGATGTAGTAAAGTTGCTCTGCATCATCCAAAAAAAAAAAAAAAAAAAAAAACTCAAAGGTTATGAAATATGACAGAAAATCAGTTCTGTGGAATGTTTTTTCTTCTTAATTGCATTTCTCTAAGATACCCACTTATACTCTGCCAACTTTACCAAAATCATCACAGCAATATGAATAGCCAAGTGTATAAATTGTATGCAGTGCCCTGTGGCATGGTTTAGAATAAGCAGGTTATAACCCCCCTTAAAGTCCATCAGCTGCCTGAGGAGCAGAATCTCACGGAGGACCTTGTGGCGTCCTTAGTTCACTTCTAATTAGCTTCATTAGTGCAAGTTCACTGTGGCGGGCATGTCGTCTCTCAGGTGCCACAGACCAGCGCTACAGGCAGGTGGAAGTAATCTGTGGTAATCATCCTTCTGCAGCGTCTTCAGGATCACAGTAATGACTTTTAGCTCCCACAAACTTTCAGACTCACATTTTTTGAGTCATTTGAGTTTCTATAGAAAAAGACTCCAATCTGTGGATTGTAAGGCTGTGAAGTTTCCTGAGAAAAGTTGGCAAGTAAAACATGAATCATTCCTAATTATGCCTCCAGAGAGGCAGGTCAGGAATTAGGTTTTCCGGAGATTAGAGGAAATCTCAGTTATTTGCATGGGCCAAATCTTCAACCATTTTTAATATAATATAATGCGAATTGCACGGGGCTGCTGGCTGACTGTTTGTACGCAGATTCAGGCATCTTTATAAAGTCTACGTAAATGCCCATATTTTCCATTCACATCAACATCACAGCAGCTCAAGATGAGCGGGCTGAACCATGACCATTATAATTGTGATGGAAATGTTTTGATGCAGTGAAACCCAAAAATTCTGTCTCAAGGATTTGTAATTTTCATGCTAACTCTAATTAGCATGAACACACTTTCTTCTTTTCCCCTTTTGCTGTGCTTTGTTTTATAGTCTCAAATAAGCACCACTTGCTGAGAGCAAAAACGTGTTACAAATTCTAAATCAACAGAAACCTCGCTGGGCTGAGAATGAGATCTGAATCACAATTCAGCAATTTAATTCTGAGCAGAAAATGTTCAGTATTTAGTGAGGGTTATGTTTAAAAGAATAAAAATCAATAGGAAATTTTTTTATATATATGTATAGTTCACTCAGAAATAATTTTGGGTGAAAAAAGTATAGTTCACCCAAAAATAATAAAATATTGTGTATATATACTGTATACTGTATATATATGTGAAGAGTTCAGATGCAAAAGCTTCTAGGTGCCATTTGAAATTTTCTTCTAGAATGATCATTTTTATCAAGCTTGTATATTTAAGTTCAGTGATTTCACTTAAATGTCAATGATAATTACCTATAAATTGTTATTTAAGTGAAATTACTGAACTTAAATATACAAGTTTGATAAAAATCATCATTAAACTCTGAACTCTTCATATATATATATATATATATATATATAATAGTGCTACATCTTAAAAGTATAATTCACCCAAAAATAATAAAATAAAAAACTAAATCTGTCATCATTAACCCAACCTGTATCACTTTCTTTTTTCTGTGGAACATAAAATATATATTTTTTTACTTCACTTCGTTGTTATAGCCATATTTATTTTCTCAAATTATATTTATATAATTTAAGTTCAAACCTTAAATTTTGAATTACTATAAATCAATGTTTCTTTTAATTTAAGACAAAAACATTTATATAAAGTAAAAATATTATTTATTACAAAGAATATCTTAATCAATAATTTTAGAAGTTTTAGATTACATACAATAAAAAAGAATTCTTCAAAAGACCATCATTTGATGTCTTTTTAAAATATTGCATCAAATTTTCTTTCCCGCTTCGAATCCCGCTTGGATGGGTTAAGTAGGACCGGTTATATTTCGTGCTGTGACCCAGATTCGGGTGAGGTACATGAAAGTCATATCCAAAGAAAGTAAAATATGCAAAAACTAAAGACTTAAGATAATGAAAAATAATCTATGAAAATAAATGTCCCCTGTTGACAAAAATAAGTATATAAATACATGAAAAAAAAACAGAGTGAAAACAAAAATAGCTTAATTAATTAATTAATACTAAATAAAATACTTAAAAATAATGATGCTGATAAATAATAGTTTACCAAATAAACCCCATGCAACAGTAATATTTACAAAAAAATATACTCTTTATCCCAACTAAGACAGTCAACTACCTGACATGATGGCACTATCCAATTTCCTCTGGAAGTGCACAAGTTTGGAGACTGAAGCTCCGCCTCTCCCTTTGTTTTCTGACACATGGAATGCATTCGTTCACTCCATGGTCATGGACCAGAGTGATCTAGGACTAAGGACCAAAGACAAGAAGTGAATTAATAAACTTTTAACTCCTTGTCGTGTCGTTTTTTCCCTCTTATTCTTATTATAGATAAAATTATTTAAATAAATAACCATATTAAATTAAATTTCAAAATATTTAAACAATGGTAGAGTCCCAACATGTGATGTGGGCTAAGTACCCTTAACAATTTTAAAGCAAACATTTCTGAACACTCTCACTATCTGCCGTTGGTCAGTTTATAGTGTTGGCCCATATCACTCCATTAGTTGAGTCACTCTCTGCGTTCCATTCTGAAGGGTCCTTTGCCTTAATCCCTTTCAAAGGTTCACCCTCCATAGTTAGAGCAATGAAGTGATGAAGGGGTGTAGGGGGCCAAAAAAAAATTCCTTGGCCAAGGAGGTGCCATCATGGAATTGTGTATGCTGCTAATGCATGGGAGGGAAGTGTCCATCAGTTGAACCCTTCGAAATCCTTCATTTCCGAAGGGCCCTTTGTTTGAAGTAGTTTTGAGCTCTTTTAGTTTGGAACAGGCCTTCAAGATGGCTGCCATGATTGTTCTCACTCCGAAGTGCCCTTTGGAGACGGAATAATCCCATTTGGAATGCAGCCAGTGTTGCTGTGTCAGGCTGACCAGGCTTCTCAATCGAACACAGAGTTGACATCTTCTGTTTTGGTTGATTCAATCCTATAGCTGAATTATAGTTGTTTATGGGACAAGAGCGAACATTTTAACATAAAAAAATAGCTGTGTCATTTGATGGTGGTTTTGACATTTGGAAGCAGATCGGCGGTGTGTTTTAGCCACCTGTCACGCTGCTGACCCCTGAGCCTCCACTCCATCACCAGAAGAAGCGCAATTAGAAATGTGATGATAGACTGCACTATGGCCTTTTAGTTTTATGGATGAATCACTTGATTGGCTGATTTCATGCTGGGGCTTGAGCTCACAGATTTAATAAGCTTGCCTGCACATAGCTCATGCCACCAGCATGCAGGAGATATAAGATTACTGATTTGTATTTTCTTACAGTGAAAAAGATTTTTTAATTTTGCAGCACTATTTTTATATATATATTTTTTTTTCTCGCACATGCTAAATGAGTCTTTATGCATGGAAATACACCGTTCAGTCAAAGATTTGGGGTCGGTAAGATTTTTCTAATATTTTTCAAAGAAGTCTCTTCGTCTACTCAAAATAATAAGATCATCGTTATATATGCTGTGTGTATTTACACTCACCTAAAGGATTATTAGGAACACCTGTTCAATTTCTCATTAATGCAATTATCTAATCAACCAATCACATGGCAGTTGCTTCAATGCATTTAGGGGTGTGGTCCTAGTCAAGGCAATCTCTTGAACTCCAAACTGAATGTCAGAATGGGAAAGAAAGGTGATTTAAGCAATTTTGAGCGTGGCATGGTTGTTGGTGCCAGACGGGCCTTCTGAGTATTTCACAATCTGCTCAGTTACTGGGATTTACATGCACAACCATTTCTAGGGTTTACAAAGAATGATGTGAAAAGGGAAAAAAACATCCAGAATGCGGCAGTCCTGTGGGCGAAAATGCCTTGTTGATGCTAGTGGTCAGAGGAGAATGGGCCGACTGATTCAAGCTGATAGAAGAGAAACTTTGAGTGAAATAACCACTCGTTACAACCGAGGTATGCAGCAAAGCATTTGTGAAGCCACAACACGCACAACCTTGAGGCGGATGGGCTACAACAGCAGAAGATCCTACCGGGTACCACTCATCTCCACTACAAAAAGGAAAAAGAGGCTACAGTCTGCAAGAGCTCACCAAAATTGGACAGTTGAACACTGGAAAAATGTTGCCTGGTCTGATGAGTCTCGATTTCTGTTGAGACATTCAGATAGAGTCAGAATTTGGCGTAAACAGAATGAGAAAATGGATCCATCATGCCTTGTTACCACTGTGCAGGCTGGTGGTGGTGGTGTAATGGTGTGGGGGATGTTTTCTTGGCACACTTTAGACCCCTTAGTGTCAATTGGGCATTGTTTAAATGCCACGGCCTAATTGAGCATTGTTTCTGACCATGTCCATCCCTTCATGGCCACCATGTACCCATCCTCTGATGGCTACTTCAAGCAGGATAATGCACCATGTCACAAAGCTGGAATCATTTCAAATTGGTTTCTTGAACATGACAATGAGTTCGTGCCCTGGATGTGCATCCCACAAATCTCCATCAGCTGCAAGATGATATCCTATCAATATGGGTGAACATTTCTAAAGAATGCTTTCAGCACCTTGTTGAATCAATGCCACGCAGAATTAAGGCAGTTCTGAAGGCGAAAGGTGGTCAAACATGAGATGTATGTGTGTGTTTTTTTTTTTTTTTTTTTTTTTTTAGGAAAAAGCACACACAAGCCCAAAAACAAACCAATGGTGATTGATGTAGATAAAAATTAATGTATTCCGCATAAAAATGTGGCTTCTTTTTTGATGAAAACTGAATAAAAAATGCAGTCCTCAAAATACAATGTTTTTTTTTTTTTCATCTATGAAGAGAAAGGCCATCCTATGTTTACGACAGCTTCCTGTCACACAAATGTAAGAAAAAAGCTAGAAGCACTGCTCATTTTTAAAAACCCGGGCCTGCAGAAACCCAGACTCTCCTCAAAGCCCATCTGAAAAATGTCAGCTTCTTTCTATTAACTCCGCTGCAGAGGAGAGTGTTTTCAGCACCACGGACAGCGCAAGGAGAAAACACCTCTATCATTCCGGGCATAATGGATTGAGGCTAAATTTACTTTATTTTTAAACATACATGGCCAGTATTAGTGTTTATCGTTAACATTTACAGAGAGTAGCCTCTCAGTCTTATTTATAATATAAATTGAACAAATTGACATACCTTTTTTTTTTCTGAGAGTGTAGAACTAGTTTGCTAATTAACATTTTCATATCTGAAACTACCACTTGTATGTAATACATTTCAAGTGAAAGTATCTCAACCTATGACCTTATCACATTTTCCCTCTCATCTTACTAACTTTAGGTAGAAGAGGGGAACATTAGTGGCAGAATTGCACAGGTTGGGCAAATGTCCAAATGAAATTAAGCTACATATAGATCCCTAAAGTAATTAAGCAAACAAAGATGGATATATTGTTACAGTTCGGAGTAATGAGAGATCAGTACTAATCTACTGTGTGTCGTGCTAGGCAAAGAAATTAACAATGTAATCCCAGCTAGCCTGACGTGACGTAAGACCTGATTTCATTTGAAGTCTTATTTATTTCTCTTGTGCCACTACCGCTACTGGTGTTGAGCAGCTCACATACGTTTTCATTCATTAGTGCATTTAAGAAATAAGTAGCGCTGCTACTTATTTCGGCTTCAACAAAAAGCTTTCTGATTGCATGTGCTAGGAAAGCATGTGAAGCAATAGGCCTTTAAAAGGCCATAAAATGATCTACAAGTACCTTAATGCACATATCGCCTTTTGAATTAGTTTTTCGTTACCCATGACATGCAGCAGTGGAGCTCTGAATGTTATCGAGGCTGTGTAATTTGAATAAACCCCAGTACAAAATGTTTTCAATAGTGTTTTCTGGCACCAGACTGCCAAGACCTTATTGGCAGTTTGGTTTCACGAGTCTCTCTGGGGAAGAGCCTCTCGACGAGGCTGTGAAGAAAATAGCGGGTCGGTAATGCTAGAGAATAGATTTTGTTGTAAGCACAACAAAAAGCTTTCAGACACACAGGATGAAGTCATCTTTGAACGCAATAACGTCCCACCGAGCATGTCAAACACTTCAAGTGCACTTCAAGGGCTGCACTATGTCTGCTGCTTGGCTATTTAGCATCTATAAGCGTTATTCATGGCAGTGTGTAATTGCAATGTATTTTTTTTTTCTTGTTTATTGGTGCTGTTCATGAACCCATCCGTCTTTCTACAAGAGTGGCCTCTTTGTAGCAGTCATTTTGCTATAGACTACGCATTTGAATGCTTCTCTTTGACAAATATGCATATTGAGTGGTATTGCAAGCTCTCCGGGCTTGGGTTTTAAAGGCGCATCTGAGCACCTGGCAACAAACAGCAGCCCTCAAATATCTGGAAGCTTATTTTTAGGGTCAAGAGGTGGTATTCAGATCATGAGCACTGGGAAAAAAAGGAAACGCATCACTTAACGAACAGATGTGTATTGTAAATCACCTATTAGGCTTAATGAAACACTCATTTTCTGATTGTGAGAGCGCTGAACATCTGCTCTCGGTTGTGTAACACCTATACAAACAACACACAGTGTAGATTTTTATAGATTTTTTTTATTAGATAGATTTTATAGATGTTAGTCACACAGACGTAGAAGAAAAGATTTTATATAGAACTATAAAGGATTCTGTCAGGCGCTTCAAATTCAATAACCTATTTCTCATTATGGGATCATTTTATGACTTTAATTCAGTAATTATTTTATTTATTTAATTTTTAAGACATTTCTCCTTTTGGCATAAAGGGTTCTTTATAGATTAAGATTTTTAGTCAGGAACCCTCATTTTCATAAATCTTACTTCGTCATATTCAGTAGTTTTAGTAAATTATTCTCTGACTAAAATACCATAATTCAACAAACTGCAAAATGTAAACAACTATTTACACTTTTCTAATAATTAAATCATATTTCAAATGAAATATTGTGAATTATTTTTGCAGTAGCCTAGTTATTCATTGTCTGTTTTTAGTTTTTTTTTTGTTTGTTTTTTTTTTTTTTTTTTGGCTTCATAACATAGACAGAAAAAATAAAAAATTGTCTGTGAAATTGTCTTTATTCAGTGTAAACTCCACAAATGTTCTAATCCAAAACAAAAGCTTAGTGCATGACGTCATCAACTGCTTAATTTAAACTTGCTCTCGCGCGTTGGCTGGCGCTGAGCCAGAGACGCGCCAAAATGCGGCCTATGGGATTTTTGAAAGGGTTTTTGCTAAATCACCTGAAATAAGGTCTGTGGTTAACAAAGACACTAAATATTTTCACGTTTTGAACTATGAACTAGGAACACAGTTATAACCTGAAAATTAATGCACTGTCGATTAATTTTAAAAACAGACGCGACAGCGGAATCTATACATCTCAATTCTCCAGCTGCAGTCATCTCAGAGGGAAACCAGTTAACGTTAGCGCTCTTTGATAAGGTGATGATTATGTCCCTGCAGATCATCTGTCCATCATCGTATAAAGCCCGCCCTGGCAATCTGATTGGCCTGATCTTTTTTTGCCTGATCATAATTACATTTCCGACCAAAAAATGTTGTGGGTGGAATTCGGGCTGGCATCCAGGCTATAGCCTATTACTGCTTTAAAATTCAGTGGTTTGTATGATCGCTGTTGTACATTTTCTAGTGATGCTGGAATCTGTAGAAATTAAGAGAGTTGCTTTTTTTAGTACCTAAAATGTCCTTTCATAATCTCTTCGTTGTCAGTATTACTTAAGGAGATGTTCGCTGCTACCGTAGGGGAACTCCTACTGCCAACGGCCCAAGTTCAGTCAGGCAAATTAAGAAAGATAACGGCATTAGTCAACAGTTTATTTCCTATTTTAAAATAAACTAATGTGTAGATTGTGTAAAATGTTTAAATGTTGTGTTTTTATTATTTCCTTAGCCTACATAATACAAATAATCTGTAAAACCATACTGTAGCTACTAGATGTCTATAGCCCTTTAAAAATCTATATTTCAGGGATGTGAAATTCTTAATAAGTAAAAGTTTTTGTTTTTTTTTATAATATCTGTCATTGAAGTAATCCAAAAGTAATCAGTTACATAACTTTCACATTTCGGTACTTGGATTACGTTACTGAATACTTTTTTATTAAATAATTTGTAACTGTATCGAAATACATTTTTAAAGTAACCTACACACACACACACACACACACACACACACTTTAAAAGTGTTATTTCACTTGTAATTAATTAAGTAAGAGCAGCACATCAAAAATAGACTCGGATCTGGCCCATTATCTGTTCACCGATGCCGACAGTGAGGCTGCTTCATTAAAAACGTGACATTTAGACATTTTTTTCGGCGTGGATCTAGGCAAATGAATCCTTTTCACCTTGAAAATAATAAATGTTTTTTGCATCTTAAATAATAGACCATTTCTCAGTGATCGTAAATAAAACAAAATTCTATTTTTCTCGGTTTAATGAAAACCAATAGGTCGTGATGGAAAGTTTCAGTTTAAGTGTAAGTTTCAAGTCTGAGGGGATTAAAACCGTGACATCTACACGTTTTCAAAAGTGGACCAACGTGATTATTTCACGTCTGTCACGTGTCTGTCCTGTCGTGTTAGCACATGGGTGGTTTTGTTATGTTGAGCCATGTGCTCCTGTCATTGTTTGATCCTCCCCCTCGTTACCTGATTAGTGTTTGAGTTCTCCCACCTGTTCCCTCTTGATTTGTTCCCTATTTAAGTTCCTTCATGTTTGCAGTCTGTGTTGGATCTTTGTCTTATGTCTCCCCTGTTCCCTGGTGTTATTCATGGTCAGTGTATGGTATTTCAGTTCAAGTTCAGTTTTATGTTTTGTTGAGTATGTTTTCCCCTCGTGGGTTTTTGCTTTGTGTTTTGTTTTATTTTGTTAATAAATCATCCCTTCACTGCACTTGAGTCCTTCCCTTCACTTTTGTTAAGTGTATCGTGACAACGTCTTGTCGTGATACCGGGTTGAGGAAATGTTGTTTTGGCCAATTTGTTTGATATAATCACAACAATTTAACATAAGCATGTATGGGAATTGAACTCAGGTCTTCTTGATTAAAGCCCAACGCTTTATCAACTGAGCCACTGAATCTGTCGAGTTCAAGGGTATATTGGATGGGGTTTTATTGCGCGTTTGGTTTTATTTGTTGGAAAAATAAATATAGAAATATAATTTGACACAAGAGGGCAGTAAAGCCATATTTATGGTTTTGAGTTTAAACTAAACCGTGACATCTACACGTTTTCCAAAGTGGACCAACGTGATTTTCACGTCTTGTCGTGATACGGGTTGGGCACTGAAGTTACAGGAGTTTCTTCCCGTTGCTAAGCAACGGAACTAGATCGAGTATTTAAAAGGTTATGGTTAACACGGTTAACGTGGTTTAACGTCGATGTAATACGTTGTTTTAGCGTACCTTTTGCTTAAACGAGGAGCTGGGGCACGCTGGAAAAATAGACATTTTACTCATTAGGCTGCTTCATTAAAAACGTGACATTTAGATGTTTTCTTCGGCGTGGATCCAGGCAAATGAATCCTTTTCACCTTGAAAATATTATTATTATTTATTTACTTTTAATTTTTTTGCATTTTAAATAATAGAACATTTCTCAGTGATCGTAAATAAAACAAAATTCTATTTTTCTCGTTTTAAACCGATAGGTTGTTATGGCAGAGGCGAATAAACATCTGGATTTCTCTCCACTGGAGCGTGTTAACGCAAACGTGTAAGTTTCACGTTTGAGGGGGTTAAACCGTGACATCTACACATTTTCCAAAGTGGACTATTTAGGCTGCTTCATTAAAAACGTGACATTTAGACGTTTTTTTCGGCGTGGATTGAGGCAAATGAATGCTTTTCACCTTGAAAATAATAAATGTTTTTTGCATTTTAAATAATAGACCATTTCTCAGTGATCGTCAATAAAACAAAATTCCATTTTTCTCGGTTTAATGAAAACCAATAGGTCGTGATAGTAAGTTTCAGTTTAAGTGTAAGTTTCACGTTTGAGGGGGTTTACACCGTGACATCTACACGTTTTCAAAAGTGGACCAACGTGTCTTGCCATGATACCAGGTTGAAGAAATGTTGTTTTGGCCACTTTGTTTGATATAATCACAACAATTTAACGTAAGCAAATATGGGAATTGAACTCAGGTCTTCTTGATTAAAGCCCGACGCTTTATCAACTGAGCCACTGCATCTGTCGAGTTCAAAGGTGTATTGGATGGGGTTTTATTGCGGGTTTGGTTTTATTTGTTGAAAAAATAAATATAGAAATATAATTTGACACAAGAGGGCACGGCACAATGCTTTGTTAGAGAAATCAACGTCACGACTGTTTCCCAAAACCCATTGTAGCAAAGTATCGTTCAACCACGTTGTTTTCGCACGTGGTGGAATAATAACTACTTTTAATGAAACTATTTGAGATCCAATTAACGCTAGATTTTTTTAATATAGATTACAGATGTCATCTGAGGACTATTTCTAATTGTTCACAGTTGTTTTGCTTTATTACCAGACTCAATATTTGGCCCGTTCTTACATAGTAGAGCGAGTTCGCACATGCGCACTCTTCAAACACGGTACTTTAAATCTTTTGACAAACTAAAAGATGTAAATTACATTTGTATGTATTCTAAATAAAAGGCACCGGTTGTACTGAATGTCAGCTTGCTCATTTTGCTCAAGATAAGGATTTTTTACGTCCAAATGTCATGCAATATAGAAACGATGCCTCTAACCACAGGTCAAGAGCTGTCGTTCAAACTACACAACTTTGCGTTGCTGTTTGCAAATGCTCATTGGAACGATGGTTTCAGGAAACACCGACTCGTTGAATTATGCTGATAATGACGGAACTTGAGATCATAGTTGGCTAACGATGCTTTCGGGAAACGCACCCCTGTTTGTCCCACCTATCGGTGGGCTGTTCAATATGTCCCACTGCGTCTTCCTGTTTGTGTGGAAATTACGTCAACACAATTAATAATGCTGCATGTTTCAAAAGACTTCTTAAAGGGACTTTAATAGCATGTTGAAGCTTAGCAGATAGGCTGGCTATTTATTAAGTAATAAGCTGTCATTAAATTTCTGTCAGAGTTGTATGACAGTCAATTCCTGTTTGTGGATCCCACAAATAAAAGGTAAGTGCTGTAAATGGAATCCTACCTGTTTTAAAAACTTTTCTTATAAAAACGCATTTTTTATTGATTTTTTTTTTTTTTTTTTTTTTTTGCAGTGTAAACTCCAAACATGGATTATTCCAAAACAAAAGTCTAATAACAAACACACTGAAGAGTAGCAGATAGGCTGTTGATCTATTAAGTGATAAGCTGTTTCTCCACAAAAGCACTTTATTCAAGATACTGAAACCTCACCTCCGGTGACACCTATTACAAAAAAAAAAGCTTCTTTCTCCAATTTTTTTTATTTATTTTTTTGCTAACTTTGGAGGTTTGCCTCTGATTTGCATCAGTTCTAGAATTCGTTGTAATCTTCTGTTTTGGATGATGCAATAATTATTCACAGATTTACAGACGCTTTTGGATGAGATAATTAAACCACTAGCGAAGTGCTTCAGTAATTCACCAGTGTTCATTGACTTTTCAGCTTCAGCTCAAGCAGGGTCAATCCTCAACATTACTGACTGATTAGACTATTTGAAAGCCAAACTCTATTTCTTTCTTCAAAACGTGTTTTTGCTGTTTTCTTGTCATATTCTCATCAACACTATGTTTTAATTAACATTTTGAATTGAATCATCTTTGTGATTAATGACAAAAAAAAAAAAAAAAAAAAAAAAAAAAAACTTTGTTAACAAACAGCAACAAACAAATTCTGGCTCTAATGCATCACAGCACAGGCACTCTTTTCATGGCCTGTCTCTCCCGACAATGCAATTTTGACTGATCGTATATAACATGAGTGTCCTAACGCATGCTTGTTTAAAGTTCCCTGTATCTTTCGTGCTGTCCTCATACAGCTTACCAATTCCCTTTCTCCTTGGTAGACTATTTGATGGCCTCTTGGTGGATGGTTTTCTTAATACTGGGGCTGAATAGGATTTAATGTAATCCCACTCAGTGAACAGATGGACTGATAGCATTCCCTACCTAAATACAGACCTACGTTTAACCCATGGGCTATATTTATACCCCCAGTGCATGTGCAGAAGCCAAAAGAGAACGTTCCACAACATTAGCAACAAACACTCAACATGATTTCAGAAAACACAATCCACTTTGTCACTTATTTAACAGAAGTGAATGCCAACTGGATATATTTCATTTGCATTTGGTATATCAGTGCAGCAAGATATCGACAGTATCGAACCTGGCAAAAAGTGGTGGGGACATTTCTGTAATTGCTTTTATAAAATTAGCCTCACAATCTGTTTTTAATTTGGCCCCATTCACTTCCATTATAAATTCCTCACCACAACACACACACACACATATATATATATATATATATATATATATATATATATGAAGAGTTCAGATGCAAAAGCCTCTAAATGCCATTTGAAATTTTCTTCAAGAATGTTAATTTTTATCAAGCTTGTATATTTAAGTTCAGTAATTTCACTTAAATGGCAATGAAGATTACCTATATGAATTGCCATTTAAGTGAAATTACTGAATTTAAATATACAAGCTTGATAAAAATGATTATTTTAGAAGAAAATTTCAAATGGCACTTAGAGGCTTTTGCATCTGAACTCTTCATATATATATAATATATATAATATATATATTATATATATATATATATAATATATATATATATTGTGGTATGAATATTACAAATGCTTAAAGATACACCATGTAAATTTCTGTAAACAAAATATGTACTGGTAGAGTATCATCAAAATATGTACTGGTAGAATATCATCAAAACTCTCCGACCTCTAAATAGATAAACTAGGAAAGCTAGAAAGAAAAAGATGATCAGAAAACTTTAAGCTGCTACCACACCATAAGCGTGAAAAAAATAGCACACACATCACCAACATAATGCCGGAAGTGTGCAGTTTCCCGCGAAATTCGTCCCGACAGCTCTATATTAAATATCAATAGGCCTATATACCCATTATTACAGGCTTAAAGCTGTCAAAAAAAAAAAAAAAAAAAAAAAAAAAAAAAAAACTTATATTGTGTAAAATTCCCCAACCCAAAATGTAAAGAAACACAAAACAATAATGTTTTGAAATTAGAGCTATACAAATAATATGAATAGCAAAACTCAAAAGACCATTTTGGAGAATTTCAAGGGGAATTTTTGAGATTACATTGAGATGTCTGACTTTTATGTGGACAACATATCATCTTTTTCTCAGGAGAACAATCTGAGAAGCATGAAGACTCCAATTGTTCTTGGGTGTAATCCCATTGGTAGTAGCATTTGAGATCTTAAAGAGATATCATTTTGTGTGTTTTTTTTTCCCTCTCCTGTGGGTGGCTGTGCGCTGTTCACACTCTAATAAGATTACTCCTACGCCACGGCAGGTGCATATTCACCAATTTGAGCTCTCAAAATAGATGGCTGCCATTAAAGCGGATGAGACCTCAGAGACTAGATCGCATTGCCACCCAACTCCGTGATATGTTCTCTCTGTGTGGAATCCTCGCTTGTGAATTAAAGACAGAGGGCAGCAGAGCTCCTAAACCTGACTACTCGGATGTGTTCGGCACTGAGGAGTTTCTGATACTCTCCAGCCGTCTGAGGAGATTTGCATGGCTTTACAACTCACGCGGTAAGACTTTCTGCGCTTCTT
>NW_024121655.1:4692478-4706053 GCF_016745375.1 Pimephales promelas
CAGTCATTTTGCTATAGACTACGCATTTGAATGCTTCTCTTTGACAAATAATGCATATTGATTGGTATTGCAAAGCTCTCCGGGCTTTGGGTTTTAAAGGCGCATCTGAGCACCTGGCAACAAACAGCAGCCCTCAAATATCTGGAAGCTTATTTTTAGGGTCAAGAGGTGTATTCAGATCATGAGCACTGGGAAAAAAAAGGAAACACATCACTTAATGAACAGATGTGTATTTTAAATCACCTATTAGGCTTAATGAAACACTCATTTTCTGATTGTGAGAGCGCTGAACATCTGCTCTCGTTGTGTAACACCTATACAACAACACACAGTGTAGATTTTTATAGATTTTTTTATTAGATAGATTTTATAGATGTTAGTCACACAGTCGTAGAAGAAAAGATTTTATATAGAACTATAAAGGATTCTGTCAGGCGCTTCAAATTCAATAACCTATTTCTCATTATGGGATCATTTTATGACTTTAATTCAGTAATTATTTTATTTATTTAATTTTTAAGACATTTCTCCTTTTGGCATGAAGGGTTCTTTATAGATTACGATTTTTAGTCAGGAACCCTCATTTTCATAAATCTTACTTCGTCATATTCAGTAGTTTTAGTAAATTATTCTCTGACTAAAATACCATAATTCAACAAACTGCAAAATGTAAACAACTATTTACACTTTTCTAATAATTAAATCATATTTCAAATGAAATATTGTGAATTATTTTTGCAGTAGCCTAGTTATTCATTGTCTGTTTTTAGTTTGTTTTTGTTTTTTTTTTTTTTTTTTTTGAACCAGCAAAAAAAAAATTGTCTGTGAAATTGTCTTTATTCAGTGTAAACTCCACAAATGTTCTAATCCAAAACAAAAGCTTAGTGCATGACGTCATCAACTGCTTAATTTAAACTTGCTCTCGCGCGTTGGCTGGCGCTGAGCCAGAGATGCGCCAAAACGCGGCCTATGGGATTTTTGAAAGGGTTTTTGCTAAATCACCTGAAATAAGGTCTGTGGTTAACAAAGACACTAAATATTTTCACGTTTTGATCTATGAACTAGGAACACAGTTATAACCTGAAAATTAATGCACTGTCGATTAATTTTAAAAACAGACGTGACAGCGGAATCTATACATCTCAATTCTCCAGCTGCAGTCATCTCAGAGGGAAACCAGTTAACGTTAGCGCTCTTTGATAAGGTGATGATTATGTCCCTGCAGATCATCTGTCCATCATCGTATAAAGCCCGCCCTGGCAATCTGATTGGCCCGATCATTTTTTGCCTGATCATAATTACATTTCTGACCAAAAAATGTTGTGGGTGGAATTCGGGCTGGCATCCAGGCTATATGTAGCCTATTACTGCTTTAAAATTCAGTGGTTTGTATGATTGCTGTTGTACATTTTCTAGTGATGCTGGAATCTGTAGAAATTAAGAGAGTAGCTTTTTTAGTACCTAAAATGTCCTTTCATAATCTCTTCGTTCTCAGTATCACTTAAAGTCCCCGTGAACCGGAAGTTGCAAACGATTTTTCTCCAGTGCTGTGACGTATTTCCAAGTAAAATGGAATATTGAACAGAGGGCAGGGTTTGACTCTAGCGCTCCTCCTCTCCATCTCTCGCTCATAGCAAACTAACGGTTTGAGGGGAGTGGTTAAGCGTTTCCCCACCCAAACTGTGAAACCTACGTCATCAGAAAAAGAAACCGTTCCAGACCGGAAGTAACTTTTCAGATTTTGATTAAAGATTACTAAGGTAAAACATTTTTTTAATATATATTCAATTGCACGGATTAATTGTTCACCACAAGACTAGTAATATGCGCTAACAAAGTAAATAGGTTCAATTTTGATTTCACGGGGTCTTTAAGGAGATGTTCGCTGCTACCATAGGGGAACTCATACTGCCAACGGCCCAAGTTCAGACAGGCAAATTAAGAAAGATAACGGCATTAGTCAACACTTTATTTCCTATTTTAAAATAAACTAATGTGTAGATTGTGTAAAATTTTTAATGTTGTGTTTTTATTATTTCCTTAGCCTACATAATACAAATAATCTGTAAAACCATACTGTAGCCACTAGATGTCTATAGCCCTTTAAAAATATATATTTCAGGGATGTGAAATTCTTAATAAGTAAAAGTTTTTTTTTGTTTTTTTTTAATAATATCTGTCCTTGAAGTAATCCAAAAGTAATCAGTTACATAACTTTCACATTTCGGTACTTGGATTACGTTACTGAATACTTTTTTATTAAATAATTTGTAACTGTATCGAAATACATTTTTAAAGTAACCTACACACACACACACACACACACACACACACACTTTAAAAGTGTTATTTCACTTGTAATTAATTAAGTAAGAGCAGCACATCAAAAATAGACTCGGATCTGGCCCATTATCTGTTCACCGATGCCGACAGTGAGGCTGCTTCATTAAAAACGTGACATTTAGACATTTTTTTCGGCGTGGATCTAGGCAAATGAATCCTTTTCACCTTGAAAATAATAAATGTTTTTTGCATCTTAAATAATAGACCATTTCTCAGTGATCGTAAATAAAACAAAATTCCATTTTTCTAGGTTTAATGAAAACCAATAGGTCGTGATGGAAAGTTTCAGTTTAAGTGTAAGTTTCAAGTCTGAGGGGGTTAAAACCGTGACATCTACACGTTTTCAAAAGTGGACCAACGTGATTATTTCACGTCTGTCACGTGTCTGTCCTGTCGTGTTAGCACATGGGTGGTTTTGTTATGTTGAGCCATGTGCTCCTGTCATTGTTTGATCCTCCCCCTCGTTACCTGATTAGTGTTTGAGTTCTCCCACCTGTTCCCTCTTGATTTGTTCCCTATTTAAGTTCCTTCATGTTTGCAGTCTGTGTTGGATCTTTGTCTTATGTCTCCCCTGTTCCCTGGTGTTATTCATGGTCAGTGTATGGTATTTCAGTTCAAGTTCAGTTTTATGTTTTGTTGAGTATGTTTTCCCCCTCGTGGGTTTTTGCTTTGTGTTTTGTTTTATTTTGTTAATAAATCATCCCTTCACTGCACTTGAGTCCTTCCCTTCACTTTTGTTAAGTGTATCGTGACAACGTCTTGTCGTGATACCGGGTTGAGGAAATGTTGTTTTGGCCAATTTGTTTGATATAATCACAACAATTTAACATAAGCATGTATGGGAATTGAACTCAGGTCTTCTTGATTAAAGCCCAACGCTTTATCAACTGAGCCACTGAATCTGTCGAGTTCAAGGGTATATTGGATGGGGTTTTATTGCGCGTTTGGTTTTATTTGTTGGAAAAATAAATATAGAAATATAATTTGACACAAGAGGGCAGTAAAGCCATATTTATGGTTTTGAGTTTAAACTAAACCGTGACATCTACACGTTTTCCAAAGTGGACCAACGTGATTATTTCACGTCTTGTCGTGATACGGGTTGGGCACTGAAGTTACAGGAGTTTCTTCCCGTTGCTAAGCAACGGAACTAGATCGAGTATTTAAAAGGTTATGGTTAACACGGTTAACGTGGTTTAACGTCGATGTAATACGTTGTTTTAGCGTACCTTTTGCTTAAACGAGGAGCTGGGGCACGCTGGAAAAATAGACATTTTACTCATTAGGCTGCTTCATTAAAAACGTGACATTTAGATGTTTTCTTCGGCGTGGATCCAGGCAAATGAATCCTTTTCACCTTGAAAATATTATTATTATTTATTTACTTTTAATTTTTTTGCATTTTAAATAATAGAACATTTCTCAGTGATCGTAAATAAAACAAAATTCTATTTTTCTCGTTTTAAACCGATAGGTTGTTATGGCAGAGGCGAATAAACATCTGGATTTCTCTCCACTGGAGCGTGTTAACGCAAACGTGTAAGTTTCACGTTTGAGGGGGTTAAACCGTGACATCTACACATTTTCCAAAGTGGACTATTTAGGCTGCTTCATTAAAAACGTGACATTTAGACGTTTTTTTCGGCGTGGATTGAGGCAAATGAATGCTTTTCACCTTGAAAATAATAAATGTTTTTTGCATTTTAAATAATAGACCATTTCTCAGTGATCGTCAATAAAACAAAATTCCATTTTTCTCGGTTTAATGAAAACCAATAGGTCGTGATTGTAAGTTTCAGTTTAAGTGTAAGTTTCACGTTTGAGGGGGTTTAAACCGTGACATCTACACGTTTTCAAAAGTGGACCAACGTGTCTTGCCATGATACCAGGTTGAAGAAATGTTGTTTTGGCCACTTTGTTTGATATAATCACAACAATTTAACGTAAGCAAATATGGGAATTGAACTCAGGTCTTCTTGATTAAAGCCCAACGCTTTATCAACTGAGCCACTGCATCTGTCGAGTTCAAAGATGTATTGGATGGGGTTTTATTGCGGGTTTGGTTTTATTTGTTGAAAAAATAAATATAGAAATATAATTTGACACAAGAGGGCACGGCACAATGCTTTGTTAGAGAAATCAACGTCACGACTGTTTCCCAAAACCCATTGTAGCAAAGTATCGTTCAACCACGTTGTTTTCGCACGTGGTGGAATAATAACTACTTTTAATGAAACTATTTGAGATCCAATTAACGCTAGATTTTTTTAATATAGATTACAGATGTCATCTGAGGACTATTTCTAATTGTTCACAGTTGTTTTGCTTTATTACCAGACTCAATATTTGGCCCGTTCTTACATAGTAGAGCGAGTTCGCACATGCGCACTCTTCAAACACGGTACTTTAAATCTTTTGACAAACTAAAAGATGTAAATTACATTTGTATGTATTCTAAATAAAAGGCACCGGTTGTACTGAATGTCAGCTTGCTCATTTTGCTCAAGATAAGGATTTTTTACGTCCAAATGTCATGCAATATAGAAACGATGCCTCTAACCACAGGTCAAGAGCTGTCGTTCAAACTACACAACTTTGCGTTGCTGTTTGCAAATGCTCATTGGAACGATGGTTTCAGGAAACACCGACTCGTTGAATTATGCTGATAATGACGGAACTTGAGATCATAGTTGGCTAACGATGCTTTCGGGAAACGCACCCCTGTTTGTCCCACCTATCGGTGGGCTGTTCAATATGTCCCACTGCGTCTTCCTGTTTGTGTGGAAATTACGTCAACACAATTAATAATGCTGCATGTTTCAAAAGACTTCTTAGAGGGACTTTAATAGCATGTTGAAGCTTAGCAGATAGGCTGGCTATTTATTAAGTAATAAGCTGTCATTAAATTTCTGTCAGAGTTGTATGACAGTCAATTCCTGTTTGTGGATCCCACAAATAAAAGGGAAGTGCTGTAAATGGAATCCTACCTGTTTTAAAAACTTTTCTTATAAAAACGCATTTTTTATTGATTTTTTTTTTTTTTTTTTTTTTTTTTGCAGTGTAAACTCCAAACATGGATTATTCCAAAACAAAAGTCTAATAACAAACACACTGAAGAGTAGCAGATAGGCTGTTGATCTATTAAGTGATAAGCTGTTTCTCCACAAAAGCACTTTATTCAAGATACTGAAACCTCACCTCCGGTGACACCTATTACAAAAAAAAAAAAGCTTCTTTCTCCAATTTTTTTTATTTATTTTTTTGCTAAATTTGGAGGTTTGCCTCTGATTTGCATCAGTTCTAGAATTCGTTGTAATCTTCTGTTTTGGATGATGCAATAATTATTCACAGATTTACAGACGCTTTTGGATGAGATAATTAAACCACTAGCGAAGTGCTTCAGTAATTCACCAGTGTTCATTGACTTTTCAGCTTCAGCTCAAGCAGGGTCAATCCTCAACATTACTGACTGATTAGACTATTTGAAAGCCAAACTCTCTTTATATTCCTTTCTTCAAAACGTGTTTTTGCTGTTTTCTTGTCATATTCTCATCAACACTATGTTTTAATTAACATTTTGAATTGAATCATCTTTGTGATTAATGACAAAAAAAAAAAAAAAAAAAAACTTTTGTTAACAAACAGCAACAAACAAATTCTGGCTCTAATGCATCACAGCACAGGCACTCTTTTCATGGCCTGTCTCTCCCGACAATGCAATTTTGACTGATCGTATATCCTATTAACATGAGTGTCCTAACGCATGCTTGTTTAAAGTTCCCTGTATCTTTCGTGCTGTCCTCATACAGCTTACCAATTCCCTTTCTCCTTGGTAGACTATTTGATGGCCTCTTGGTGGATGGTTTTCTTAATACTGGGGCTGAATAGGATTTAATGTAATCCCACTCAGTGAACAGATGGACTGATAGCATTCCCTACCTAAATACAGACCTACGTTTAACCCATGGGCTATATTTATACCCCCAGTGCATGTGCAGAAGCCAAAAGAGAACGTTCCACAACATTAGCAACAAACACTCAACATGATTTCAGAAAACACAATCCACTTTGTCACTTATTTAACAGAAGTGAATGCCAACTGGATATATTTCATTTGCATTTGGTATATCAGTGCAGCAAGATATCGACAGTATCGAACCTGGCAAAAAGTGGTGGGGACATTTCTGTAATTGCTTTTATAAAATTAGCCTCACAATCTGTTTTTAATTTGGCCCCATTCACTTCCATTATAAATTCCTCACCACAACACACACACACACACACACACATATATATATATATATATATATATATATGAAGAGTTCAGATGCAAAAGCCTCTAAATGCCATTTGAAATTTTCTTCAAGAATGTTAATTTTTTTAAGCTTGTATATTTAAGTTCAGTAATTTCACTGAAATGGCAATGAAGATTACCTATGAATTGCCATTTAAGTGAAATTACTGAATTTAAATATACAAGCTTGATAAAAATGATTATTTTAGAAGAAAATTTCAAATGGCACTTAGAGGCTTTTGCATCTGAACTCTTCATATATATATATATATATATATATATATATATATATATATATATATATATATATATATTGTGGTAATGAATATTACAAATGCTTAAAGATACACCATGTAAATTTCTGTAAACAAAATATGTACTGGTAGAGTATCATCAAAATATGTACTGGTAGAATATCATCAAAACTCTCCGACCTCTAAATAGATAAACTAGGAAAGCTAGAAAGAAAAAGATGATCAGAAAACTTTAAGCTGCTACCACACCATAAGCGTGAAAAAAATAGCACACATCACCAACATAATGCCGGAAGTGTGCAGTTTCCCGCGAAATTCGTCCCGACAGCTCTATATTAAATATCAATAGGCCTATACCCATTATTACAGGCTTAAAGCTGTCAAAAAAAAAAAAAAAAAAAAAAAAAAAAAAAAACTTATATTGTGTAAAATTCCCCAACCCAAAATGTAAAGAAACACAAAACAATAATGTTTTGAAATTAGAGCTATACAAATAATATGAATAGCAAAACTCAAAAGACCATTTTGGAGAATTTCAAGGGGAATTTTTGAGATTACATTGAGATGTCTGACTTTTATGTGGACAACATATCATCTTTTTCTCAGGAGAACAATCTGAGAAGCATGAAGACTCCAATTGTTCTTGGTGTAATCCCATTGGTAGTAGCATTTGAGATCTTAAAGAGATATCATTTGTGTGTTTTTTTTTCCCTCTCCTGTGGGTGGCTGTGCGCTGTTCACACTCTAATAAGATTACTCCTACGCCACGGCAGGTGCATATTCACCAATTTGAGCTCTCAAAATAGATGGCTGCCATTAAAGCGGATGAGACCTCAGAGACTAGATCGCATTGCCACCCAACTCCGTGATATGTTCTCTCTGTGTGGGAATCCTCGCTTGTGAATTAAAGACAGAGGGCAGCAGAGCTCCTAAACCTGACTACTCGGGATGTGTTCGGCACTGAGGAGTTTCTGATACTCTCCAGCCGTCTGAGGAGGATTTGCATGGCTTTACAACTCACGCGGTAAGACTTTCTGCGCTTCTTTAATCGCTGCGCAGTAGCGCGTCAAGGAAAGTTAGTGACACGTCGTGCGCAAAGCGACCCGATTTTTGGATTGTTATTCCGATGGTTGACAAGTCGTTGGATGAAGAGGTGAGTAGAAATTAGAAAGGGGGTTAATTTTTTTTTTCTGTGGGTCGGCTGCACTGAATCACATTTGGGGCTCGGGTTGCGTGTGATGTGAGTAGAATCTCGGTTCTTGGCGCGTAACGGCGCCTGGACATGTTGTGCATTTCTCACAGGACGCGTTGACATGCTAGCAAATGCAGTTAGAAGATTTATTGATGAAAACCGGAAAGTGGTTTTGATACAGTGACTGACACAGTTTCCCAGCCTGACAAGAGGGATGTGTCTACAGGATTCCGGATTACCGTATGTTGCTCATCCTATTACGCCGCACATTCCCGCAATCTGTTGCCCCCGCGATTAATTCATTTAACGAAAGTACAAGAGAAATTGATTAGACTTGTTGAAACATTGATCACAGTCTAAAACATAACATCCGAACGCATGAAAAGTTTGACTTGCATCCAGTCATTTTACTATTGTGAACATGCACGCATTAGCTACTATCAACAGTTATTGTTAAATCACACAATTACTATCAGATCGCTTTTTAACAACACTCTCATTTTAATTCATTTTTATGACAATGGTGGCTATTCACTTATTCCAGTTTTACAGTTGTAACAATCGGAACCTTGGCGTTTTGGTAAAAAAAGGAACTAATGGTAAATTATGTTGTTTGTGTTAATGAAACTAATCTGTCTACTGTGTACTGGAGTTGTTACCTTAGGGACTCATTTCAACCTGACTTGACCCTTGAAAAAATGACTTCTGTATGTGTAACCTACTGGAGTTTGGTTGGTTGGTTTAGACATATTAATAAACCCACTTTAGGTATTTCCACATAAAGATTCAAAACATATCAATTTAAGATGTTCCTCTACATAACTAGATCATGTCAGAATTATAATCGACCATGATTCAAAAGAGAAGAAACCAAAAAGATAAATCTCAATAATGTCCAAATCTGATATCAATATGAACTCAAACATTTCTTATCAAATTCTCCCAAGACCAAATGTTGTGAGCTATGGCATCCATAGATGTTTTAGTTTTTATTTACATCCAAAAGGAAATGCATATTTTAAAAGAAAATGTATCAGGTCTTACGTTCTTTTAAAAGACATAGCTGAGTCTTCTGAAAACAATATAATTTCTCTCTGGGGAATGTCCCCATCAGTGTTCCTCTTGATATGTCAATGTGATCTGACACCAGTGATGAATTACAAAGTTAGACCAAATAGAAGGAGCTGATGTGGAACTGCAGGAACACTAAATGCCAAGTGAACACAATAAAGTGATGCTGGTCTTCTGAGAACCTCTTCTGGAGCACGTATGGCGTCTACCCCTCCTTTCGTCATTAATTATTGACCCCCACCACATGTTCCTCAACTCCCGTGTTATTTGTGATGGTGTCTGTCTCCGTGCCGCAGGTTAGGTCAACAGCTTGTGAGTCACCCAGTGGGTCTATTACCATGACGCTGTGTTTACCCCTTTTAAATATTTATTTAGACATGCTGGTGGGTTTTACAGTAAATTAAATACCATGTGTTTAATGTGGTAATCCAACCTTATCCCCATTTCCTCCAGTGACAAGAATATGTTAGGGACATCCAGCTGGTACATCCCAGAAAGTGTTATCAAGTCTCGTATCAACCTGAAGGGGGTATTTTTTTGCAATAACAACTATCTGGATGTACATTTTCCTGCTTATTACACGGCTGCTCGCCTCACAAGTAAATAATTATACACTAAATATTGATTCGAGTTGAAATATTTTATAAGCTCAATAAACGCAAAGCTTCCATGAAGAAAAACAGTTCTAAGCAAGCAGCTTTGAGCCTAGACAAATGAAGACGGATAATTTGCAGTCGTATCGTATCTGTTGAGGACATGAAATGCATAACATTTAAAATGTTTCCTGTTTATTGTCTTATAGTGCACAAAGCAATCGTGCTGGAGACAAGATGAAGACTTAAACAACATTACCATAGACTGTTTAGGGCGTTATACAAAAGACATGAAAGAAGTGCTGGTCCCAAATACCCATAAGAGTGGTCATTATGAAGCATTGCTATTGACAATGGTCATCATCATTTACTAAATGACTCCACTCCAGAATGTCACAAACTTATCCCCAATTCCTCCACTGACAAGAATATCACTACATAATTTCCTCACAATATAGCATCAGTTCTTAGTGCACATATTCACATGGGCTATTTTGAAATTGCCAATTTGGCCAAAAGCCAAGCATCCATCGCTTTTTAGCTACAGTATGCATGTATGCTTGTGATTCTGTATATCTCAGTGTACCCTCCCCAATCATCCTGCTTTGCGTGGGTTGATTCATTGCTAGGCTGCCCATCATTGTTTCACTGTCTCTGGCTGTCTCATTAAAGACATTGGCTAATAGGATTTATCCTGCTCTGAGGCAACCATAATAAATGCTCATTTAGCTGGAGCACCCTCATCAAATGGGGCCTCTGTAATCAGACACTCAGGGACGTTCGTTCCTCCAATTCAACTCGGCCACCTGGTCTAAACACAGGCTGGAGGAGGCGGCGGCACCGTGGAGGGCTTGTGAGCCTGTCATTAGAAAGAAATGACCCGTCTGGGGTTGGCAAAACCTGGAAGGGGAAACAGTGAGAGGGTTTGACCCTCTGATGGAGGTCGACCTCCGACAGTACCCTCAGTGGCTTTTACATTTGCTCTTGGGATCAATTCTGTCTAGGCTTGGGGACCACATGTCTTTTCCCATACTAAATACTTTTCAGTTTGTAGAGGTTCAGTGGGTTTTATGTCAGATATGAGCTTGAACTTGGTATTTATAGATTTTCTTTTTTCATTTCTGTGCTACCCTTGCAGGTCACAAGGTCAAAATCCTAGAAAAGTTAAGTTAAAAGATAATTCCATGTGTTCACATGCATTTCAGGAGATAGTTCACCCCAAAATGACAACTCGATCATCTTTGACTACGTTGACTACACGCAGCCAATAACCCGTTCAAAACCAGGATATTAGCAATAACCTGGTCGCGAACGGCCATGTAAACACCGGCAAAAACCCGAATATGGTCATATCCCGGATTTTAAAAACCGGGATATTATACCTGGGGTACCCCTTTTCTAACCCGAATTTTTGGTCATGTAAACACGTACCGGGATATCCCCATAGTGATTTGTGTTCTGCGCATGTTCTATTTGCAAGGAATTTTGGTCTTTTGAGTAGAGAAACTTCTCGCCGCATACAAAAATCAGCGTTTAGTATACCGGAAGTAAACATGGCAAGACCAGGCGAGACACAGCACTGCATACTTTTAGAGCGAGGTCAGTAACATTACCAGCATCAAAGTGCAAACAGGCGATCGCTATCTGCCCCGAACTATTCATTATCCGCAAGCTGCTGTTGTTGTTGTCTTTGGATACAGGAAGAAGAATCGGAAATGATGCATATTGCGTCTTAAGGTTGTCCGTACGTCTAGACACTAACCGCGAGTCGCCGTTTACATCGGGATATTGCAATTCCATGTATACAAGAGAAACTCTCTCTGCTCACGCATGTAAACGGGTTATTCCTAATGTTCAGAAACCCGAATAGTGACCTTAACCCGACCATAACTCGAAAATTGGCTGCATGTAAACATAGTCAGTATTTACTCATTTTCACCCCCCCCCCCCCAAAAAAAAAAAAAAACCCAAGCAAAACAAAATAAATATCCTGTCATTAGTTTCTCCCCTTCATTTTCCAAACTCATAAGACTTTTGTTCATCTTTGAAACACAAATGAACACATATCTACACACAGACATAGATCTCATTAAAATGCAGTCAACTAAAGCTCAATGAATGTTCACTGATCATTGTTTACATTTTAATAGAAGCCTAAATTCTGCTCATCATATTATGTGTTTGTGCTCCTTCAGACGTCATTTCAGTTAGATTAAAACGCTTGATTCATAAGTTTCTTTTGAGATCTCTTATTGGATCGTGAAAGTTTTAGTTGAATGGACTTTGCATGGAGGGAGAGATCTATAGTTTCAGGTTTAATTTAAAGGATAGTTCTCCCAAAAATGAAAATTAAGTCATTAATTAGTCACCCCCATGTTGTACCAGCCCCATAAGACCACAATCCATAACACAAATGATATTTTTGATTCAATTTGAGAGGTGGATCACTGCTACATAGGCTGCCTAAGGGATCGAAACTTGACGGCCCAGAAAGTCAATGAAGAAAATGTTTAAATATTCCATGTGACAACAGTGGCTCAAGTATAAGTTTATCAAGCGACGAGAATACTTTTTGAGCGAAAAAACAAACAAATATAACGACTTAATTCGACTACTCTGTTTGTTTCTTCCTTGTAGGCCTGAGGCGAGAGTTCAAGAGATTTCCACGACGCATGCACGAGAACTGCGATCTTTTTCTACTACTTCAGTTCAGTTCTCGCGCATGCGGCGTGGAAATTTTTGTCGTTATTTTTGTTTGTTTGTTTTTTTTCGCTCAAAAAGTATTCTCGTCGCTTGATAAACTTACACTTGAGCCACTGTAGTCACATGGAATATTTAAACATTTTCTTCATTGACTTTCTGGGCCATCAAGTTTCGATCCCTTAGGCAGCCTATGTAGCAGTGATCCACCTTTCAAATTTAACAAAAAATATCTTCATTTGTGTTCCGAAGATGAACAAAGGTCTTACGGGGTTGGTACAGCATGGGGGTGAGTAATTAATGACTTAATTTTCATTTTTGGGTGAACTATCCCTTTAAAATATCTTTGTTTCAAAGATGAATCAACAGACTTATGCTTTTGGAACGTTATCGGGGTGAGTAACTAATGACTGAATTTTCATTTGTTGGTGAATTTCTTTCATGCCATTCCAAACCTGTGTGCTGTAACCTATATTTGTTTCATGGAACACAATATGGAAAAAAAATAAAATAATGGTGATTAAAAGTTAAAAGTGTCATTAGAGATGTCAGGATAAGTTTCTGTATATATACTGAAAATCTGGTAACACTTTACAATAAGGTTCCACTTATTATCTTTAGTTTAAAAGGCGTCCATGTAACTGACGCCTTGGGAAACATTTTGACCATGCTTCAATATCCAACGCTTTAGGAACCCTTTAGCGTCAGTTACATGGCGCGATCATTGGGCGTCATCTAACTGACGCTTCACCTTTAGCGTCAGTTAGATGATGCCCTAGAATCATGTAACTGATGCTAAAGGGTGCCTAAAGCGTTGGATGTTGAAGCATGGTCAAAATTGTCAGTTAGATGACGCCATGGGATGAGAATGCGTATGCGTTGGCCCTTGCCTCGAGTACCTTATTGTTGCTTTTATAAAACGGTTACCACACAATAAAAATATTAAAGTAAAAAAAAACTTTCATGTAGTAAAATCACTAAAAGCCTTCCTTCCGCTATAAAAAAATTAAATAAATAGTTCCTGACCGTGAACAGCTACAACGTTCCAATGTGTAATATGCATGAAAGCTCAAATAAAAACAACATAGGAACTGCATTGTTGTGCAGTCATAAATAGACAAACCGTTG
>NW_024121655.1:4706553-4792599 GCF_016745375.1 Pimephales promelas
AGATAAACTAGGAAAGCTAGAAAAAAAAAGATGATCAGAAAACTTTAAGCTGCTACCACACCATAAGCGTGAAAAAAATAGCACACATCACCAACATAATGCCGGAAGTGTGCAGTTTCCCGCGAAATTCGTCCCGACAGCTCTATATTAAATATCAATAGGCCTATACCCATTATTACAGGCTTAAAGCTGTCAAAAAAAAAAAAAAAAAAAAAAAAAAAAAAAAAAACGTATATTGTGTAAAATTCCCCAACCCAAAATGTAAAGAAACACAAAACAATAATGTTTTGAAATTAGAGCTATACAAATAATATGAATAGCAAAACTCAAAAGACCATTTTGGAGAATTTCAAGGGGAATTTTTGAGATTACATTGAGATGTCTGACTTTTATGTGGACAACATATCATCTTTTCTCAGGAGAACAATCTGAGAAGCATGAAGACTCCAATTGTTCTTGGTGTAATCCCATTGGTAGTAGCATTTGAGATCTTAAAGAGATATCATTTGTGTGTTTTTTTTCCCTCTCCTGTGGGTGGCTGTGCGCTGTTCACACTCTAATAAGATTACTCCTACGCCACGGCAGGTGCATATTCACCAATTTGAGCTCTCAAAATAGATGGCTGCCATTAAAGCGGATGAGACCTCAGAGACTAGATCGCATTGCCACCCAACTCCGTGATATGTTCTCTCTGTGTGGGAATCCTCGCTTGTGAATTAAAGACAGAGGGCAGCAGAGCTCCTAAACCTGACTACTCGGGATGTGTTCGGCACTGAGGAGTTTCTGATACTCTCCAGCCGTCTGAGGAGGATTTGCATGGCTTTACAACTCACGCGGTAAGACTTTCTGCGCTTCTTTAATCGCTGCGCAGTAGCGCGTCAAGGAAAGTTAGTGACACTTCGTGCGCAAAGCGACCCGATTTTTGGATTGTTATTCCGATGGTTGACAAGTCGTTGGATGAAGAGGTGAGTAGAAATTAGAAAGGGGGTTAATTTTTTTTTTCTGTGGGTCGGCTGCACTGAATCACATTTGGGGCTCGGGTTGCGTGTGATGTGAGTAGAATCTCGGTTCTTGGCGCGTAACGGCGCCTGGACATGTTGTGCATTTCTCACAGGACGCGTTGACATGCTAGCAAATGCAGTTAGAAGATTTATTGATGAAAACCGGAAAGTGGTTTTGATACAGTGACTGACACAGTTTCCCAGCCTGACAAGAGGGATGTGTCTACAGGATTCCGGATTACCGTATGTTGCTCATCCTATTACGCCGCACATTCCCGCAATCTGTTGCCCCCGCGATTAATTCATTTAACGAAAGTACAAGAGAAATTGATTAGACTTGTTGAAACATTGATCACAGTCTAAAACATAACATCCGAACGCATGAAAAGTTTGACTTGCATCCAGTCATTTTACTATTGTGAACATGCACGCATTAGCTACTATTAACAGTTATTGTTAAATCATACAATTACTATCAGATCGCTTTTTAACAACACTCTCGTTTTAATTCATTTTTATGACAATGGTGGCTATTCACTTATTCCAATTTTACAGTTGTAACAATCGGAACCTTGGCGTTTTGGTGATCTTGCTAGATTGTTGTTTGTTGTAAGGAACTAATGGTAAATTATGTTGTTTGTGTTAATGAAACTAATCTGTCTACTGTGTACTGGAGTTGTTACCTTAGGGACTCATTTCAACCTGACTTGACCCTTGAAAAAATGACTTCTGTATGTGTAACCTACTGGAGTTTGGTTGGTTGGTTTAGACATATTAATAAACCCACTTTAGGTATTTCCACATAAAAATTCAAAACATATCAATTTAAGATGTTCCTCTACATAACTAGATCATGTCAGAATTATAATCGACCATGATTCAAAAGAGAAGAAACCAAAAAGATAAATCTCAATAATGTCCAAATCTGATATCAATATGAACTCAAACATTTCTTATCAAATTCTCCTAAGACCAAATGTTGTGAGCTATGGCATCCATAGATGTTTTAGTTTTTATTTACATCCAAAAGGAAATGCATATTTTAAAAGAAAATGTATCAGGTCTTACGTTCTTTTAAAAGACATAGCTGAGTCTTCTGAAAACAATATAATTTCTCTCTGGGGAATGTCCCCATCTCAGTGTTCTTCTTGATATGTCAATGTGATCTGACACCAGTGATGAATTACAAAGTTAGACCATATAGAAGGAGCTGATGTGGAACTGCAAGAACACTAAATGCCAAGTGAACACAATAAAGTGATGCTGGTCTTCTGAGAACCTCTTCTGGAGCACGTATGGCGTCTACCCCTCCTTTCCTCATTAATTATTGACCCCCACCACATGTTCCTCAACTCCCGTGTTATTTGTGATGGTGTCTGTCTCCGTGCCGCAGGTTAGGTCAACAGCTTGTGAGTCACCCAGTGGGTCTATTACCATGACGCTGTGTTTGCCCCTTTTAAATATTTATTTAGACATGCTGGTGGGTTTTACAGTAAATTAAATACCATGTGTTTAATGTGGTAATCCAACCTTATCCCCATTTCCTCCAGTGACAAGAATATGTTAGGGACATCCAGCTGGTACATCCCAGAAAGTGTTATCTCTAAGTCTCGTATCAACCTGAAGGGGGTATTTTTTTGCAATAACAACTATCTGGATGTACATTTTCCTCCTTATTACACGGCTGCTCGCCTCACAAGTAAATAATTATACACTAAATATTGATTCGAGTTGAAATATTTTATAAGCTCAATAAACGCAAAGCTTCCATGAAGAAAAACAGTTCTAAGCAAGCAGCTTTGAGCCTAGACAAATGAAGACGGATAATTTGCAGTCGTATCGTATCTGTTGAGGACATGAAATGCATAACATTTAAAATTTTTCCTGTTTATTGTCTTATAGTGCACAAAGCAATCGTGCTGGAGACAAGATGAAGACTTAAACAACATTACCATAGACTGTTTAGGGCGTTATACAAAAGACATGAAAGAAGTGCTGGTCCCAAATACCCATAAGAGTGGTCATTATGAAGCATTGCTATAATTGACAATGGTCATCATCATTTACTAAATGACTCCACTCCAGAATGTCACAAACTTATCCCCATTTCCTCCACTGACAAGAATATCACTACATAATTTCCTCACAATATAGCATCAGTTCTTAGTGCACATATTCACATGGGCTATTTTGAAATTGCCAATTTGGCCAAAAGCCAAGCATCTATCGCTTTTTAGCTACAGTATGCATGTATGCTTGTGATTCTGTATATCTCAGTGTACCCTCCCCAATCATCCTGCTTTGCGTGGGTTGATTCATTGCTAGGCTGCCCATCATTGTTTCACTGTCTCTGGCTGTCTCATTAAAGACATTGGCTAATAGGATTTATCCTGCTCTGAGGCAACCATAATAAATGCTCATTTAGCGGGAGCACCCTCATCAAATGGGGCCTCTGTAATCAGACACTCAGGGACGTTCGTTCCTCCAATTCAACTCGGCCACCTGGTCTAAACACAGGCTGGAGGAGGCGGCGGCACCGCGGAGGGCTTGTGAGCCTGTCATTAGAAAGAAATGACCCGTCTGTGGTTGGCAAAACCTGGAAGGGGAAACAGTGAGAGGGTTTGACCCTCTGATGGAGGTCGACCTCCGACAGTACCCTCAGTGGCTTTTACATTTGCTCTTGGGATGAATTCTGTCTAGGCTTGGGGACCACATGTCTTTTCCCATACTAAATACTTTTCAGTTTGTAGAGGTTCAGTGGGTTTTATGTCAGATATGAGCTTGAACTTGGTATTTATAGATTTTCTTTTTTCATTTCTGTGCTACCCTTGCAGGTCACAAGGTCAAAATCCTAGAAAAGTTAAGTTAAAAGATAATTCCATGTGTTCACATGCATTTCAGGAGATAGTTCACCCCAAAATGACAACTCGATCATCTTTGACTACGTTGACTACACGCAGCCAATAACCCGTTCAAAACCAGGATATTAGCAATAACCTGGTCGCGAACGGCCATGTAAACACCGGCAAAAACCCGAATATGGTCATATCCCGGATTTTAAAAACCGGGATATTATACCTGGGGTACCCCTTTTCTAACCCGAATTTTTGGTCATGTAAACACGTACCGGGATATCCCCATAGTGATTTGTGTTCTGCGCATGTTCTATTTGCAAGGAATTTTGGTCTTTTGAGTAGAGAAACTTCTCGCCGCATACAAAAATCAGCGTTTAGTATACCGGAAGTAAACATGGCGAGACCAGGCGAGACACAGCACTGCATACTTTTAGAGCATACATTAGGTCAGTAACATTACCAGCATCAAAGTGCAAACAAAGGCGATCGCTATCTGCCCCGAACTATTCATTATCCGCAAGCTGCTGTTGTTGTTGTCTTTGGATACAGGAAGAAGAATCGGAAATGATGCATATTGCGTCTTAAGGTTGTCCGTACGTCTAGACACTAACCGCGAGTCGCCGTTTACATCGGGATATTGCAATTCCATGTATACAAGAGAAACTCTCTCTGCTCACGCATGTAAACGGGTTATTCCTAATGTTTCAGAAACCCGAATAGTGACCTTAACCCGACCATAACTCGAAAATTGGCTGCATGTAAACATAGTCAGTATTTACTCATTTTCACCCCCCCCCCCCAAAAAAAAAAAAAAACCCAAGCAAAACAAAATAAATATCCTGTCATTAGTTTCTCCCCTTCATTTTCCAAACTCATAAGACTTTTGTTCATCTTTGAAACACAAATGAACACATATCTACACACAGACATAGATCTCATTAAAATGCAGTCAACTAAAGCTCAATGAATGTTCACTGATCATTGTTTACATTTTAATAGAAGCCTAAATTCTGCTCATCATATTATGTGTTTGTGCTCCTTCAGACGTCATTTCAGTTAGATTAAAACGCTTGATTCATAAGTTTCTTTTGAGATCTCTTATTGGATCGTGAAAGTTTTAGTTGAATGGACTTTGCATGGAGGGAGAGATCTATAGTTTCAGGTTTAATTTAAAGGGATAGTTCTCCCAAAAATGAAAATTAAGTCATTAATTAGTCACCCCCATGTTGTACCAGCCCCATAAGACCACAATCCATAACACAAATGATATTTTTGATTCAATTTGAGAGGTGGATCACTGCTACATAGGCTGCCTAAGGGATCGAAACTTGACGGCCCAGAAAGTCAATGAAGAAAATGTTTAAATATTCCATGTGACAACAGTGGCTCAAGTATAAGTTTATCAAGCGACGAGAATACTTTTTGAGCGAAAAAACAAACAAATATAACGACTTAATTCGACTACTCTGTTTGTTTCTTCCTTGTAGGCCTGAGGCGAGAGTTCAAGAGATTTCCACGACGCATGCACGAGAACTGCGATCCTTTTCTACTACTTCAGTTCAGTTCTCGCGCATGCGGCGTGGAAATTTTTGTCGTTATTTTTGTTTGTTTGTTTTTTTTCGCTCAAAAAGTATTCTCGTCGCTTGATAAACTTACACTTGAGCCACTGTAGTCACATGGAATATTTAAACATTTTCTTCATTGACTTTCTGGGCCATCAAGTTTCGATCCCTTAGGCAGCCTATGTAGCAGTGATCCACCTTTCAAATTTAACAAAAAATATCTTCATTTGTGTTCCGAAGATGAACGAAGGTCTTACGGGGTTGGTACAGCATGGGGGTGAGTAATTAATGACTTAATTTTCATTTTTGGTTGAACTATCCCTTTAAAATATCTTTGTTTCAAAGATGAATCAACAGACTTATGCTTTTGGAACGTTATCGGGGTGAGTAACTAATGACTGAATTTTCATTTGTTGGTGAATTTCTTTCATGCCATTCCAAACCTGTGTGCTGCAACCTATATTTGTTTCATGGAACACAATATGGAAAAAAAAAATAATGGTGATTAAAAGTTAAAAGTGTCATTAGAGATGTCAGGATAAGTTTCTTTATATATTCCATATATACTGAAAATCTGGTAACACTTTACAATAAGGTTCCACTTATTATCTTTAGTTTAAAAGGCGTCCATGTAACTGACGCCTTGGGAAGCATTTTGACCATGCTTCAATATCCAACGCTTTAGGAACCCTTTAGCGTCAGTTACATGGCGCGATCCTTGGGCGTCATCTAACTGACGCTTCACCTTTAGCATCAGTTAGATGATGCCCTAGAATCACGACATGTAACTGATGCTAAAGGGTGCCTAAAGCGTTGGATGTTGAAGCATGGTCAAAATTGTCAGTTAGATGACGCCATGGGATGAGAATGCGTATGCGTTGGCCCTTGCCTCGAGTACCTTATTACTTTTATAAAACGGTTACCACACAATAAAAATATTAAAGTAAAAAAACGTTCATGTAGTAAAATCACTAAAAGCCTTCCTTCCGCTATAAAAAAATTAAATAAATAGTTCCTGACCGTGAACAGCAACAACGTTCCAATGTGTAATATGCATGAAAGCTCAAATAAAAACAACATAGGAACTGCAGTGTTGTGCAGTCATAAATAGACAAACCGTTGGGTGAAGCGGTCAAAGTCGTATTTTATCATGAATAAAGCACAGTTATTGAGCAATAATAAATGAAAAAGACGTACAATTAAGTGTATTAAAAATGTACTTAAATATGTTTTTAGTACAATACAAATATAATGTAATGCATTTTGAATACACTTAATTGTACGTCTTTTTCACCTGGGAAGGATTGGAACAAACCATTTTATAATAAGTCATAAACACATGCTCATGTTTTTTGAGCTGAAAATGGTGTCTTTCTCTCCATTTGTATTGCAACATTTGACCATAAATAATGAATCGGCATGATTGATTATGGTCTTTTGTTGGAATGGTTTATAATGTCTCACTTGGATGAGTAGAAACAGTCAGTAATCTGTTATCAGAAAAACAGATACAAACAGAAAATCAAGATACAAAGAAATTAAACCGGATGCGATTGCAGATTACACGCTTCCATTAGTTTACCAAGATGAGTTTTCCCAATGTTTTTTTTTTTTTTTTTATCTGAGGAATTTAGATTTGCATTAGTGACCTGCTTAGTTTGCTTAATGCTTGGAAAAGAAGTCCGTTTGAAGCCATTTTCATAATTTCTCCATTTCATCCTTCATTTTAGCATGCTGAACTGAAACATCTGTGGAAATTACCTTATGAATACTTTCAGGAACAGAATGAAGCAAGGAAAGAATCAATTCACCTTGTGTTTGAGGGACACACACTGGTGCACATAGCCTGCTTATTTTACACTATTGATCACAGAATGGAAAAAAAAGGTAAATCATTTGACCATAAACATTCTTTTGTGGCAAACTCAATTAATTTGATTCCTTTTTTTTAACCCCCATTACAATTGCTCATCTCAGAGCCAGTAACTCTTGGATTTTTGAATGACACATAGTTTCTTGCGTTTTTGAATGACAGGAAATTGTCACCAAATGTGGATAAAACCTGTTAATAATTTATCCTCATTCTTATGTAGGCTAAACAGTTTTACTTCAAAGAGGATGTCAGCTCAAGAAGTGTCACTCATCACAAGGCAAATAGACATTAGTGAGAATAAGTCATGAGCCAGAGGAAAGACTTATTTTTGTTCATTTGCCAGCGCAGATGACGTCCCCCTTCTCTCCGAATACACACTGCCTGATTACCTCACACCAGAGATAATGAAAGATGATTGATTTCAGCCACTCTCCTAATGGACAGTAAAACACCCTTGGCAAGATCTGGCCTTTCAGGAACTGTTCATCCAAAAATTTATTATTTTAAAAGTTTGACAGTCATGGTCATTGTGAATATGTGAAAAAGAGCTGTTTAAATATATTTTTCAGAACGTTTTCATGTTAAAAATAACACAATACAAGATATTGTCTGAAAGTTTAGAACAATTTAGATTATATATTTCATATTTTTGAAAGAAGTCTCATGCTCACATGCTCTGTGTGTGCTGTGTATAATTATTTTGTATATATAAATTCACACACATGCATGTGTATATTTAAGAAAATGTGTTATTCATTTAGAAAATATGTATAAAAAATGTTATATATATATATATATATATATATATATATATAAACAGTATTTATTCTTAAATATATACATGCATGCATATTGATATATACAAAATAATTATACACAGCACACACATATGTATTATGGAAACACAAACTTTTATTTTGTAAATGATTAATCGCAATTACTATTTGCACAGCTCTAATTTATTCCTGCTGAATTTTCAGCAGCCATTACGGTAGTCTTCAGTGTCATTGATCCTTAAAAAATCATTC
Organism: Pimephales promelas; assembly: GCF_016745375.1. The sequence goes on from NW_024121655.1 coordinate 4,714,873, forward strand.
TGATATGGTGACTTGGTGCAAGAAACATTTCGTATTATTTTCAATGTTAAAACAGGTGCAAAAGGTGAAATTTAATAAAACAACAACAAAACAGTTTATTCAGCAATGATGTGTTTAAGTTTACAAAGATTTGAATAGATTATGAACTGTCCATTAAAACTAGTATACATTTAATACAGCTAAGCAAAGCTATCTGGCGTGGTCAACAGTGGTTGAACAGTATGTTAATTTCCTCATGGCAGAATAAATCACTGCCTCCTGCAGTTCCATCACACTGCATTTCGCCTCTGCCTCATTATGTGCTGACCATTGTTTTCTAGCCGGCGTCTGGCTGAAGCAATGGTGTACTGTTCCACAGTCAGTCAAACAGAGAGGAGTGTAATGGATTACCTATGTTGACAGGTTCAGTGTGGCCCATTACCTTACTGATTTCTGTCAGAATCCCAGCCACTCCATTCCACATTGAGATGGACTGATTTTAGCATTACCCACAGTTCTTTTTTTTTAATTCATGTAACATACATTTAATATAAATGAATATACATTTAATTCATGTTTCAAAACCTAGTTAATTGGTCAGTGAGTTGGCCAATGTCACCTAAATCAAAAGTGTCATCGTTTGAGCCACAACGGTCAACATGTTTAGATGTTTTTCACCATGGAAATATTCAATATTACAATAAATATGTTATATACACATTTCATGTTCATTTTCTACTACTACTACTACTACTATTGTGACACTAACTGCTTTATACTATACTAGAATGTCACTTTTGTCTAGTTGAATGTTTGTATGGATCACAATGAGCTTTTCAGATCCAGATCCAGACAGTAGGTACAATTTGACTGAAATGTCAATACTACAGCACACAAAAATAAATTGGACATTTATACATCACATTTATTTTTACAGAAATGTGTTAGATGTAAATGGAAAATTCTGAGGTCAACTTATGACGTTCGCTTGGTTTTTGCATTCAAAAACATAAAAATGAATAAGTAATAGGCTATTTTGTACCCTAGTTTTGAGCCAAGCTGAAAAACGCTCGGTTTTATGGGCGTTTCGCACTGAAGACTTGGAAGTAAACGCCCACTGCTGTGAGTGGATAACAGTTTTGCATATTATAATGAGTTTCAACTCACCCGTCGACGCACTTGGGGGAAATTGTTTTGAAAACATCCAATGTTGTAAAATGGCAACAGGAATGATTCGCCCATACATGTTCGACCCAGAGTCCGTGTATTGCACAATTCCTGTCAGATCCAATATAGACGGCACACCACCGTTCTTTAATCTTAATCGGTCTGAGAACAGACAGACATTGTTTTACCTCATCAGCTAGAACGTCATTAAAAATAAAGTTTATCCATGCAGTCCTATTGGAATCCAGAGAAAGCTTATGCAGCCACTGTCTTCTTCCACAAACAGGCACTGCACAATATTTTGTATTGCTCAGAAGCTCGATCCGGTTTGTCATCACGAGGTATGCATCTATGTTATTTAGCTATGCGTGTAATGCACGAATCAGTGGGCGGGACTAAACCGGCTGTGTTGAAGTAGGCGTTGATCTTCTTCTGCAGGTTTGGTGTTTTATCCTCTTTGACGTCATAGTTCCCCCCTGGGGCTGGTGTCAATTAAAGCATTTATTGGACTAACAAGGACGTTTTCAGTTCTGAATCTTACATGATATTCTTATAATATGATGACCTCTTAGATGTCAAAAGCTCAAGGAAAATTTAATTTCTCAGTTCAACACCCCTTTAATGAGAAACAACTCACTAGCTTAGACCAATAAGCCATGTGCAATAAGCCATTACGCAAATTGTTGACAATTGTAATGACTCATTTGCACGCATGTGCACAATCAATTAGAAATTCTAATATGATGTGAACAAGAAACGAATTCAGAGATCTTTTTTGTGAAATTATTGTTTGAGGGAAAAAAAAAGTCTAATTTGAGAATTGAGCCAAAGCGATTGAGAAAAAGGTTGCCTAGTGGTAACTGGTGGCACTCGTGCCCTCATCTCATAAATGCAAGTATTCTGATGTGATTTGAAGGCAGCATATGTTCAGCCCCTCTTTGTGAAATTGTGGCTCTGATAAGCATTTACACAGTCAAGCAGGTGCTGTCTCAGTTACTCTGAAAGATTAGAGTTGAACTAGAGAACGCCATTAGCTTATTGGAGGCCCGGAGCCTTGTTGTGCACTGATTGTCAGGCTGCACACAAAAGCCTGCACTTAGTTTCATCAAATTTCTTGAAACCACAAAAAAAAAAAAAAAATTCGAAGGAAACGCATTTATAGAACTCAACCCTTGACATCTTGTGTCTACCGTCAATCCGTTGCATTTTCACAGCGTAGCGCTGAAGCATCTCTTATTGATTGTCCTGAGGAAGACCTTTGTATTGAGGAACACTGGGGAGAGATATGCTTCCGACCTGACAACAGAGGATGAAATTACATTCATGTCCCCAAAGACTCTTTCAGTTTGAAAGAACAAAGACCATTCATAATGATAGTCAGCGAGCATGGCAGTGAAATGATCGACTCCGGTGTTGAGGGTTTTGATGTATTCGAAAGGCTTGAAAGTCTCTTTCTCTCTTTGTATGGTTGTCTTTTTTTTTTCTCTCTCTGCATTGGATCTTTCAGTCAAGTATCTTTGGATTTGCTGTTTTGATTTGATGTCTGGATCACAAAAGTTATATTTTTGTTGCTATTACTTTTTTTTTTTTTTTAAATAGCCTCTGTACGTTTTGTAAAGCCATGTCCTGATAGGCTACACGAACAGAATCTGTCAGGATTGTTTTACAGATGCCATAGACCAGCTTGTTGTTTATTCAGCTCATGTCAGTAGTTTATATTTGCAAAATAACTTACTTCCATTCATGCTGCATATCTGTCAATGACGTCTAATGGATTATTTGTGTCACTGATTCTGGGACAAAAATAGGTCACAGAAAGAAAAAAAATTGTAAATATGTTTTTTTGTGCAACAAAGTTAGATTTTTTTTTTCCCTTGCGTATTAGCAGACCCATATATGGAAGGTGGTTTCCACCACAAAATAAAAAAGGTAATTGCGACTTCTCATGTCACAATTATTACACACAATTGCTACTTTATATCACACAATTCTTTATCACTTGCAGTTGCGACCTTATATCATGTAATTCTTACTGTATAACTTGCAATTGCGACTTTATATCTTGCAATTCTGAAAAAAAAAGTCAGAATTGCTAGATGTAGACTCGTAATTGTGATGTAAACTCGCAATTGTGATATAAAATGTCGCAATTATCTTTTATGATGTTTTTTTTTTTTTTTTTTTTTCGGTTGCGTAATACCCATATGAATCTGTACCTGCAGAACTGTTGTACTCTCAGTTCCCATTAACACATATTAGGTTTGAATCAATTCAGGAGAGTTTCACAGTGTCATAATCAGTACAAGTAGTACACAGATTTTGTTTGGGTTTGATCATCACTTAAGATGGATGGAACATAGCCAGATTAAAAAAAAAACTGTCATGTCAAATTTTATTTATAAATATTGACAAAAATAACATTAAACTTAAAAAAAAAAAAAAAAAAAAAAAAAAAAAAAAAAAAAAAACAGTAATGGACTTCAGTCCCATCTGTTGAACAAGGTTGGCCCATAGTCTTGGGAAAACAGTGGATCTGGAGTAAAATAATTTCAGAATGTTTTCCAAAACAAGGAATATTAGAGTCAACTGTAATTCCCTTTCCGCATTTCTCCTGCTATCAGCTACACAAAATCACACAAGCTTAACGGTTGTGCACAATCATGATGTCAACACTGCCAACCAAACTTGAAAAAGTGATCATTTCCTTCATTTTAGATACTGTTTTCTCTATGACCAACAAGCTTATGATTATAGCATTCGTTCATCATGATAATCTTCACAAATCTTTTTTGAAATTTGAAGCCTAAAATACGATCACCAGTAAAAAAGCTAACATAGGCTAAGAATTACATCATGATCATTACGCTTCTTACAACTCATTCAGTATTTAGTTTAAATGCATTGTCCCTAAAAGGTTGAGTTAGAATAGTTGGCAAGAGAGCGGTCATAAACAGTCTGTAAAAGTGAATTAGTGAGTAGAGTTTACCTGTTTTGTGTGATGATATTTAATGTCCTTTAATCTCAGATTAAAAATTATGTCCATTTTATTATGAAATTGAAACAGTAATTTACGTTTTGGTGCTCTTTAATGTGGCGTGACAGATCGCTGTGATCATGGAAGCAGCAACACTTGTGAACTGGTCTCTCCTGCTTTACTATTTGTTACGGCACAGAATAATCTTGAATAAACATCACAAACAGAGTTACATTAAAGTTATTGAAAGGCACGAAGGCACTTTTTTTCAAGGAAAAACTTTTAAATATGTAATTTTTTGGTGATCAAATATGAGTTTTTAGGAATACAATTATTGACTACAGGGGGACTTTAAGTTAAGCTAAAAAATCACAAGGGGCTCATTACTGAACTATATTATATAATAGAATAAAACGTGTAAATATCTTGATCTTGTATTATCCACAGACCTTATTTCAGGCATTGAACCAAAACCCTTGTATAGAACAGGAGGTTCTAAACTCCTTTACAGGTTTTGGTCTACACACTGTGCAATGGCCTTTACACCACACATTTTTTAGGGTTTTTACAAAGAGCTATAACACAGCTATGAAACTTTGTAAAACATTGTTATTAGCAATAATAATAAAATATTTCCTTTTGATAAAACAAAACACAATGAAGTTAAATAGTACACTTGTTTAGAACATTGTCATTTCTGATAAAGTGGAAGTGATATTTTCAGAAGTAACGATCTCAAATTAGGGGACCATTTTTTCCCATGTCTCAATAATCAGTATTTTTGAGCACTGTTGTCATTCATTAAATCCCTTTACTAAATAATGCCTATTGATTTGCCTGCATTACATAAATCATTTCTGATGTTACAGACTTGTATAATTGTTGGAATCATTTCTGACTCTCCTCTTATTAGTCATAATATAAATAAATTGCCTTCAGACCAAAGCTTATCTTTCCCTTGCATCCAGACCTGTCAAGACAGGTTGGTCTTTGAGTCTTTTCCAGGAAGGAGTTGTTTGACCCCTTAGACATGTTGCAGACTTCAAAGCCGCACTTTGCTGTGGATTGTTATATCTCTCACATGGAGAACGCTATCTATTTCTCTGCTCACTTCAAAGGAAAAGGTTATATGTGCAGCAAATGCTTCCTGTCCGCTGTCATTACAGAGGATTTCAGTTTGATGCAACATCCCCAAAGCCAACTCTCTATTATTTTTATGATGTAAAATGACTCAAGTAATTATGGTGGGGAAATTGACTCAGCCGGCTTCATTGTATGTTTTGATGCCAGAATTAATTAGAATGTTCTTTGAGTAAACTTCAAAGTCTTGGGATTGCTTTGTATGGGAAATGGTAAATAATTTTTTCAAAGAGATCAAAATCAAACGGTCACTTGGAATTCGAATCCCCCTGAGGTCTGTTATGAAATTCTCCGTATTTAAAGGATACCAATTATACGACTTATGACTCATGCATCTTAAATGGTACGTCATTATGCAACTTATGTATGCGAGAGAAGCTCTTCAGCCATAGAGGAGATCGTAACCTGTCTCTTTATGTTGCCAGGTGAGCATGCTGTAATACATGAAGATGCGCCAGAGGTCGTGGCTCTATAAGTGGTTGGGAATAGGCATTGGCGTTCTTCTGCTCACTGCTGCTAGCTATTCTCAAGATTCAGAAGGTAAGTTCTTCCTCAAAGTTTTCTCAAAATCTTGCGTCTCCAGTACTCCTGTTTCGGAGCAATTGAATATAGATGATGATGTCTGTTTTCCAAAACTCATAAGTTCTGTTTCATAAGCTGGCGAGCTGCCCACATACACAGGCACACTTCTGAAACGTAGGCAGCATGATTATGCCGTCTTCTGAGATAACCAATGAAGCATCACATGCATCCTTCAAGAAGAAGAAGAAAATCAAAGAATGCTTTGCTTCAAGCTTAGTCAAAAAAAAAAAAATGATCTAAGGTGGCATACAATGTGTTACATCTAGTTGCAGAGATGGAGGAGGCAGGATCTACGTGCAGCGGCTTTATTAAACAAAAAACAGTGATATTTTGCAAGCTGATTAATTTTTTTTTACATATTACACTGTAAGAGCCTTAACTTTACAAAAATATGTTACTTGGTGCTATAAAAAACGTAAGTATATTTTTTAAAATAATTTTTCAAAAACATGCTCAACCAAACGGTTGATTTGGCACATAATGTTTAATTGTCACCACCGTTTTTGAGAATGGACATTACAATGCAATATTAAAACTTGTATTAAAACTCAAGTATGCTTTGGTATAAAGACCTACGTTTAGTATTGTTTCAAAGAAAACACTCAGCAGATTATTGCTGAAGTAAAAGCACTTCAAATTAATACATTTCTGTCCAAATATCACTTCTGTTACAAAATATGTAACCTTGAGATTCAGACCTTTCTGACAATGTGTTTTGTCAAGACTAGAAAAGGTTTTGATCATAAATTATGATGGGCAATGAAAAAGTATGGGAAAGTATGTGTATGAATTCCCTTACCATTTATTACCATTAAGTGACATCTCAACCATTTGGTATAGAGGCCGATATTAAAAAAAAATAAATAAAAAAATGGGATGTTTTGAAAAACAAAAAAACAAACAAAAAACACACACACACACACACACACACACATTGAATGTACAGTACATTCAGCTACAGTACATACGAAGCAAAGACAGAACTGAAGACCAAATTAACAAGACACACTTGAACTGAACTAACAATCAATCAAACACCCCTGAAACAAACAGGCAGGGGGTGGAGAAAGACAGAACTGAACTAATTGACAGAACACAGACAAATACAGAAATCAAAACAGACTGACACTGTTACACACTGTGAGAGAAATGTTGATCTTAGATGTAAATATTTACTGAAAAGTAGCAGTAAGTTGTTTGACTGGTGAAATTCTATTGTAAAATTCTGGCATTAAAGGGATAGTTCACCCAAAAATGTAATTACATTTGATCTGTTGTTGTACGTCACACGCATCACACACATGACCAGCGTCAACCAATAGCGAGCCTACGTGTGATGTAGCTTTACGCAATTACACTAGTTTAACCCTCTAGACGCATGTATGATGTATATATACAAATATATATATGCCCCATACATGGAATCAGAGTGTCTACTGTATGTAGTAAATGGAAAATCTCTACAGCAAAAGGTTTGTTCTACCATTTATTAGTAATGATTTACACAGTTTGTTTATTACTTACTATATACCTTAGCATTCAGGATTGTGCAATATGGCATGCAGAAGGTGATGTACATTTTGGGGGTAAAAAAAGTGCTTGATTTTATCATTTAAACGTGACTTTTCATGAAAATTCTATAATCCAAGATTGCTTCCACCATATGACGTAATCATATGAAATTAGATAAAAAAAAAATGTAATCCCCACATAAACTTTGTGTCATCCTTAATATTTCTCTAATTTACAGAAAGTATCTATCTTTTTTCCCTTTTAAGAAATTAAGATGTCAAAATCGAATGTTTTAGGAAAAAACCTAAAGGGTTAACTGACTAGAGGCGCAAAGCGAAGGAAGTGAATAGTTGAAATAAAGTCATTATTCATGTATGTTTTTGCGCACAAAAAGTATTCTTGTTTTGAAAACCATGCCGACGATACGTATCGCAATACTCTCATGGTGTACCGAACACGCCCCGCCCCCTGCTACACCGGCCCAGCCCTGGCTCATTGGACCTTGTGTCTTATGTGTGTACAAAACGAATTCAGTGTTGTAGCCTAACCAAACACCATATAATAGCAAGCTCCGTGTTTTGTTACCCTTGATAATTAGCATGGTGTAATCTTTGGAATTATGTTTATTTGATCACGAAATTGAAGTTATTCACCAGTGAGAAGAATGGCACTTTAAAAGCATCTAGGGTTGAGCTAGAGAAATATTTAGAGGACATGCATACAGATGCAAAAAGGCATGAGCCTATGTCAATTCCATCAGACATACCTATCAACCCACCAGAATACCAAATGGAGGTATGTGCACCTAAGTCGAAAGAGGTAGAGCAGGCTTTGAGAAAGGCAAGGGCTTCAACATCTTCAGGGCCTAATGGAGTTCCATACAGAGTGTACAATAGTGCTTCAGGAGTTTTGCAAATTCTGTGGAAATTGTTAATAATGGCATGGGAAAACAGGTTGTACCTAGAGCATGGTGCAGAGTAGGTACCAAATGGAGGTATGTGCACCTAAGTCGAAAGAGGTAGAGCAGGCTTTGAGAAAGGCAAGGGCTTCAACATCTTCAGGGCCTAATGGAGTTCCATACAGAGTGTACAAGAGTGCTTCAGGAGTTTTGCAAATTCTGTGGAAATTGTTAATAATGGCATGGGAAAACAGGTTGTACCTAGAGCATGGTGCAGAGTAGGTGGAGTCTTTATACCTAAGGAAAATGGTAAATGGACTGCATTTATATAGTGCTTTCATAGACCTTATGGCCACCAAAGCGCTTTATATTTGCCTCACACTCACCCATTCATACACCGACGGCCAGGTAGCAGCTGTGGTTAGGTGTCATGAACCGAGGATTGAACCACTAACCTTTCGGTTTGTAGACAACCCACATGAACCACTGAGCCAGCATTGTTACCCAGAGATTGTCCACCTACCTATTAAAGAATGGCTTCATTGACACTTCAGTTCAAAACGCGGGCATTCCAGGGTTCTCAGGATGCTTAGAACACATCAATGTTATCTGACAACGAATTCAGGAGAGGAAGGCACTCCATGTGACATTCCTGGATTTGGCTAATGCATATGGTTCAGTGCCACATGAGCTTCTTTGGGCATCATTTGATTTTACCAATTTACCAATGTCAATAAAAAAATAGTGAAAGCCTATTTTGAAAATTTGCAATTTAGTTTCTCAACTCCAAAATTCAGCACTGCATGGCAATGCTTAGAGGTTGGAATAATGGCAGGATGCATCTTTTCTCCACTGGCTTTTACCATGGCAATGGAAGCAATCATTAAGGGCATCAGGATGGGTAGTAGGAGGAGAGTGCTTGGCTTCTGGGATGCGACTACCACCAAGGTAGGCAACAAGGTGCGAAAGCAGGAGGAGAGGATGAGGTGTATAAAGTCCATTTCCCAGGCCAAGCAGGGAGAGTTGATGAGATGGGAGAGTGGAACAATGCAAGATGGGCTGGCAAGACCTTTGGTCAATCGAAGACAGTAGGATAAGTTTCCCTTTTAAGTCGTTCTTCCTATTAAGATGTTCTCCCATCAACGCAGAACCTAAACCTCTGGGTAGGAGAGGATCCCTCTTGTCCTTTGTGTTCATCACCTGCCACATTAAGGCACATTTTGACAGGATGTAAGGTGGCTCTTTGCCAAGGTCAGTTTACTTGGCCACTACGCCATGACCAAGTACTGCAATGTTTTGCTTTAGCAGTGGAAGGCAAGCGTAGTATGACCAATACGTTGCCGCCTGTTCTAGCAAAACATTACAAGACAATATTCCTCCGCCCAGGCTAGCAACCACAAAGAAAAGGTTTTAACACCAATTCTCACCCAGGACAACTGAAAGCTGCTAGGGACTGGAAGATGCTGACTGATCTTGAAGAATGGCTTATTTCTCCACCTGAGATTGCTACCACTAACGTACGACCAGATATTGTTTTGTGGTCTGGATCACAAATTGCAAATCATGCATTGTTCAACTGATAGAGTTAACAGTGCCATGGTAGGATGTGGTAGATGAGGCATATGAGAGGAAGAAACTTCGGTATGCTCATCTGGCCACGGAAGCAGAAAAGTGAGGTTTTGTGGCACACTCTACTATCCGGTTCCTCAGAGACGTCGGATTCAGTGGCCAAGAGTTGCATCGCACATTAAAGAACTTATCTGAAGCAGCAGAATGGAGCAGCAACTGGCTGTGGTTGAGACGGAAAGATTCTTGCTGGCTGTGTACAAGTGCCATGCTACGGTTTCGTATAATTCTTGAAAAACTTGAAGAGTCTGTTGGTTTATTTGTATGGGTTGCATAGTACATTTACAGTCATTACATTCCTGTGGATATTGCGTGAATGACGGGTGGTTGAGCAGATATTGTGTTTTGTGGTAGGTGATATGCCATACGGAACCGTTGCCACTACAGTAAAACTGCTTTAACGCACAAGTGGGGCTCGACATCCTTAGTCAAACGGGTTGGCGCATATGGTTGGATTGTGGAGAGATTGTGTTTTGGTCTCAGCAGCAGGAGGGATGTAGAGGTCAGTAAGCTGGGCTGAGTTGAATGGGGGACAGAGGGGGGTGACTCTGGAATGCCAGTCTGGTCGAGCCCTCTTGAGGTGTCGTGGGCTAGTCGATGAAAAGCTGAGGACGGAAGGCCCTAGAGATGAAGACCCTAGAGATGTCCCCTGCTCGGCTCAATCCAGATGGTTGTCATGATGGTCCACTGGGGAGACCACACTGTAGTTGCAGCCATTGTGTGTGCTGACGCGCCAAGTACACTGCAGCCATTAACAGCTGACGGAAGGGGAGTCTCACCACCTTATGGAAAGAAGCGTAAATAGATGGAGAAGCATAGTTTATTTTGGTGAAAGCCGAGTACAAATCAGCATGGACTTTTAACATCTACCTTCGTTTAATGGAACCCCCCCCCCCCCCCCAAAAAAAAATAAAAAAAATAAAATAAAATAAAATAAAATAATAATAATAATAATAATAATAATAATAAAAACAACACATGAGAAATAAAAGTGCTCAAAATGTATTAAACATGCTTCCATATTCTCTCTTCTCACACGGACTTAGCATATACTGTCACATTGGATGCCACTGGAATGCAGATATCTAATTCTTGGTGTTTTATTGATTTAGCACACTGATATGTAATCAGAGGAACTCTCTATATTCATCTTTCTCCAATTTCGCTTGAACACACTCTATTGTTGGAGATATTTTTTTTTGAATTGTTTTGTTTTACCTAGAGTATTAACTAAATGGTTAACTAAAAAAAATCCCCATTTATTTAACACAAAATAAATATAAATAATGTGTGAGTTATAAGTTTTCTGAAATCATAAAACAAGTTTGTATAAAAATTTTGGTAATTTTTCATTTACAGTCACCCTCTCTATTAAAGCGGTGGTACAATGCATTTTCACAAGATGTAAAATAAGTCTTTAATGTCCCCTGAATGTGTATGTGAAGTTTTAGCTCAACAAACCCAACAGATATTTTTAAATAGCATGTTAAAGTTGTCACTTTTTGAGGGTCAGCAAAAACACATCATTTTTGTGTGTCCCTTTATATGCAAATGAGCTGCTGCTCCCGGCACAGAGGGCAGAGCTTCGACAGCTTGTGTCCTTTTAACTTACCAAACTTGCTCTGGAAATTTCAAAAACTTTTAGCAGAGTCAGACAACGATGGAGACACACAAGAAGAAGTGACAACATGTAGAATGCAACAGGACATTTCTTAGTGGTTAGTTGATGAATTTATCTAGCTTATGTGGAGTTATGTGTGATTTAGCATATTCTGTCATGATAAAAATCGTGTTCCCAGGGTGGTGTTTATGTAAATTCTATAGGGTTAGTGCTCTCCTGTAGTCCCTAACAGCCATTTGTTTTAGTCCTTAAAACTGATTTGCTTTAAAATAACATATCTGTCTTTGCTTTGAACTTTGAACAATGGAACTTTGCACATTTTTTATGCTCAAACAGCAACATTACACGCTATCTAAAGTTAGAAAAGCGAAATCATAATCAACCACCCCTTTTAAGCTGTCAGTTCTGTAATATACTGTACTATTTTGTAACCCCCATATACACAGTTTGATCCAGTTCAAATTGAAAGTAACTAAAAGGTAAGGTGGACTCCTGACTGGATGATTTGTGAAATCTTAATGCTACACCAAGCAGTGACATTCTGCAGAATTATGGGTTGCCAACATTATGGCAATAGGTGGTATTATTCTGTTCCATTTTCCTCCGTGCACCGTTCCATTTTCAAGTCCATACAAAAATAGTTCTGAAAAGGCGAACTGGAATTGTCCTTAAAGTGTATCTCTAAGCCACTCATTTAACCTACAGTAAGTATGTCCGGGTTTAAGAATTAATTTGCATTTGACCTCCAGGTTTAATAAGGTCTAAACAACGTCTTTAAGATCTAACATATGTGATGCAATCTGGGAAAACCCACCACATGGTGAAATTTGACACATTACAGGTTTTGAGACCCTATTAAAGATGGGTTCATGCCCTTTCCAAATCGTTTTTTTTATTTCTTTTATCGTTTTTCTGTAACAAAAGTTGTGGTTATCTGAAGTTGGCTGATTGCTATGATTTTCAGAAACAGAATTTGGAGAACAAACGGTTTAATTCACGGTCACGTCCTGCTAGCGTGACGACTGGCACTCTTTATTGCCTTTTTTCACATCACATATTTTAGTAATCATCATAGATTAGGTATCATTCGAAAGCTTACTAACTTATCCTGTGAAAACCATTTTGAAATTGGACGATTGAGAGGCGAGCAAGGTCTTTTAAACGAGCAGCTTCAAACTCTGTTGTTCTCTTGTGCTCCGCTTCACACCACACGATAACGCTAGATAAAAATAAATAAATAAAGACTTGCGTGCCATTGTAGTTCACCCACGACTGGACTTTATTCTGTTATGTGTTTTTTGTTTTGTTTAGTATTTTTGTTGTTGTTTTTTAAGGGGGGGGGGGGTCTTTTTCAGATCTTTCGATCAAATGGACGAAATAAGCTCACATAAATTCCATAATAATGCAACAGGGCATGAAGGAAAAAACAACAACAACTAAGCTTTTGTTTCTGCTCTGATAGCCACAAGACCACGCAAACTCAGTGACTGCACATTAGAAATCAGGAATAATGAGAGAACTTTGCGCTTGGAACGTTTTTCGTCTTCAAATCAAACTTAGGTCTTCAGCTGACAAATTTTGAATCCCGTCTGGCTAAAATGTTTACGCATTAAGTCCGTATAGGCAGAGAGCAGGTGCCTGCTCTTTTGTGGCTGTTCAAACACATTTGACCACTACTAAAGCAATCCGGTCAAATGTGTTTTCGACTACCTCTGGAAGTGGTCGAAGGTGGACAAGGTCAAAGTGTTTTATAACCCGTTTACACCTGTATTTAGCGTTGTCCGTTTGTGACTGGATTGACAAAAGTGCTTCCTAATACCGGGTGTAAACAGGGCCACAGCACTTGGTGTTCTTTGTTTCTTAAGTGAAATGGAGCTGCATTCCAAGATGCCATAACTCATTCAGTTTGATGGCAGTTTTAAGACAAAACCAACAGAGAGGATAATTTACTTTCAGACTCTACTTGTCACTGACTTTATCTCTCAAACTGTCTCTGCTGAGGTTCCTGTCATTTACATGGAGGTCTAGAGAGAGCCATCCCTAAGCATTCCCATTCATCTTGATGGCAGTAGCTTGCCTGATATATTATTTTGTCCATTGAGAAAACCCTTTTTAGAACGGTATGTGTAGTTGTAGCTGCTAACTGGCCCATACTAACCAGCTAAACCTTGTCTTTTGGTCCACTAAGTTTTGATACTATTAGATATTGTATGATCTCTGGTGGATTCTTAACCCTGTGGACTTGAACTGAACAGCTGACACTTCACATATTGCAGTGTGCGAGAATACAATTAGACTAACAGGCTAAAGTTGATAGTGGAGTTGGCCTTGTACGCTCCATTCTTACTTGAACCATGACCACTAGAGTTCGGCGGTCCAGCTTCCCAGGTGGTTTGTCCTTCGCCTCTTAAGTTTCAGATCCACCCGGTTCAGTGAGGAACATGGTTCTGCCAGAGTAGGTCAGCTAGGCACGGTGTCCATTGAATGCTAACTAACGACAATGTCGAGATTCATTCCAAGAAATATAATCTCATCCATTTTTCATCAGGCTGTATGAAATTTCAGCTCAGACATGCTTCATTGCTAAACATTTCTGTGGTCATTAGAATTGCAATAATCTTTTCCTTCAGGGGCGCCACGCAGTGTGAGTCAACATGTTTATATTGTATCAGGTCAGAGCTGTTCGTAATGCATAATACACTGCAGACCCATTGGACTAGATGATGATTTTTCCACTCAAAAGAGGTCAGTCTTCATATAAAGACTTAAAAGTAATTTAAAGTAAATTTGGCTTGTGGATTAAAGTTATGTGATACATAATGAGCAAAAAGCAGCCAGTTATTGTACGTGTGGCATCACTGCAATTCCCTTCTCGTCTTCCTTCCAATCATTGCGTCCTGGCATGCATTAACACCCAGAACAGTTTCAATTAAAACTGTGAAACACTCATACAAACTTTTATACTTTCAAATTCAAAACAAATTAAATTGATTGGAAGTTTTTTTTTGCTGAGTGTTCTTATCTTTATACTTGTTTTCTGGCAAGAGCTGTGACTTGTAAGCACAAGGGCAGATTGATGTATAGGAGACGTGAAAAGGACCGATCAGCAGACAGTAGTGAATGGCTCCCCGTGGAGACATCCATCCCACTCAGAAGGTAGAAGTTCAGAACTTTGACCTTAGCTGTGATGGATGTGTCCCGCTAGACAACCAGCCATGTGCCGCAGTGTGTTGACGAGGATGTCATTCCTGCACTGCACTGTCCTTTTATTTTTCTAGAGATTCTTCATAGAAACCCTGGGGCAGCAAAACCATATACCACAGATACTCAAATTACACAGCATGGGGTCACTTTCAGAAAACGCAAGGGCGCTCAAGGGGCCAGTGAACAAAATGACCTGGTAAAAGTATCTATCTATCCATCCATCCATCCATCCATTTTCTGTTATGAAATTGTAAATTAATCAACAAATTCACTAGTCAAGAACAGTAATCTTCCATAGTAACTGGATGAAGTGTTTTAGGAATCGCTCCCTTTTTTTGTTAATTTGCTCTCAAACTTTTGACATTTAGGTGCTTTTTTCTTTCAGTCTGTCAACATGCACAAACTATTACTTTGAGTATACCTGGCATATACTGTTCAGTTATCTTCTATTTTTATTATTATTTTTTTTGTTGTTGTTGTTTATAATCTTTACTTTTGCATGCCTTATGTCTTTCTTGGACCTTGGATATTATTTGCATTGGTTCATTCAGTTTTTTTTGTTTTTTTAAACACATTTAAAATAGATTTATTGCCTCCCTGTAGAGCCATACATTTCATACACGAACCTGACATAATAGATCAGACTACCTCCAGTACAACATTCACAAACAAAACACTCCAGATGAATTATCCATAATCATAGTTATTCAGATGGGCTATTTTACAGAAATATTTATTTTACACACTGCAAAAAAAAAAAAAAAAAAAAAAAAAAAAAAAACTCTTCTTAGTATTTTTGTCTTGTTTTCAGATCAAATAGGCCTATTTAAAGATTCTTAATCAGTATGCATTTACTAGACAAGTAAAATGACAAGATATTGTCTTGTTTTCTGAAAAAAATGAAGTGAGTTTTTTGTTTAAAACAAGCTAAATTATCTGCCAATAGGTTAAGAGAATCAAACATGTTTGCATTTGAATAAAGATTATTTTTCTTACACCATTGGCAGATAATTTTGCTTGTTTTTTGGTTTTTTAAAAACCCTCTCTTAATTTGGATTAATTATTTTTTTTTTAATTTTAACATTTTTTTTCATTTTAACATATATATATACAAATGTCAAAATTGGTTTATCTTTCCCACCAAAATAAAATGGTTAAATCAATCCAGCTTCAATCCATGCTGTCAGCCACATGTACAATAATTAGCTTCTCTAAGATGTTTCTTCAAAGAAAACCATTCCTGTCATTAAATACCATTCCACCCAGAGAGTGTCACATGATGATCAATAAGACGATTCAATCAGCAATGAGTTGGGTTGACTTCTGTTGTCACAGCATGAGTTATTAAACCTGCTAGATCAGAGCAGTCTCGGATGCATCATGAAAGATTTTATGTACTAATGTTTCAAGCATGTCTTGTTGTTTATTTACATAATTATACTGCAGAAGTATGGTGCAAATGTGGTGTTAACTTAAGTTTATATATTACAGTATTTTCAGTTTCGAGTTCAGTTTTTTACTTATAAGGGCAAAAAGTAAAATAAAATACCGTAATAAAAAATAATAATAAAAAAGTATATTTATATGAAAATATGATTCAGGTATTCAGACAATCTTTAATGAACTGAATTTAGAGGTTGATATTCTTTGTATCACATAAACCTCATTTTGTAACATTTTGTTAGTTTTTTTTAAATGCAGAGATTGAAATGTATGTCTCTAATTTCAATGACTTTTATAGCACAATTAAAAGAATTTGATTAGATGATCTGGTTGAATAACATGAAGTTGCAGCAACTCTCGTAGATATTTGGGTAACAATCCTGGATAAGAAAAAAATATACCAGTTTCCCTGTCTAATATGTAATGACGTCCAATTTAAAAGGGAATACAGTTCACAGTTGTAATGATTCAGCAGACACACAAGGGTATCCATATGCAGCTTTTTTAGAGTAGTCAGACAGGCAGGGATCAACAACCAGCAAACACAGACAAACTAGATGACAAGCAGAAGTCAGGGCAGGCGGTGAGAAGCAAGTAACAATCCAAGTTGAGGCAGGCAGAGAACGATCAGAAACAGGGACACAGTCCAAAGTCAAAACAATAAATAAACCACTGTGAAAAACACTCAGAATAACAGCCAGGGAAGTCAAGACTTTGCATTCTTTATATGACTGTTTGTGTTATTTAGTCAAACAACTACATGTATTCATACCTCATAAATTAACCTTCATTATATTTAAGTATTCATTCATTATTGCAACTTATTTATGTTTATCTTTTACTCTATTCCATTTAATTCAATGTACTCATATACTGTATCTTGTATATTCATTGCTTTTGTTTCTCTACTCTACAAGGGCCCTACTTTTCTCTTCTGGCAAAGATGATTATACTTAGAATATCAGATTATAGAATTTAGATTCTTAATTGTTAGGCTTAAGTTTTCTTTCTTTTTACTTCAACATTGTACACAATTATTAAAAGATGATTAGCATCTCTCACAAGGCTAGTCTGTGTCATGTTTCATGCTAAGCAGCTCCCCTTTATGTGTATTAGTCTGTCACAGGGATTTCCTATTAGCAACACCCTCTTGTTATCTTGTTAGTTCGTTTACCCTGGTTTTTAAGCCTGTATGTCTAGTTCAGTCTTTGTTGGTCCTTTAATGCTGTTTGCTAGTTCTTCTGTTCCTGATTCCTGTTTCTTGAGTCTGTCTTTGTATAGTTTGAGTGGTGTAATTAAAGTCAGTCTGCAAATGGATTCTACTACCTCATCTGCTTCAACCTCACGTGACAGTCATCATTTAAAATTGTCCTTCATTGATGATTTCGTTTATTCAACAAAATAAAATAATATTTCATCCTACTTCTTCATCTGCCTGTATCTCACTGCATCCTTCCTGTCCTCATCCTTTCCTTGTTTGCGGCGTATTGATTTTTTTTTTTTTCCTGTGATTACTCCCATTGGCTCTGCTTCAAGTTTTCAGAAGTGTGTTATCTAAGGCTTTTGTAAAACCGACTCTCATCGTCTTTGATTTTGCAGTGAAACCTGGTGCCATACATTTAAATAATGCTTTACCCAAAATGACATTTACTCAGCCTCACAATCAATCAATCAATCAATCAAATACTTTTTTTTGTTGAGTGGAGGTGATGTGAAACAGACTTTTTATACTGCTCTTTTCCATACAGTGAAGTGTGACCATGGGCTATAAAGCTTCAAAAATGGCAAAGAGGTCATCTAACAATGAATTTAATGTTCCTCGCGCAAAACTGATTCATAGAATTGGAATAATTTCTGAAAAGTTAGAATATAGTGCACTTATTTTATCGACTTTTTTTATTTACTGTAGAGCTGTGGATTTATGCACTGTATCATATGTAAATCTGATATCAATCACTATAGCATCATGGACTGTCATCCAAGTATGTGGTGAGCGGTGTGTTCCTCCTACTTTTATCTGTCTGTGTCAAGTGTTACCCCGTGGGGGATATCGTGGTGTATATCAGTGTTCTATGTCCTTGGTTTTATCTTGTTTGTTATGAGCACACTGAAGCAAATACCTAAAACTTGTGCCAAGTTGTATGGCAATAAAGTATTGAATCCTGAATTGTATGGACCAGTGCGATTTTAGTATCATTATATTTTTTATTTCATTTATTTTTCTCTTAATATTTTAATTTTAGGTAAAAAAAAAAAAAAAAAAAATTCTTGTGCGTTTTAGTCATTGTTTTAATATATTTAAATATATTTTTAAGTTAATTTAATACATCAAGTTAAACTAAATGAAAATTAGAATTGTTGCATTGGCAACTAGCTAAAATAAAGTTTTATTAGATTTTCTTTTTTTCTTTGCATTTTAAATACTGAAAATGTTTTTATTTTAACGTTTTATTATGTTTTTTGTATGTTTTTTATGTTTGTAGTTTCAGTTAACTTATATAACCCTGGAATGGATTACCTATGGACAACACTTATTGTTAAATGGAAAAGAGCTGCCAGAACATCCTAAAAAAAACTTTTTTTGTGTGTGTGGTTGACAAAAGAAAGACAATCATGTTGTTCCTTAGCCATATTTAGTTGAATAAATGATGACACATTTGAAATTTTTGGGTGAACAATCTCTTTAACAGTGACATATTTGTTTACTCACTCTTCAGGCTACACAACACAAATCCGGAGAGTTTTTGTTTCAAAACGCTCTCCATCCATACTAGTGTTTCCAAAATTTTCCCGCCCACACTGAACCGTTGGAAGATGCTTAAATCGTCTTGCAGCACATGCATAAAACATAATAAAAGCTCACTGAGATGATGAGAGACCAGATATCATAAAGTTCTCACTCTTCTTATGGCAAGATCACTTTATTTGCAACATGTCTCACCAGGTGCGTTCAGGTCACACTGAATAGGCACTCATTATATTGTCTAAAACACAATTGGCCTCATGATATGCGACAGGACATTAATTGCGCCTACATTTTCGTTAATTTTTCCTGGAATGTAATTTAAAGACTGTACAAAGTAGTACATCTTTAGCAGTCTGAGACAGTGAATGGCACATAGCAATCTATAATGGTTACTCTTCTGAAATAAGACATCCGTTATGATTCAGCCTTCAAAATGAGACAATCCTATTGATCTGTACAATATGTGTCACATGACTAAACATATATCATTATTTTTAACTACCACTGTTAATACAGTTCACATTACGTGTTAACAGAGGTGTGTGGATCCAAGGTCAAAACATAAAGAGAAAGATGCGTTTTCAAAAGCATCCGGATCAGCGTAGACTTGGTCTCAGCGTAGACTTGGCCTCAGAGATTACAGAAACAAATTGCTGTGGTTCTCACCTCTGCTGAAGCTGAGATAAATTTAGGTCACCTCTTAGGCTAAAAGAAAACAAGAAAATAAAAGCTTAATGGTCTAGGGTGCTACTTGGAACCCAATTTGTCCCAAGTTCATCAATGATAACTATGTTTCTGTCTGAGTCATGCTCAGTATAAAAGGGCCCCACAGCCATGAATCTTTAATGGGAACACAAGATAGTTGGTCTTTCCTTTGAAATCCTGCTCCCCATCAGGCCTTGTTGCTAAGAGAGCCCAGCTTGCCTCGGTTTAATGTGTCAGCACTTCTGACGTTACGTAACGCCACACAAATGCCATCAATCCCTAATTCATGAGCGGCTGGCCAGAGACGGGACTTGGACCCAAACACGGATGCAAACGGTCGTCGTCACAACACAGCAAACCAATCCCAGGAACTTTTACTGTAGACTTGACCTTCATTTACTCTTCAAACTATTAACCTTTGCGTAACGCGACAGTTAATTTCCTACTTGTGAATGGAGCGCGGTTTTGCGCCTTTGAACAAAACCCATTTTGTTCATAATCACTGATCTGTGTTGCTGAATTCATGGTGTCGATTTGGGATGATTTATAGTCTACTGTCTTCTTCTCATAACTTGCCATTAATTTTCGGATAAGGGTACGTAAGGAGGAGAGACCGGTGGTGAAAAGCCAGCGAGTTGAGACCGGATTCCTCCCGCTAGCAACAGCGAGCAACATCAGTCGTAGATCTGGTCTTGCCTACCGTGAAGGAGCATGTTAATCAAATCAGTCACTCAAGGACTGCAGCGTAGCACTGTCTCATTGCTTGCCACTGTAAATCAAGAGAGCGGAATAGTCTGGTCCTGCACTGTCGGGGCGAAATACACCACGCAGACTCGAGCAAAATGCAGTTGAAGCTTAAAGTAGAATTATTTGGATGGTACACGGAAAGGGGATTTAAAGGTTTAGTTCACCCAAAAAATGAAAATTCTGTCAGTATTTACTCATCCTCATGTTGTTCCAAACCTCCATGTGTTTATTTGTTCTGCTGAACACAAAGGAAGATATTTGGAAGAATGTTTGAATCAAACCGATCTCATTCCCCATTGAATGGTAGTCAATGGGGAATGAGATCTGTTTGATTAAACCATTCTTTCAAATATCTTCCTTTGTGTTCAGCAGAACAAATAAACACATAGAGGTTTGGAACAACATGAGGGTGAGTAAATAATGACAGAATTTTCATGTTTGGGTGAACTAACCCTTTAAGGGATACTTGGATGATTAGAAGTTGGGGATTTAGGAGATTCTTTATAAACATATTGGTGATTTTCCTGCAAAAACTGTCAGTTTTTTTCAAAAACAGTTTTTCTTTTTTTTCAAAAAACTGTCAGTTTTTTCTTTTGTTTTTATTGAGGATTTTGTGCCATTTCTTTTGACAGTGAAATTGAAATATTTCCATTGTGTCTCGTGTAACTTGAAATTGTGACACGTCTGAAGAACATTTGCTAATGGCAAGGCAGTGGCTTTGAAAAATGCAATCACTATACTGTCAGGAACAATTATATTTATGTCAATCATCTCTCTGTTGTTCTTAATACATGTAGCACTGATGTAGAAATTGCATCGGACTTAAACTGTTTGCAAACCATTTCGCTGTCAAGCTGTAGCGATTTGGACAAATTGGACATGTTTAGGATCATCGTCCTTGTTGGTCACGGGACAAAATGACATTAACCATTTGGGGGTTGGAGCGTGAAGAACAACTAGACTAGGTAACTAGAGTGTATGTCAGCCCCATTTTGGATCCAGCTTCTTATGAAGACTTCAGATTCCCCAACACATGTGAAGAGACGAGTCTAACTCCTGCAAAGATTTTAGATAAAGCAAGCATCAATGCTACATTTGTTAACAAACATGCATTTGTAGTAGAATGTCTCTGCCATAAATTAATACATTGATAGAATGAATATATTGTTAGCTAACTGTGGGATTTGTACGTATATGCACATTTCTGAAATACATAACTTGGACACAGCCACCTCTGGTAACAGATCACACATGTATTTTCTGTAAAGCTGCTTTGAAACCATATGCATTATAAAAAGCGCTATACACATAAATGTGAATTGAATTTTATTGGACATTCTTAACAATCTGTGATTTGATTTTAAAGTTAACGTTAAGGTTGTGGTTGGGGCTTTTGAGGTTAAGGCAAGGTTTAAGGTTGGGGTTGAGATTGAAAAATCATTCTTATCAACTCTTTATTTTCATCGTTTTGTAGACTGGTTAAGATTAGATGGGGGCATGTACTGTTAAGGGCTTTATTTGTATGAAAGTATTGCAGTTCCAGGAAAACTTGAAGATATTGATCTGGGTACAATTTTCCCTGATTGGCCAACTCATGATAGGCTACAGGTAATTTGTGAAAATGGTTTTGCCAATTCTCCCATGTTTCCGGATCAATACTTTGTTGGTATTGAATCAAATGTGTTAATCACCAACTGTGTTTTACATTTGTGGTTAGTTTTATCTAGGGTAAAGGGCTGGGATTTAGGCTAGACTAACATTCATTTATTTTGCCTTTGATTTTAGCAACCCAGGCTCACTGTAAATGTGCCTCTAGCAACATTTCGAGAAAAGGGAAATGTTTTATGAAACTTCTGGTTATGTTTGTCACATTTTTAAAGTAAAATGTCCAGGGAGTGGCACTACAAGCATGTTCAGATCAGAATTTTCAAAACATATTAACTTGACAGATATGGCAATGTTTTATTAATTTGGTTGGTGTATGTATTGCAGTTTGGAAATACAATGTCTGTCAAAGGAATAGTTCACGTTTGAAAAATTGCTGATAATTTACTCACCCCCAAGTCATCCAAGATGTCCATGTCTTTCTTTCCTCAGTCGAAAATAAATTAAGGTTTTTGATAAAAACATTCCAGGATTTTTCTCCATATAATGGACTTCAATGGGAACCAGAATAAAAATAAACTTTAAGTACAAACTGCAAACTTGTTCAAAGGGCTTTAAACGATTCCAGACGGTGAATAAGGGTCTTATCAAGCGAAACGATCGCTCATTTTATAAATAAATTACAACGTTTAAGTTTTATAAGCTCAAAAGCTCGCCTTGCTCTGTTCTGTAATGCACTCCTGTTCGAACTCGTTCATCAAAATGAACAAGTCTTTTTCCGAGTCATTTGGTTCATTCGGCGAAAGAAACGAACGAATTGATTCGGAAAAATATTTGTTCATTTTGTTGAACGAGTTCGAACAGGAGAGTCACGAACGTTCACCACAGAACAGAGCAAGGCGAGCGTTTGATCTTATAAAACTATTGTTATTTTTTTTTTTAAATGAGCGATTGTTTCGCTTGATAAGACCCTTATTTATCGTCTGGAATCTTTTAAAGCCCTTTGAACAGTTTGCAGTTTGTTCTGAAAGTTTCTTTTGGAACTTGAACCGTCTGGTTCACACTGAAGTTCCTTATATGGAGAAAAATCCTGGAACGTTTTCATTAAAAAACGTTAATTTCTTTTCGACTGAAGAAAGAAAGACATGGACATCTTGGATGACATGGGGGTGAGTAAATTATCAGCAAAAGTTTTTTGAAAACTGAACTAATCCTTAAGGGGTGAGGTTAATGCTCTATTGAATTTGAAAATAATTTTTATGAATTGATAATCTGCCCCTTTAATCATAATTTTACTACCATTAGTGTTCATTTCAGCTAGAAACTGCAGTGAATTATATATATGCTATATTATATGGAACAAAAAAAAAAAAAGAAAAGGGAATGTTGTCCATAACTGTTTTGGGTCCACTTACAATATTTTATTCAAGACAAATATCCTCATTGATGTTGGAACAACAATTCATTCAACCAACCAGACTTAGATTTAGACAGACTTAGACAGGGTTAGATTTTTGGTTATGGTTTCTTATCATCTGATAAGGAATGTTGTTCCACGACCAACATAAGATCTGGCAACACATCCTACTTGGCATTGGCAAAATCAAGAACATCTTGAGGTCCACTAGAAAACCACTTGCACTGCTTGTCTTCTAAAATTTACCATGGATATATGTCTCTTCTCTTTGTTTTGTTTTTTCTCTGTCTTATCTCATGAGCATTGGATGCAAATTTGATTTTGTGCTTCTTTCTCTTTTTTTCTCGTGTCTTTTCCCACCTTTCTCTCACTCCATCCTCCTCCTGCTCTCTGCCGATGACACTATCTGTAACCTCAGACTGGCAGTATGAGGGTAAGACAATGTATCTTATCTTTCTGTTACTCTTTAGTTCTCTCATCGGGCATGAGAGCACAACTCTATTAACCCTTCGCAACCCCAGTGGTAACAGCTCTCTCTATACACATAAAGAAATCATTTTGTAAATCTATCTTTGACTTGTGGTCCTGGGGTCCCAGTGGCGGATAGGTTACAGTACTCATAGATCTTTTTTTTATGTGCGGGTTGTGTGACTTAATGTGCACTGAAATTGAAATGTCTTGTTCAGTATGAGTTACATCGTGGTCTAGACTGGATGAAATTCTTATGTCTCTTTTATCCATTCCTTATTTCCATTTAATCTGTGTCCTTGCTTTTCAGAGTGCAAGCTCTCCAGATCAGGCCCACCTGCCACTATTGTAGCCATAGATGAGGAGAGCCCTAATGGTAAGTCTATATTGTTGGTTTCTTTCAGCATTTCATGATACTAAAATGAAGTACTGTAATTTTGATGGTCTGTGGTCAGAATTCTTAACAGCACTTACACGTAGTCATGAAATTCAAGTCAAGCCAATTTTTGGTTTGGCTCAGATTATCTGTGAAAGACTAAAATTCACTAAAAATGAATTGTGCCAACTCAATGCGGCATGTTGTTTTTGTTTCCTTGCTGATTCACCTACGGAATTATGCCAATATGTTACTAACACAAACATGTTCATAAGAATGGGCTGAAGGCAATATGAATGGTGCAATTCAGGATCATGAGGGTCTGTGCTGGGTTGTGTAGAATTTTGGTTCGCAAGCTCTGTATTCGATTTGAATTTGATTTAGTTTGGTTCAATATAGGAATGCACCAATTACACAAATTGCTGATTGTTTTTTTCCCCTTAAAGCTAATTTATTAGTCTATTTGCACTATTACAGACCAATCTGGTCTTAAATGAGAGGCAATCACTGCATATTAAACAAGATCCAAACAAATATGCTACACATATGTAGCATGAGTTGTTTTTGTTTTAAATTAGATGGTATCATTTATAGATTTAGAAAAAAAAAGCTGTGTTTCCACCACAATTACCTGGAACTATTTGTCCCAGGGACTTTTTTTTTGCCCCGGACCGCTTGCTTACTGTGGACTGAGGACTAAAGTATTAAACATTATGTAGTGACGTTGAACTGCGTGTGACTACTCCTCCCAGCGTTTGTTTTGAGTTTTGTATGATTAGATTCAGATTTAGATTCAAGCTGTGCTGCTTTTGTGTGCGATCCTGCGGGTGGACTAATGTAAAACATACCTGCTCAAAACAAAAACAGATGAAAGTACTGAATGAAAAAGCAAATCTGACAGTAGGTGGCGCTTATGAAACAGTAGAAATAGCACTTCCTTGGTTATTGCTGTACACAAAGCAGCGCTGCACATAAAAAATTCAAAAGAACTGGTTCATAAGAGTCATTTGGTTGTGAATCAGACTACATTGACTATGAAGGACAACTGTAAACAAAGACCTGTTTTCTTGGTAAGGATCTTTTATATATAAAAGAGCTGTGCTTGTGGAGAAAAAAACGGACAAATTACATAATTTAATACTCAATATACAGTACAAAGAGTTTCTGGTGAAACTGTAGTGTTGGTGGTTCGTTAATAAGATGCAGATTGAAATGCAGCATACGTAAGTGGCGCAACTGTCCTGTGCGATTTCTCTTCTTTATGTGTTAATTGACAGTGATTAATGTGAACAGATTTGCTCCGATCCACTGGAGAACATTTTTGGACTTAAGGATGTGTATGTTGCACTGATAAAAGCAATTTTTGTTCTTTACACTTATCTTAGACCTCCCATGGTGCACCTCACCATGGTGCAGATGCACATATGGCGTACAGTACGTTGCTACTTTGATGGGTCTTTTCAAGTACTGTCTTTTCATCCTCTCTTCATCTGCTCTCTGTTCTGTGTGCTCGAATTCGGAGGTGCTATAAGAAGGTTTCAATGGAAAATTGACAGCGTACAGGTGTGATAAAGGGTCAACACTTTTGCTGACCTCTGACTCAGCTAACAGGGAACATTCTCTTAACCTTCTGGCATGATTCTTTCAAAGTTATGAGCAAACAATCTTTCAGTTATAGTAATAGAAAGTTTGGTAAGAGCTATCTAGTCTTTAAAGGGGACGTAGTATGCAAATTTCACTTTTACGTGGTGTTTGAACATAAATGTGTAGAAATCCACCCACTCCTCTTTTTTTTATCCCTAAGAATCATACACAGAGTCTCAGAACAAGCCTTTGTGTGCAGTGTGACATCACATATGCCCCACCCACTACTGCTAATGGTCTCTGCCCTATTAGCCCTGCCTTAAGTGACCTGTACACAGTCTGTCATGTTTATCTCTTCACCAGAGCATTTAACAGCAGCATTCAAGTAAGAAATGTATTCTTACATGTCTTAAGATATTCAATCAAGAGTGAGTGATTTTATGTTTTTAATTTGTTGTTTGATTTATATTAAAAGTATATAGCGGTAGGTACTGTATATTATGCTGCTTTAATTTTAATATATAGATATACACATGCGATTTCTTTACTTGCTGTTTATATTCACAGACATAACCGACTGTGTTTATGTGAACTTTGTGGGTTTTTGACATAAACTTGTGTGTATTTGACAGTTTAAGTGCAATAACACTTGAAAGTGAACTTAGTTTAATATTCAAGGGACACTCTATCTGACATACAGCTTTCTGTGTGCGTTGCTCGGATGTGTGTGCTCAGAAAACCATGTATCTGAAGTTTAGACTGATATGGCCTTAAAACGTATATATATATATAAATGTTCATGATGAACAACTGCAATGTCATGTGAGCGTGACCGCGATGGAGATGATAATCAAACCCAAACAGATGTTTTGGCTGAAGCGAGCTTTAAAAGCTTCACCCTTTTCTGGAAAGTGGTTTGAGAGCAGCAGCGCATTTGCATTTAAAAATACATGCATAAAACTAGCATGTTTTGCCTTCTACTCAAAAATAAGCTTTTACAACATGATATAGTAATAATAATAATAATGGGACACCTCAGACTTCTATTAAATATTGTCATAATTGGTCCCCTTAAAGGGATAGTTCACTTTGAAATTAATTTTTTGATATGTTTTAGCATACCTCAAGGGCATCCAAGATGTAGGTGTCTCTTTTTCGAGTCATTAAATCATGTTTAATTTTGACTTCTCTGTGCATGCTCGTTGACATGGACCCCCTAAAC
The DNA here is from genome assembly GCF_016745375.1 of Pimephales promelas. Next base: position 4,741,889 of record NW_024121655.1, read on the forward strand.
CTGCATTATATGACTGACAGACAACAACGGTTTGACCGAAAAAATTACAAAATTGAAAATACTGTAACAAAGACAGCTACATCTTGGATGCCCTTGAGGTAAGCATATCATAACCAGGGGCGTAGCCAGAATTTTATTTTTGGGGGGTCCCGTCTTTAAATGAGGGGGCAACATTATTTATATATATCGAGTTGATCTTTCCGTGCTTTTTAAAAAAAGTGTAATATTGTACTTTGAGTTTGAGCGCTTGCCATTGTCACGGCATATTAACTCTCACGCAAAGATGAAGATGACAGCGTACGTTACGCGCAACACGTTATATAAACAAATCAAGTTTGAAAATAAGCCGCATTTTACCGCGCATCATTTTGATTGGTCAATCTATCAATCCTAATAAAACAACTTTTGTTTTTTTGTTTTTAAGCAATCAGAAATCTGAGGGGACCGGACATGTAAATGAGGGGGCCTAGGCCCACCCAGGCCCCCTCGTGGTTACGCCACTGATCATAACATATCAAATATATAGCTAAAACATATCAAAAATTAATTTCAAAGTGAACTGTCCCTTTAAATAATGTTTTCAAAATGTTAACACAAAAAAAGTTATTTATACACTGTTCACAGAACATTTTTTATGAAAAATTTAAGTTGGACTTTGAGTTTTTTTTTTTGCATATGTTTTTTATTATTATTATTTTTTATGCTTAAATAAATGGAGATGGGTGTATGTGGCAAGGCCAAGAGCCGTGGGAATTGAGTGAGGCCAGTATGAGCGATTCCAGAGCTTGTCACAGTGGCATATAATCCAGAATCAAGAAAATAATTTTGTGATTCAACAAATCATAATACCGTACTTTTGCATATTTAAAATTATATTTTGGTTTTCAAAGTGGTACTACCCTTTGGTTTGAGCTCTTTAAGTACCCATATTTGCATTGCATAAGGTGTTATAAGTTTGACAGTTTCTGTGTGGGTTTTCCAGTGTTTGGAGATCATCTCAGCATACAATTGTATCTTAGCATGAGTTAATCTTTTCTCTCTGTTTGTCTTTAATACCATTTAATGGGAGAAATAGATGAAATAGTTCAGAAGTTGGAGAAGTGTTTGCTCGGTCAAATTAAGGAAAATCGCTTTTCTTAAGCTTATTTCAGAGCTTCTATAAATTGGCAGGATTTGTGGTAATCTCTCCTTTTGTAATTTACCTTGAAATTTCTCTCCTACAGCTGTGAGTCTCTTCGCAATTATTAGAGTAAAGAATAATCATATTCATCCATGAGTATTATTATCCTCAATATATGCAATGCAATGCTGCCTTTACCTCAAATTACAGATAATATCCTGTTTTCCTCCATTTTCTCTCATTTCATCCTCCCGTCTCTGAGATCCACTCATTATCTTTAAAACCCACTGAAAGCTACACCACATAAAGGATCATCATTTGGCTAAACATGTGTCAACTTTGGAAAGCTCAAACTGTAATCAAAGTTTTCAGGGAAATAGTGATAAATGTTTCAGATATAAAATCTTTCTCTCTCTGCTCTGCTGTTTAATGCACTTAATTACACTTAATTGCACAATAAGTACTTGGGCAAGTATGGAGTACAAATATTAAACATCATCTGCTTGGAATGGACAATATGGCCAAGTTTTTGTACAACAAACTGACTAAATGATTGCTGAGGTTGACTATTTTTCACATGAGTTTTCATACTGATGGCTGTAGTGTTGGTGGATTAAAGGTCCCATATTATGCCCCTTTTCACAAGATGTAAAATAATGATGTCTCTGATGTCCCCAGAATGTGGATGTGAAGTTTCAGCTCAAAATACCCAACAGATCATTTTCACAGCATGTTTAAATTGCCATTTTTTGGGGCTCAGAAAAACACGCTGATTTAGTGTGTGCCCTTTAAATGCAAATAAGCTGCTGCTGCTGCTGCCGGCACAGGGGGCGGAGCTTCATGAGCTTGTGCTCGGTCTCTCAGGACAATTTCATCTCATGGAATGATTATTATAGCTGCACTGGTCTGACGAAATAAAGGCCACAGATGTCTTTTGTCGTTTATTTTGTACATATCTCTTTCTCTCTCTTTTCAGTTGACACCATAGACACCGCGAAAACTTCAAAAAATGAAAACATATATTCAAAATATGCATTTCTCAGTCCTTTACAAGTTTCTCGTGCCAATGTCCCATGATATAAATATGAATGACAACAGAAATGTGACGAATCCAATCAACATCTTGGATAGCACATCACATCGTGCACGTGAAGTGATGTAAAACAACATTATAAACATTATGAAACATATATAAAGGTAAATTACCGTGTGCGCCTCTCAAACCATGCAGATTAGGCAATTCTTTTCAGACTACATGTCGTTTCTCTCCATCCATGTTCGTTCTGACCCAAAATGAAATGAACCGGGTCATGTGACATCACGTTTTCTATGTAAATCCTCCTTAAATAACCCCTAACTTTAAACACCTCAAAGGCATTTTACATGAATTTTAAATACCGTTTCTGAATATCACAATTGTTTTTAAATGAACTCAAAGTTACATTAATTTATAACAAAAACAAATACACAACTTAACAAAATACATGTCCTTAGACAGTTATAATATAAGAAACTCAGTCAGTAACGGTGTTAATTTCGAGTCGGACAATAATGCCTACAGAGTCAGAGTGCTGTATAGAGATGGAACAGGTATAGTTTAGTAGTTTAATTACGGTTATTATAACGTATTTGTCATTTGCTTGTATGTATCCATTATTATTAAAGGGATAGTTCACTTTGAAATTAATTTTTGATATGTTTTCTTTGTTTCCACAGTATTTTCAATTTTGACATTTTTCAGTCAAACCGTTGTTGTCTGTCAGTCATACACTGGAGGCTAAGGGGGTCCACCAAAAAGCATGCAAAGAGAAGTCAAAATTAAACATGATTTAATGACATGTAAATGTAAGTACACATTGATGGCCTAAGACACAAAACGAGCGTTTTTTGTGAGAAAACGAACAGTATTTATATCGTTTTTTACCTCGTGTAATCACAGCGACGTCCAAGTGATCTGAATCAGTTGTGCAATGTCCAACTGAACCGAACTGAATCAGTGCAATGTTACGCCGGAAGTGATCGCTTGCGTGTGACGTATTTTTACGGAGATTATAATATTTACACGGAGATTTCGGAAGTTTTACCTTTTACTAAACATATTTAGATATACCGAAATCGTCTTCCATTGTGGTTTCCCGTATATCTAAATATGTTTAGTGAAAGGTAAAACTTCCGAAATCTCTGTATAAACAAAGAGTGACGTCGGCGCACAAGCGATCACTTCCGGCGCATGCGCAGACCGAAGCGCCCGTGCCGTCTGATCATTTTGTCATGGTTATGATTACAAGAGATAAAAACGATACTGTTCATACATACTGTTTGTTTTCTCACACAAACCGCTCGTTTCGTGTCTTAGGCCATCAATGTGTACTTACATTTACGAGTCATTAAATCATGTTTAATTTTGACTTCTCTGTGCATGCTTTTTGTGGACCCTCTTTGCCTCCAGTGTATGACTGATAGACAACAACGGTTTGACTGAAAAATGTCAAAATTGAAAATACTGTGGAAACAAAAGACACCTACATCTTGGATGCCCTTGAGGTAAGCTAAAACATATCAACAATTAATTTCAAAGTGAACTGTCCCTTTAATAGCCTACAAGTCTGCTGTTTCGGACCAGGTCCGAATGATGATCAAACATATACTGATGAGTTTAATTAAGTTTATTGTACATCACGCAAAAGATGAAGCATCAGTTTTACTTCCGAAAATCACCGTAAGAGCTGAGTAAACACAGTAAGTTGTAAGAAATGCGCAAGTTGAGGGAGTTGAGGGAGCATTCATGTGGGCGGACGTTAGTCAAAAAACTGTTCTACTGACGTCATTAAAAAAGGAAGCAGAGAGATGCAGTCCAAACGGGCCGTTCGATGTAGGCTACTTCTGTTAATTAAAATATCTCGCTTGGCATTGAACTTTGAGCTTTATAATTTTACAGATATTATTTATACTCTAACAACAACATTGCACATTAACTTAAGTTTGAAACATGGGATCACAAAGAACGGGACCTTTAAATGGAAAGAGATAAGAGAAGCAACTTACTGTTTTCTTCCTTTCGAAGGGCTGCATTTTCTCATCTCTGATGCAGGGTCTAAATATATGTATGAATTATTAATTTATAGATTACCCATATTGACGTTCTTTATGGTCTGCAGGGGGCCTTTCTATTACTTCTCATTGCATTTATTTATTTATTGAATGTTTTTATTTTTATTTATTTATTTTTTTGTGTGAGAATAATCAAAGTTTGTTATCAGAATAGTGAATTAAACATCATTAGTCAGTTGGAGTTTTAAATATTTAGATGTATTATAACTAAGCATGCCTCATTCCAGCCTGTGAGGTGTCAAACCTTCTATACTTTTATATCATATGCTATGATTGTTCTAATAATGACACATTTATGACTTGTGTATGAAACTACTCACACGCTACAATCAAGATACTAAATATCTGAATTGTCCCTGCAACTGCTGGGAAATTCATCTAAATGAAATAAACGATTTTTCCAATGGCAGGAAACAAATAAAACTCTAACCTCAAGGACGATTTAACTTAACACTTGTCTCAGCAATTTCTTCAAATGGCTGGAGTTATGATTCTGAATAAAAAAAGAACCATTTAATCAAGAGCCTCTCACCATTATTTAGTCCTGTAAGGCATGGATAACCATTACACATTGATCATTATTTCAATAGCACCTCATTATTGTTCTTGTACTCCTTTTTTTTACAGTGAATGTGAGGTATTGGGTAAGGACCCTGGTGTTGATTGGGTGTACGTTGGAGGTTACCGCATTGGTTGCTTGATAGATTAGTTGTCAGGACTCAACGAAGTTGGTGGCTCAACAGATGACCAGGCAAACCTGGTTTAGGAACCCCTTGAATGTCCCCAATATAGGTGAGAAGACAAAGGTGGGATGCTTGGATTAGTGGGTAATTACTGCTACGTTTGAGTGACAGTTAGGCGGTTGGATGGAAAGACTATTGATCTAGGCAATTTAAGTCTGGAAAAAGTGTGGGATTTTGGTGTCAAGGTAGAGGTGGATTTGTTGGAGGCTTTTGGGGACTCCTAAGAATAAACTGACCTGTTGTCTGACTGCAAGGATGAGGGGTGGAAGGGCATCCATTTATATCCTGACATTTGACATGTCTTGCATCAACTCATCTTCATCTTACCATGCTCTCCTCTGGATCTTATTAAACATCCCACATGCTCTCTGATCATCCCCTCTGCATCCAATTAGAGCCAACAAACTGACCACAATGACCCTTGCTTGATGATTAGATTTGCTGATACCACAGCCAATTCGGTCATTTATTACTTTTGTTCTCATCTTTAAATTAGGTCCATTTCTTTCTTTTAAAATGTGTTGTCTTGTCTCCTGTACCTACTGAGCTGCTCAAATTCTGTCTTGTGTTTGAGTATTTGAACACTATATTATATATATTAAATAAAAACTTTACAAGTTCAATTAATGTGAAGAATGATGGGAAGTCTTACCAGGCAGTACTGATGTACTAGTTTTACCATTTAAAAAGTTAAAGATAAACCGAATGTGTTTTATTAAAGTTACTCAAAGTATTTAAGTGATTTCAAATTATTTGAGTAATTATGTAAAATAAATAATTTCATTATAGCAATTATGCATTTATAATAACTATAAAGATACGTTTCTCTGTGAATCTGATGAAAACATGGTGTGCTGTGTAGTTTGATGGAATTGTAAATGACCTAATCAATATTCTCTCATATATACATATGATATTTATGAGCTTTAATACCAGTCTGGCTCCGCTTAGCAGGAATGGCTGATAAAAATGCCATTTGGTCTCCAACTGGGGGAATGAGAACAAGCATTTCTTTTTTATACCGTTATCAATGTGAGTGATACAACATTTACAGAATGTCAGATTCTCCATGCCCAAAGAGTCTCTTTACACCACTGCAGTTCAGAAGAACACAGGAAGTACATTTCCAAGCCAGGAATGATAGAGCTGGATAGACACAGTGTTTTCAGCTGGGGTGGAACCCTGTAGAGAGAACAGTGAGGCCAATGAAGGAAAGGAGGAGGATTCACATTGAAGTGTGAACAGAGATAACTCAACATACTGTGCCGAGCATCACCCAGGTTTGCTGGCAGCTTGCAAGGGCTGCGGCTTGCTGCAAACCAGCTGCCAAGGGACGTCCAGGATCAGGCCCACCGCTGTTTGAGACAGCAGAGAGAGAGAATTGCGTGCCGCTTTTTTGAGATATTCTCAGTGCTCGCCAAGAATACGTTCATCACCCATTGGTGGAACACAGAAAACCATCTGGCCGCATGCTGAGAGACAGGGCTATAGAGAGAGGGAGGAGGAGAAGCGGTTACCTGCAACCTGGAATATAGTGTGAAAGAGCTGTTCTGAAGGTTTACGCTGAGAGGAAGAAAAAAGAAAAAAAAAAAACGGAGAAATATCATTAGTATGTTGTCAAAGTATATTTTTTAGAGTACAGAAGCGTACAGAAAACATACAATCCTTTTCAGCGGACCACAGCATTACAACAACAACAAACACATTTTATTTCTGATTTGAATGTTCATGTTAACTTCCTACCGAAAAGTCTATCCATCCATCCATCGGTCACAATGCAACTGTTAAAAAAGTATGTTCTGTATTATGAATGTGTGTATTATGAATTAACAGTGTTGTAGTCGAGACCATCTCACCCGAGTCCGAGTCGAGACCGAGATCAGAGAGAATCGAGTCCGAGTCAAGACCGAGTCCATAGAGAGTCGAGTCCGAGTCGAGTCCGAGACCAAAGACAGTCGAGTCCGAGTCGAGACCGAGACCAGAGAGAGTCGAGTCCGAGTCAAGACCGAGTCCATAGAGAGTCCGAGTCGAGTCCGAGACCAGAGACGGTCGAGTCCGAGTCGAGACCAAGACCAGTGAGGGTTGATTACCTAATTTACTTTTATTTACTTAGAGAAATCCTTTTTTTTTACTGAATTTACTTAGAGTTTAAAAAATATGATCAGTTTAGGGTAAAAAGGCCACATAGTAGGTGGTGTTAAAAGTAATTTTATTACAATTTGTCATGTGCAGTTGCACACTAGAAAATCACCAATCACTGGGCGTGTCAATCAATTTAAAGAAATATTTTATTAACATACATTAATAATCATGAAAAATATTTTGAATTGAACTCGAGTGGACTCGGGAATAAGTCCGAGTCCTAAAAAAAAATGTTCGAGTACGAGTCAATTCCGAGTCCAAATGCACACGAGTCCATGACAAGACCAAGACCATTAAAAATATGGTCTCGAGACCGAGTCCGAGTCTCGAGTACTACAACACTGTGAATTAAATACATTTGTTGTCATTGTCATGTGACCTATGGTGTCAGTTGTGTCGCTTCACCTCCATTCACAACTTTTCTCCCGTGGCCTCATGGGACAGTGAAACGTCCTTCGACTGTAAACTGGAGAATCTCACCATAAGTAGTAGTATATCCGGGTAATTGCTCGGCTCACATACTGTTTTTCGCCTGCTATGTAGTATGGTATAATGGGCATATTCAGATGCACTGCAAGTCTACTGATTTGGGACAGCACATTGATTTCTATTGGCAACATAAAGAAAAGAAATGATGTTAGCATTATAGTGTTATAGTGCCTGAAATGACCTTGTTTTCCCTGGTTGTTTTATGCACATTAATAACTGTAGCTGATGACTTGGAGGGAAAAGATGAAAAGATGACGTATGAAACCATATTGGTTTATTTTCCATCAAGGTTTGTGCTTTGTTTAACCTGTTATGTGTCTTAGTGCACCGGCTATATAAGCTGTGTTTTAGACATAATTTGTATGTCTTACAATACAAAGCATACTGTATATAAAACAATATTAAACAACAACTCAGTGTGAAATCTCCTCAAGGATTTAGTTTGAATGAATACTGTCATACAGCGGTTTGAAATGAAAGGTTAAAGTGAGCGTGAGGTGTTCTGCTCTACTTAGTGAACTGCTACTGTAGCTCATGCAATGTGTTCTTATGCTGTCAGATAAAATGACCTGCTGCATTCAGAGAGGTCTCATTAAACCCACACAACAACACCTGGATACTGCTCTACACAGTTTTTGGTTGCATTTTTTGACACCCCCCTGTGAAAAAGACATGTGCTTAATGTGCTCTTGAAGTGTATTTCATATATACACTTTCATGACTATGTTTCTTAACATGCTTAAGTACATGTAAAAAAGGTCACTATGTATTAATTTCCAGTGAAAAGATTGAATAAAAGTTATGTTTTATGTTTTAATAATTCTTTTTCATGCTTTAAAAAAGTACACTTTAAAATTTTGAGTTGACTATGTGTTAATTGCCACGGGTTGTGTGGGAGAGACTCGACACACAAAGATGATGAAGTTAATCCAACACAGTACATCCAAAACACAACTGCACAAAGACGAGACCCGACTAAGACACGCCAACTGAACTTAATTAGGGGAGATAATGATACGCACACACTTGAACTAAGTGACGAAATCAGATGAGTGACTGTGACGACAAACAATGCATCAAAAACAAACAGCCTTTGATGGTGTGACAGTAACACACTAAATCACATTTAATTGTAATTAAAGTTACTAAATGTACTGTACTGCAAATGCAATGTAATGCAATGTACTAAATTGCTATTTCATCATTACAAATGTGTAATTACAAATATATTTAAATGTTTCATAGAACTTACATTTTTAGGTTTAATTTACCACAAATACACTTTAACCATGTTTCAAAGACAATAGAAGTAATAATGAAATGACATAAATATGTACTTCAGTCCTTAAGTGGGTCAAAAAAGCACTCATAACTAATTGCTGGGATGCACCGATATGAACAATTTGACCGATAATTCTTTATATTTGAAAGCCGATGACCGATATATTGCACGATAAATCTAAATCCAAATATTTATATACTTTTTTAGAGACTGATTACAAAACAAAAGTCTCCATTAAATCATGTCCCAAGCACACAATTATAATGATCTTCTCATTATAATTTTATGTAGCCTATATGACAGACTTGTGCTGCACATTGCACTTAACTGTATTGTTTTTTGGACTAATTCCAATCATATTTCAAGCAATTCAAAACCATCAAGGTAAACAGCATGTATCAGAAGTGTCTCAGCTGAAGGAAATATTCATCGCAGAAACAATGGGAAACAGAACAAACTTCAAAACAAGAGTTCATAAACGCAAAACCAATACAGGAACACAGACCGGAATAATGTCATCAATAATTTTATATATATATATATATATATATATATATATGAAGAGTTCAGATGCAAAAGCCTCTAAGTGCCATTTGAAATTTTCTTCTAAAATGATCATTTTTATCAAGCTTGTATATTTAAGTTCAGTAAGTTCACTTAAATGGCAATGAAGATTACCTATTAATTGTCAATTAAGTGAAATTACTGAACTTAAATATACAAGCTTGATAAAAATGGTCATTTTAGAAGAAAATTTCAAATGGCATTTAGAGGCTTTTGCATCTGAACTGTTCATATATATATTAATATATCTTAAAGCATATCATTCAGTATGCTAAATTAATGTTTTTGTTGTTTTCATTTTTTTTTTTTTTTTTGGAGTTCATGTTAATATCTTTGCAGGCAGACATTGTTGAGATCTCTTCTAAAAATTTAGAAGGGAAATAAAAACACATCTGTTCATCCGCTCTGTTGTACATCTTAGGTCTCTTAATTAGCTTTACTGTTTCTTCCTACAAAAAAAAAAAAAAAAAACAACTGACACTTGAAAAAAAAAAATCTCAGAGTCCCTGGTTATATTTGCATGTGTGCCATTGTAGTTGCATGCAAATGAGAAGAACAAGCAATTCTTGCATTTGTATTTAATAGTGTAATTAAATGATTAGGAATATGCCACAAATTACTTATTTTGAAAAAGAAACAGTGAGAAAATAAAAATGTTTGTTTGTTATTATCACAGGAACCATTCTGGTGGAGAACATGCAGATAAACGGGAGAGCAGAAGACCCTGACAGGACCATCTCTTTATCTCTCCGGGACAATCATGACCACTGGGTCATTCTGGACCCGGTCAAGCAGCGCTTGTATCTCAATAGCACCGGACGAGTTCTGGACCGAGATGTAATTATCTGAAATCCCTTTGCTATTCAAGTCTGAGACCACCACGGAATGCTAGTGACACACTGATGACACACTGAAATGAAATGACACACTTCACCTTTAAACATGACAATAAACATGGAAATATTTGGGATTTTTAAAAGTGCCCCAGTTTTGGTAAAAAAGGTTGCTAATGCTATAAAGTTGCTAATAAAGGGTAAAAAATAAATAAATAAATAAATAAAAACCTTTCAGTTTTTCCATTATTTCATATCATTTAATTTTCCAAAGAGTCTGAAAATGGCTGGTTCGAATATTCAGTCACTCTAAACCACCCCTTTTTGAGAGGCTACTCTGCTCTGATTGTTCTAATGGCCTAGTTTGTTCCAAATGGTCAACCGCTTACAACACATGTCAGAAACGAAAAAGAGAAAAAGTGTTTGGTGGATGGGCCAAAGTAGATGTGATTTGCAAGCAACCAATGAAGACCATAGTCTGTCATTATGCAGATTTGTTACATTGTTATATAAGTTTGTAACAGGAAGTGAGACTGGAATTGACGACATTAACTTTTTTTGTGGTTCACTTTGATCTTTTAAACTTTGCAGACATTTTCACAAACAGCTATATTACCGGTATACATTGCATGAAAGGTAATATTCCAATGCATTCTCATCCCAAGGCGTCACATACGACACTTTTGCCGAAGAGTAGACATCCAACGCACATGGCACCCTTTAGCATCAATATAACATGCTTCGGTGATTGGTAGGTTTAGGTCTGGGGTAGTGTTAGGGTTAGATCACTAGGAGGCGCCTTCTGTCCCATGTATATCTGCATCTCATATTGACGCTAAAGGGTACCATGTGTGTTGGATGTCTACGCATTGGCAAAAGCGTCATATATGACACCTTGGGATGAGAACGGCTGAATATCCAAATAAGCAAATAATAGTCGCACTTTAAATCCTAAAATTGTTAGGCTGATAATATAATTTGGAATAATTATAAAAAAGAAATCAACCAGTGGTCTCAGACTTTTGGACACTCTTACTCTGTTTATTTATTTAGGTTCAATCAGAATTAGGATTAAAATAAATAATAAATAAACAGATTCTCTTTAGCTGGGAGATCTGTTGTTCACAGCATGCGCTTTGTAATGGCCTTCATAATGGACTGCAAATGGTCATTTTTAGTTCGTCGTGCTGAATGCACACCATGCAAATGAACTGCTTGAATTGGATCTTTCCTTTTTGTCTTTCAGCCTCCCTCCTACATTCAGTCCATTGTAGTGCAGGTTCAGTGTACTAATGAGCTTGTTGGCACGGTGATCCTACACGAAGTGCGGATAGTCGTCCGGGATCGAAACGACAACACCCCACGCTTTCAGCAGCCACGATACTATGTAGCCATTAATGAGGTGAGTTTCTATTTAGCAGGGCTCCTTTTGTTCTTCTTCCGTAGTTGTAATGACTTTTTCATGAGTGACTTTTATTCAGTTTCTGGAGAACACCGAAGTGGCATTCTGGAGCACACGTTATTAAAAGTTTGCAGAAGTGAATTGCTTAGCTAAAACTGAACATTTGCTAGCTGTAATTGGAAATTCAACCAGTGTATTGTGTCAGTGTGATGGTTTACCTACACCGGGGTTATTTTGCGGTAAATGAATTGCACTTGCGGGCTACGGAACTGAATCATTTAGCTGTTAACATTTCTCTGTATTTGACTGCCGTGTAATTACCCCAGAAGTGCTGTGGCTCACTGAGTAAATCTGCCACTCACCTTTTGGGACTTATTTAGCTTCTCTTTGTTTTTCCACAGCAAAGCTTGCATTGTGAATTTCCATTACACTGTTTTTCAGCACACACAATATTGAAATTTTAGCTGAAATCTTCCTATAAACCTTCTCTGCCCCTCTTTTTTTTTCTCATTCATCTATTCTGATCCATTCAATGAGCCAAAAGTTGGGAGTAATTAAAGGGATAGTTCACCCCCCTGTCATCAAATTCTGTCATCAATTACTCACTCTCATATCGTTTCAAACCCGTAAGACTTTCGTTCCTCTTCGGAACACAAATGAAGATCTTTTTGATGAAATCTGAGAGATTCCTGTCCCTTCCTGGCATTTTTACTTTTCAAAAAGTATTGCAAATAAAGTTATTGTAAAACTAATCCATGTGAATTGAGCGGTTTAGTCCAAATTTTCTAAAGTGACTCAATCGCTTTATGTGATGAACAGGGGTGCGTTTCCCGTTAGCCAACTATGGTCGCAAGTTCCGTCGTTACCAATAGAGTTCAATGGAAATTGCGACCAACTTGCGACCATGGTTGGCTAACGATCCCCAGATTGAAGTTAGGTAACAAATAGATTTAAACATTTTTTTTTTCTTTAGAGAAGTCTTCTATGCTCGCCAAGGCTGTATTTATTTTGTCATATTTTGAAAGAAAAAAATATTTACAATTAAAAATAACAGTTTTTTTGTATTATTATTATATTTTAAAAAGTAATTTTCTCCTGTGATGGCAAAGCTGAATTTTCAGCTGAATTTTCATCATTACAGTCTTCAGTGTCATTTTTTTGGTAGCTAAATGCATTATTAAATCTAAATATAAGATATATGAAAAGGGAAGGAGATGTGTAAAACTTTTTGGATGACAGTTATGCCAGTTTGGTGGAGTTTCATGGTGGATACTTTGTGTGGGCCTGCCATTACAGTCACAATACACCGCATTCTTGTACCTTTCCCGTTAAAAATGGCGTCCTTTTCTGGACGTTCATTAGCCCTATTTTTATTTTTTCCTTCACTTTGGATTAGCTTCCGAGGACATTCAACACGTAGTGTCATGGTGGGTCTGTAGGAATGCTGTCTCGGTCTCCAGAGATCTTCTCACATTGGATTGGCTTCATGGAGAGTGTGTGGCTTTCAGCTAATTGAGAGTTGTTCCCCGGAGAGCTGTCAGTAGAGATTTCCCTCATTAGGAGGCAGCTTCAGTGGCAGGCAGCCTCCTCTCGAGTGGCCTCAAAAAAACGGCAGGCTGTATTGCCCGCCATCGATTTAAACCGGAGTTTGAAACGTCTGACTGACGCACTGATAAGGGGGACTAACACAGCTCAGTCCATCAGTCAACAAGCACTGCAGAGTGCACTACATAAGTCCACCCGAGTGCTGAAGTAGTATGCTGAGTTAAAGAGAGACGGCGAAGTAAATAATAATGTTGGGGGGAAAAGCATTTGATGGACGTGTGGATTGAATTGCAAGTGGTTCTAAAATGGCTAAAGGGTTGTTTGTGTTCATTGAGTGTCTGCAGATGCTGTGAAGTTATAGAGAAGTTCAGGTGTCCATTGATCAATGTCACTAACTTAATGTCCTTTTGCCTTACAGCTATTGAGTTTGATTGGCTGTCTTAAACTGTAAGCTACAAGACGCTGTGCTATACTGAAAATTGTCAGGCTGACGACTGTTGATGACCATTTTAGCCATGACTATATTTGCTTGTAGCATTTTATTAATGTCAGAGCTTAAACCATGATTAGCTATACTTGGTCTTTATGGCTGTAGGACAGAAACCTCATATCTCCATATTTTGGCGTTTATTTATTTTTTCTTCCATAAATCATTACTATCGGTCAGTCACACTTTACATCTGCCTGTGGGATTTGCAAATATTTTACCAATGTAAAGTAGAGGGCTCCAGCAGAGGGCTCCAACAGCCGTTATACAGAGATCGGTAACTCCGAAAGCACTTTTAAGCCCTATAAGTAGTAATTTATGTGCACAATTGTCGCTATTCTAGTGTTGTTTTTTTTCCGAGGCAAGAATAGTTCTTCTTTAACGTTATATATTAAGTTGCTAAAGCAAGTGGCAAAATATTTAAACATGTCCCAGATAGCAAACTGACATTGAATGAACGTGGAAACATGACATCGAAACAACGTTGATCTGACATTGTTTTTCTCATCGAATTAACGTTGATCCAACGTCAGACGCGTCATTCTTTCAAAACTAACGGAAAATCAACTTAAATCAACGCGTTGTTTCAACGTTATGAAAGCAAACCAATTTTCGATTTTCATTTAGCTTTGAAGAATGCCGCGTCTGACGTTGGTTCAACGTTAATTCGATGAGCAAAATCAACGTTGTTTCAATGTCATGAGAGACGTCGTTTCCACGTTGATTCAATGTCAGTTTGCTGTCTGGGGTAGGCCTTATGTTAATATCGCGAACATTTTAAATTAAAAAAACCTCTATCAAACCTTTTCTTTTGCATTTAAATCTTTTTTTTTTTACAAGAAATATTTAAAAACAAGCTATAATTTAAAAACTTGTTTTTCCACCTCCACGAATAGATGAGTAGGCCACATCCATATCTCCCGTTGTTGAGGTACCGTGTAGTTTCCCTTGCTTTATTTACGCTGGGCTTATAAGTTAAAAAGAAAAAGACTGTGAAAAATAGCGGTATCACACTGATATTCGCGTCCAGTGTGATCAGCTCTACCTGTTAACATGGGTACGGGAAAAAAAAAACGTACTGGAAACGGAGTATGTGTGACAGGCGAAGCGGAGAGGAGAGCCGATTCTGGGAAGCTTCTGAAACACACCACGTTAGCGGCTGGTATAAACACAAGCATTGACTTGATCTAGTACCATGAGTATCCGGTAGCGGTGTCGCAGTTGTAAATAAGGGCTAAATGCATACATTAACCCATACAATTTGTATTATGTTGTTTACTAATCGAACTAATCAAACACTATTTGAAAAAAACTGATCTATCTATAAAACATAATCAGAAAGAGCTATATTTTTAGTACACATACAATTATTATTATTTTTTTTTTCAGTGACAAATCTTTCATTGTTTTATTTACACACAGACACTCTTCAAGGTCCTCTCCGCAGTGTCAAAGCAATTTTTAATAAGCAGGATTCATTTCCTAATTTAAACAAATACCCATTTAAATGCTTAGGATGTTTGCATTGTAAGGCTGTTCAGGGAGAATTTAGATTCAAAAACGTGTCTCATTATGCAATGTTTTCTTCGTCAAATCATAAAATTTCCTATTGATTCAAGGTGGCTTCACTGTATGACGATCCAGTCATTTAATGCGATGTACTTGTTGCCTCAAAATTTTCTGTTCTAATGATGGACAAAATACACATATCCTGATTAGATTGTCACATTTTAGGACCCCCTTGAAAACGAGAGGATGCATCTCAATGGGTTTATCCTATTTGTTACAAATACTTCTTAACTCCATTCAAGCTTGATTGTGGTCAAATGTTAATATAATGACACTCTCAAGTGTCTAGCCACAGTATCTACTTTGAAAACACAGTGCTTGAATATTTTCTATTTTCTGAAAAATAGTGAAATTGGGCATACAATGTTTTCGTCTGACAGCAACATATTCTGCACAGCCTTGTTCATAAAAGTACTTAAATATAATATTACTAAGATTGGAAGATTTTGAATGACAACTAATATTTTAATGCATTAAGTAGTTATACTGTTATAAAGATCTTACTGATTGCACTTTGAAGAACATATGCCAATGTCTATGCCATTGTGCTTTATTTGACACTTTCAGATTCACTCAGGATTTTGTTTCTAGGAGCTTATCATGCATAACAGGCTGTTTAATTTTTCTTTGTTCAGATAGCCTTACATGACCTCATCATGACAGCAGTCAGAGAGTTTTCCTCAGATCGTAATGGCAGTTATTTTCACCAGAAAGGCTCTCTGAAGCATCCTAACTCTCTTTGCCAGTTTTGTTGCCTGGAATTTGTCTTTTTTTCTGTCTAATATGTCTTGTCAGAATGTCAGAGTAGAGGCGCTGGAACTAACGTCTGAGTTCCCAGGTGTCTGTAGCTTCCGCAGCAGACTCGTACCTATTACTTCCTCTTTTTCTTTGCACTTCTGAGAGCCACACCACAGCAGGACGTCGTTATGACAGCCAGGATACTGTGAAAGAGATGAAGAGAAGGAGCACAGTGTACTTTATTAGAGCATATACATCAAAATCTCCCCCAAAGGAGTGCTGTTTTACACAACGGTCAAGGAGCTTTAAGAATAAACCAGTCCGCTTACTTACAGTACCAGCACCAGGAATCAAGCACAAGATGATGAAATGGCAGTAGCAACTAAGGAAACCGTGTTCACGCTGATTGGCGGCCAACTGAGAAAGTGTTAAAGATGCTTAACTTGTGTTTCTATCTTTTTCAGCTAACACCTATTGGAACCACCATCTTCTCAGGTTTTACAGGGAACAACGGGGCTGTTGACCTTGATGATGGTCCTAACGGACAAATTGAATACACCATTCGGTATAACCCCAAAGATCCAGTATGTATTTTTCTTTCTTTCTTTTTATTGCTAAGAATGTTCTCAGAATAATAATAATAATCAAAAAATAAAGCTAATATCTTCAAATGTGATTTGAGTAATAAATATGTATTATACCGAATAAACATTGGAATAAAAATACAACAGCATCAACAACAATGTAAGACAACTTACGGATTATATGTTTATATGTATTTAAGGGGCCAGACAGGCCAATTTAGCTCAAAAAGAATTATCACTTGTACAGCCGAGCAAAAATTATTCAACAAGCGTTCATTCGAACCGGCCATAACTATAACCTCTGCAGCGGATATAAATATACAAACTATAGTGAAACACTATTTATTAGCAAGTTAATTAAGATAAGCAGCTGGAGGCTGGATCTTTATGGTTCTGGAATATTGATTTTTGGTCTTAGAGTGTTGAATTCTGTTTGAATGAATCACATGGAAGATTCATCTGTGTTTGGTTCACCCTCAAATCCTACAACAACAATACAATTAATGCTAATATATAAGAAAAGTAACATCAAAATATGGTTACTATTATTATTAAGTCTATTATACAGTACATGTTCTTACTATTAGTAATAACAGTAAATTCTGTATAATTATACGAAACCAAACCAAACCCTAAACGTATAGTGAGTGCATGTTGTTCATATTGTTGTTCATTGTTCTTGTTACAATGTAATTATACAGTTAATTACTGAGTAATAATTACCTATGTGTACTTACTATAAGGTTATGGTTAGGAGGTTTGTCGCAGGGTTAGTTGCATGTAATTATGCACAATTAATTGTTATTAGTAACCATATGTAATGTGTAACAACATGTTTACATGTTTGTGTAATTACACTGTAACAATGTCACCTTTAAATAAAGGTTTACCAAATTTTCAGTTACAATTTCAGTTTTTTTTTCTGTATATTATAATTTTTATTTTTTACTTTATTTTATTGCCAGCCATAGTTTTATATTTCTTTCCAGGTTTATTCATTTCTCTATGGTCTGGGTGTGCAAGTTCTGTTTACCCCACAACCATACACAACCTAAACCTTGGTGAATACATTGTGCATCATTGATACAAAGCATAATTTAGCACAATTTGGCAACATGAAAATATACAAACATTGCAGTAAATACACCAAATGTAATAAGCAGAAATTATGCATGTGATGACATGCAAATACAATTCAGCAAATCATTTAAATGAATATAGTGGTATTACACATGCAAATTGGTGACATTCTCTTATTGCTTCTTAATGAGTGCAGCATTATTTCTTTGAGTGGAGTGAGAGGAGCTAAACACCACTTAACCATATCAGGGATATTTTATTCACAATGTTCAAGTGTTTTGTGTGACATCTCTAAATTCGAAGTCTCAGCCTCAAAGTAACACCTTTAAACCACCCACAGTCTGTTCACTGACCATCTCAGGCATATGTTTACTGAAAAGAGCTCTCAATGTGATGCAATGAAATCTCTAATTGAGATTCAAACAGTAATTTTATAAGTTCACCTGGGTTGAAAGGTCATTTTCATGATAAATAATGATTCTGTCCAAGTGGGTGGTTCTTGGTCAGAGTAACCTGCAATGTGGATTGGATTTAATGTTGATATTCAAAGACCTAGCTATGCAAAGCGCCCATTTACACATCAACCATTTTGATTCAAAAGAGCAAGGAACATCCTGTCTCCATGTCCATTTTTTAAAGTGTTAGGCATTGTATGTATTGCTAATAAGGGTGAGAAGGTTTTGAAAGTCAAGCAGTTTTGTCCCATCAGCATTCTCTTCTTATTGAAGCAGATAGATGATGAATTTCTCATGAGGCTGGAAGTGTGTGAGCCTTTGTGTATGTATGTGTGTGGGAAACCCTTTTAACCTACTCTCTCCTTCTCCACAGACCACAAACAGGACATTCGACATCCCTCTCACCCTGTCAGGATCTGTTGTTCTGAGAGAAAGGCTGAATTACGAAGAGATCACACGCTACCTGGTCATCATTCAGGCCAATGTAAGTCTCTACGGGAGGAGATGATATATAGTACAAAAATGTACTCGCTCTCATGCTGTTCCAATCCTGCAAGACTTTCACAAACTGAGATCTTAAACAGTGTCCAATTTTCCTTTGGCTATAAAACAAGAGTGTATGGTTGTTTACTTGGCTAAACTCCAAAAATGAAAACCCAGTTTATACAACTCGTATATGAAGTCATATGAGAATTTTGTGTGTGAGGAACACACTGAAATTGGAGTTTTTAATTACTGGAAATCACCTCTGAATCACTTAAGTCGCATTTGCTGTTGTATTCAATTCAGAAATAGTGCCTTCAGACATGTAATGCTTTGCGTTTAACATTAATTGGTGCTAAATGGCATTGATTGGACTTAAATTTCAGTCTGTCCTTACATAAAGGTGGAAGTCTTGGAATATATTTGGAAAGAGTTCTAGAAACTAATTTCAGTCACATTTACCCGTTTCAATTATAATCCACACGATCAGGAATGCAAAGAGATTCAGCAACAGGTTCAAGATGGCCACACATCTTTTTAATGCAAACTGTATTCAGTATCTTAATCTTGTTGGTATATAGATTTTTTAAAAACCTAAGCAGCTTTAAAATCCAACCAATTTCATTCACAAGATATTCAACAAGAAAAAGATGTAGGACTTGAAGGGACTTGAAATGGATTTAAAAACTAAGAAAGATGCCCAATCTTCTCATTCTTTCAGTAGAATGTCTTATTTTGACTTTGACTGGAGTCTTTTTGGGTAGAGAGTAAGTTTGAAATCTTGGAGTTGGATTAAAACGTCAGCCCTAAAACCAAAGTTTGTGTTTCCCCTCAGGACCGAGCTCCAAACCCAAAGGACCGGCTCACCGCCACCACTACGCTTACGGTGGATGTAATGGATGGAGATGACCTGGGCCCCATGTTTCTACCTTGCAGCCTGGTAGACAACACCCGAGACTGCAAACCTCTTACTTACCATGCCAGCATCTTGGAGCTCACTGATCCGGTGAGTGTTTCCTGATCTTGTGCTTTGCATTGCATTGTGCTTTCATACTCTATCTTGTCGCTCCAGCCTGAGAATTTAACTGGTAATGGTTTGTAGTTTGACTAAAGTGTATTTTGCATTGCTGGTTTTGATTCTTTTAGTATTTTCTGTCAGAAATTGAGTCTCGGTTCTTTTAAGTCGGACATGTTGAAAATAATGCCTTGCGGTTCAGTGAATATGTTGAGAACCGATTTGTTGAGGGAGTGTCTCATGAAACTGATTCAAACAGATTAAATACATGTTTAAGTTTAGTAAATAAACCAAGAACCACTCCAACAACTCCTTAGACTGATATAAACTGATAATCTTTCAGTTGGAGACTGTTTTGTTCGTTTTTTTTTTAATCATTACAACCATTCTGGTTCCAGTTGTTTTGAAAAAAGTGGACACCGTTCTGCATAAGAACCAGTTCTTAGTTACAAACCATACAAACAAGTCACTGTTGTATTGGCATTTCTTTTTAACTGCCTCTTAATTATTTTGTTCGAAGATACATGAGGTGATTAACGGATAATTTGTGAGTGGGTGTGAATGTGTAGGCGACACAATGCAAGTGTAAAGTGTAAATAATACAAAAGTCTTATTTTTGTGCTAAACTTTGTCTGGCTCAAGGGCAGAGTTGTGATGGGGTTCTTAGTAACTCAGTTCACGGGTCACCCCTATCTACGATTGCACCTGCAATATTTGCAGCTCCAGTGCAGAGCCTTGAGCACTAGGATATCGCCACCCGGCTTATGTGATAAATGCTTCTTTAAAAACATGAAATTATGGCCATGAGGCATACAACCTTAAATCACCATTTCTATTAGCTTCAGATTTGGTTGATGTATTGAAAACTTGATTTATTTTCAGCTAACTCTCAACAAAGTGAAATGATGTTCGACTTGAATATTGCACATTGTTGTTGATGTTGTTTTGTTATTTATTTATTTATTTATTTGCATTAAACTGCATTCACAACCTGTTTTAGAGAGGTTTAGAGAGGCAAGAAGACAGTGCTAGTTAACATTAAAGCGATAGTTCACTTTGAAATAATTTTTTTATATGTTTTAGCTTACCTCAAGGGCATCCAAGATGTAGGTGTCTTTGTTTCCACAGTATTTTCAATCCGTTCAAACCGTTGTCTGTCAGTCATATAATGCAGGTTTAGGGGGTCCACCTCAAAGAGCATGCATGGAGAAGTCAAAATTAAACATGATTTAATGACTCGTAAATGTAAGTACACATTGATGGCCTAAGACATGAAACGAGCGGTTTGTGTGAGAAAACGAATCGGTTACCTAACGTAACCTCGGTTCTCTCTAGATGAGGGAACGAGTATTGCGTAAGCTAGCTTACGCGACGGGAAAGATTAATCTTTTCTGAGAAGTTGAAGCCAAAAAATTATCCTTTAATTTTGTATCCATTGTCAACGCAGCTCATCTGCAGCAGACCACGAGCGGGCTAGCTAGCAGCTCATTGGTTCGCTCAGGGAGAACTGCTACAGTCTATGAGGGAACTCGGTTGAACTCGCGGCCAATGAGAAGCTGACATGCTCTCATTGCGTCAAAGCCCGCCAAAATGGCGTGGCCCGAGTCTATAAATAGGCGAGTTTCCTACTGTTTTCCGGTTTTCATTGAATGAAGCGAGGACACTAGTAGCGCAAGCACGGTTGGGAACGCAATGCTCGTTCCCTCA
Source organism: Pimephales promelas (assembly GCF_016745375.1). The sequence goes on from NW_024121655.1 coordinate 4,763,238, forward strand.
TCTAGAGAGAACCGAGGTTACGTTAGGTAACCGATTCGTTCTCTTACGAGAGGTTCTCTTGTATTGCGTAAGCTAGCTTACACTACGGGAACACATGGTCAACGCCGTGCGCGCTAAGCATCCACAATGAGTCCCGGGGGAGGGATCCCGGGTGACCCTTATAAGACCCGTGAACAGAACTGAAAACAGAAATTCTCTGTGCATGCTCTTTGACGTAGACCCCCTAAACCTGCTTTATATGACTGACAGACAACAACGGTTTGACCGAAAAATGTCAAAATTGAAAATACTGTGGAAACAAAGACACCTATATCTTGGATGCCCTTGAGGTAAGCTAAAACATATCAAAAAATAATTTCAAAGTGAACTATCCCTTTAACCAGAGTAAATTTCCTCTGTTTGAGTCCCTCTGTTGGTGACACACTACTTATTTAGTCATTGCGATGTTGCTTGAATCCGTTTTGGAGTTTTACATCATAGACAGGTGCTTTTAATAATCCGCGGTACAATTTCCTGATACACTTTGTAATTATGCTGTCCCTCAATGATAGAAACCCACCACATATATGTGTATGTGTGTATATATATATATATATATATATATGAGTATATATATATATATATATATATATATATATATATATATATATGAAGAGTTCAGATGCAATAGCCTCTAAATGCTATTTGATGATGATTTTTGTCAAACTTGTATATTTAAGTTCAGTAATTTCACTTAAATAACAATAACAATTATCATTGCCATTCAAGTGAAATCACTGAACTTAAATATACAAGCTTGATAAAATTATCATTCTAGAAGAAAATTTCAAATGGCACTTAGAGGCTTTTGCATCTGAACTCTTCATTTATATATATATATATATATATATATATATATATATATATATATATAAATATATACTCATTTCACAATGCTTCACAGTTGGGAGGATAAGTTATGTAGAAATTTGTAGTAAGTAGAGCAAGAGCAACTTTTTCTGTCCACCTTTTTCCCAAGCACGAAAGTTCCTCATGATTCAAAGCAGAACCCTGTAGGCATCTGTGTTTTTGTTTTTTACATTGATGTTGCTTCATTTTTATCAAATTGAAAGACCACTTGAAAGTCACCATGAAATCAAAAACTATTCTTATTGTTTATGCAATATTGCTGTTTATTGATGATTTATCCATGCATATATATTTTTTTTCTTAATTCATGTGCCCTTGTAATAGACAATCAAAATGATCATCAAAATAATCAAATGACATCACAGTAATAGCAATAGCAAACCACACCCATCTAATGATCCAATTTATTCCAGATGAACAAATCAAGTCTACTTTTTTCAAGTTTACTTTTTTTTCCCCCCTTGTTAGAAAAGAAGTTTCACTCGAATATACTGTATGTCTCAATAGGGAAGATCATAGACAGGTGCTTTTAATAATCCGCGGTACAATTTCCCGATACACCTTGTAATTATGGAAGATAAGACTGTCAAAACTTCGTAAGTTATCACACTTATAATCATAATCACACTTGTTTCAGTTGTTACTTGTAAGGCAATTGGCATAGATATTCTTCTGGAATGTCTTCTTTTACACAAAAGTTTTCTAGATAGATATTTTTGTGACAAGCAACAACAGCACATTTAACTTAAGCACACGTGTAAGTTACTTTTCAAAACGGTTCTGTTTCTGCTGTTTCAGCCCATTCTCACCCCCAAGGCGTCACTTAATGGACGCCTAGGGAAGCTTTTGGACATGCTTCAATATCTGACGCTTTAGGCGCCCTTTAACGTCAGTAAGATGACGCCCTAGGATCGCGTGTACCCTACCCCCACCCCACACCTAAACCTAACCGCGTCCTCTAACTGACGCTTTCCTTTAGCGTCAGTTAGATGACGCCGTAGGATCGCGCCATGTAAGTGACGCTAAAGGGCGCCTAAAACGTCAAATATTGAAGCATGGTCAAAGGTGACGCCTTGGGGTGAGAATGCGTTGGCTGTTTGTATAGCTTTTGCAATGATTTAAAATGGGACCAAACAATTTAAAGCAAACAGGGAGTCAGTCATCATTGTTTGCTCAAGAAACATTAATTTACCGGCTATTAAATATTTTTTGTATGTTGTTAGTTGCATTTGATTGGAAACATTATCTACATTAAAGAGTTAAAAAAAAAATCTCAATGTGGATGTATTGGATATGAAGAGTTCAGATGCAAAAGCCTCTAAATGCCGTTTGAAATTTTCTTCTTTAATGATGATTTTTGTCAAACTTGTAGATTTAACTCCAGTAATTTCACTTAAATAACATTTAATAGGTAATTATCATTGCCATTTAAGTGAAATCACTGAACTTAAATATACAAGTTTGACAAAAATCATCATTAAAGAAGAAAATTTCAAATGGCATTTAGAGGCTTTTGCATCTGAACTCTTCATATATTCTTTTTATAAAAAACCCAATGTGTTTATACTGTCAAGCTGTCAGTCCGCAAAGTGCACAGTGCTAAAAGCACAGAAAGCTAAAAGCATTACGAGACAGATAATTCACAAGTAATTAGTTTAACACTTCAAACGCGAGAGGTGACAGTGATTCATTGATTAAATGTTCCTAATTTAGATTTAACACAGATAGCTTGTTAACAGCCTTCTGAAGAAAACTTTTTTTTTTTAAAAACAGAAGGGGAAAAAAAATATTTCTTAGCCTTTACTTCTCACTACAGAAGCATTTAGTTTTATGACAATAGTAATTTGCTTATTGTTCACACATTTCTGTTCGTTAGCTTGTTAATTAGGTTTGTAAAGTCCCACAAACTTATCTAGACTAGAAAAAGTTGCACAAAACACATTTTTTTGAATCCCATTTGCTTTTTCCTGACCGAAGTAAAAGCAACCTAAAAGCTTTTTTGTTCATTGTGGGAGTGTTAGTACATTAGTGCTTTAGTTCTTTCAGCCCATTTGCCTTATCTGTGCTTGTCTGACAGCCAGAGTGAGCAAAGAGGTGCTTTAAATCATGTTTACTTTAACATTTGGAGCTGTTTGACTCCGGGCCAGCAGATACATCCAAGGACACGTTTTAGAGGAACTTTGTTGTGAGTGGCCAATGATTAGGTATTTTAAAGCCCAGCTGTCAGAAGAGCTGCACTGTGTTCTGTGCGCCATTACTCAGGTGGTCCGTTCACAGCTAGCCTCTTTTTTCACTTCCATGCGTTTCCTTCTGTCTGCCCTTTTCATTTTTACACATCTGCGCCCCTCTTGTTTCTCTCTCTCTCTTCTTCCCCTAGCCTTCTGTGTTATCTCATTGATGTGCTTACTTGAGTATATCACTACCTCTGCTACAGCACAATTGAAGTACTTCATGTACTTAATTATTTTGCTCATGTTCTTGCTAGATTAAAAAATGCCATCTTCAGAGTATATATTTAAATGAAAGAAAGATTTACTTACTCGTGAGTGATAAAAATCTTATCATGTTATAATTTTTTTTGGAAAGGAATTTTTTTTTTTATCATGGCAACCGAGGGGGTGTGTGGATATGCGATATGAATACATATTTAAAAAATAAGTAAGAAAATAAATAAAAAAAATAATCAATCAATATCTTATGCAAATCTTTATTTTGTTTAAAGCACTCATTTAAAGATAATATATGCAAATATGTTTGAGGTTTTAATGTAGTTACTCATTTATTTTTATTTTATATTTCTATGTTTAATATATATATATATATATATATATATATACATACACACACACACACACACACACACACACACACACACACATATATATATATATATATATATATATATATATACATACACACACACACACACACATATATATATATATATATACAGACTCCATTACTGCCCATATAAAGGCGCCTCCATTTCCATGAGTGTTTTGAGTGATATGAACATGGGCGTCGATTTCGGTGGGGACGCTTTTTATGACGAACACTTGTTATTTTTATGTGTTTCTTAGAGGTTGAAATCATATCAAAATCTGTCAAGCTTCTCATATTACTTCTAAATAGGATCTCTACTTCATAAATTTTATGAAAATTGTGGAAATAACGGTTCATATCCACGGGCGTCAGTTTGGTTTAAAATGTGGTGGGGACAGAGACGGATTCGGAAGTGCATTTTTAAAAGTGCTGGGTACAAACTTGTCAAACTGTACATCCTCTATGTTTAACCCTGTTTAACCCGATCCGGAAAAATTTTGTTCTTAAATGGTCTAATGGTAGATCTTGCATCCAAGCGTGTCAGAGGTTACGGGTCCTAATTTGCCCTCGGTTACAGTCTATATAACCACTGATATATATTTTGTCTTTGGAAGATAAAGCAAATTTGCATGATTTGAATGAACTAATTGATATTATGAATATTTGCTTTATCTTTCAGAGACTAAATATAAGACTTTAGAATGAATTAGTAAAATTAATGACTATATATTTATTAATTATATTAGTTCAAAATGTCTGTATTTCATCTCAGTTTAGCACATTTGGTCTAGCACTGGTCTATTTATTTATTTTACTGGAAAACAAGAGAAGAATACTGATTAAATGTTTTTGTTATGTGCCTTCATATAGTCCAGCACTAGCTCAACAACACATTTTGATTTAAGAAGCCATACAGCTTGCCTACCATGTACACACACATATATCTTACCTCAAGTTATCTATTTTTTTCTCTGTTTCCTTTATGAGACAATATTTCACTCAGAAAATCAGCAGAAGAGAGACACATCTGTAGCTCTCCTGAACAGAAGAATAGCGTGTGGAAGGTGTGAGGAGCGTCGACGCTTTCACCTTTGACAAACTGATCATGTCTGACAGGTGTTTTATTCGGTCTCTGAGAGCCTTTCCACTCCTAACAAAACATCAAAGGTCAAGCAAAGCCAGCCTCGAGTGGTGAACGCCTCTCTTTAACCAGTCTCCTACGTAGGCCATCTGAAATGGATACCAAGTCAAATACCTTTGGGGAAATGGATGAGTGTAAATGTCACATATGGGGGATCCAGGACTGAAGAAATTAATAGCTTTTCAGAGTCTACTTTTCATTTTAGCAGAGCTACAGCTGCTTTTTGAAGTCCTCTGACGTTTTCACATGGATGATTATTGCGAATATACATGCAGGATTCACTGTAATGGCTTTTCTCCATTTCAACACATGAAATGGTGAGTGAGAAAATGCAGCAGCAGTTGTGATCCAGGTGCTGTTTTATAAATTCTGTAATGGTGATGATTAGGTAATCTTCTGCTTTTGCCATGTGTGTTTCATGTGGTGAGGGCATCCATTACTGTATCACCTCCATAGAGGGTTTAAATGCTGAAAACTTCCATTACTTAAATTGAATTTTCCAGCAAAAAAAAAAAAAAATCATCATAAATGTTATGGTTTACTTTTTAAATAAATTAAGAATAAAATTATTTAAAATTATAATTTCAAATGATTAAAAATGTCAAATGTATTTTTTTTTACTGATTAAAATTATATTTTGCAAGTCAACAGATAGATTATTAAATCTTTTTAACCAGATTGAATAAGTGGAGACTCACTTACATTGGAGACTCTCTGCATGTGGAGAGTCGGCGGAAAGCAGTCTTGAAGTCAGTCCAGTTATATCTAAAGGGCAGAACACAGGGATGACACACTTTTTGGTAATCTAATTTGGTTATTTGGCCAGTTTATTGCTTCAGCGGCCTACTGTTGGGAGCTCTTCATGGGAGGTTAATGAAACACAAGTAATGAGTCACGTTCCTCATTAATTACTGTAATAAAAGACCGGGTTCAAAGATCCCGCGTGGACCGCGCTCATCTCAACCCTCTGAACACTTAGGCCAGTAACATACTCGTTGCAGAGTCATAAATACAGTTTTTTTTTTTTTTTTTTTTTTGGTAAGATTTATTTTTGCTGTTTTTCGGATAGGGCAGTGTGGAATGTGGACAATAAATATAAAAGCGAGATAGGGAACACTGTAAAAAAAAAAAAAATATATATATATATATATATATATATATATATTAGGGGTGTAACGGTACACAAAAATCACGGTTCGGTACGTACCTCGGTTTTCAAGTCACGGTTCGGTACGTTTTCGATACAGCAAAAAGAAAGAAATGCCAGAGAAATGTTCTATTTGTTTAAAGAAAAAATATTTTTAAATAAGTGTGAGTTTTCCTAGATCTTGAAACTTTCAGGTTTATAAATGGGGGTCATCTTTGAAGGATGAACAAATAATGTTTTGGTCATCACATTAAAAATAACATTTATATATATATTTATTTAGATAATGTTTGAATTTTGAAGTGCTGGAAGATGTGTGAAGTACTTGAAAGCATTTCACCATTCCAGCCAGACTGGTTCCAGTTAGTGTTACTATATTAAATCCATGGTGAATGTTGCTGGTGGACGTAAAGTATTACTAGTTCATTCACGGCACAATGTTTCTCCTGGTTTCCATGACAGCGCTGTTTGATCTAATAGAGATCTACGGTTAATAACGGAGAAATGTGAATGCATCTCACTAGATCTCGCAGCGATGTTATTACCTCAGTGGCGAATTCAAATGTTTTCTTTAGCGCGGTGTGGTTAGATCGTCTCGCGCTGCACAGATGTTGCTGGTCTGAACTGATAAACGATCCATGAAGCACATAACGAGGAGCGCAGTTTCGTTCTGCTTTCATTACGCTTGCCATTTGATGTTGCGCAACGTTGTGTTGGCCGCGACAGCACGAATTTTGCCGGCAGGAAAAATAGTCCAAACAACCGTTCGGTTTGTATGCGTACCGAACCGGAAGCTTCGAACCGAAACGGTTCAATACGAATACATGTACCGTTACACCCCTAATATATATATATATATATATATGCAAGGTTTGTTATCACAACATTTTTTTTTCTTTTGTCAACTTAAATAATTTATTTAGTTCAGATAAATTGTTATTTTGAAATTCTGATGATTAAATCAATCTCCTTCATTGTATTAACTCACTTTTTCCCATTTCAATCAACTTAAAATTTTAAGGCAACCAGGTAACCTAATTTGGTAACACTTTATAATAACTACACGCTAATAATCATTAGTTAAGCATGAGTAAACCATTAATTCATCATTCATAAAACATTAATAGACATTAATAAGCAGTTCATAAATACAGCTATAAATGCTTTCTTCTTGATTTAAAAGCATATCTATAATTTGTTTAATAATTGTATTTTCATCCTTTATTAATGATCAATTTATCATTTCTAAATGAAGAATTGCATTTTTTATAAACCAGTTATTTAAGAGTTTTCAGTGGTTCATACGATTACTTAGAGCGAGCAAGTAAATGATTAATAAACTATTTAAATGTACATTCATACATCTTATTATTCAGACATATAGTGATGGTTACTTGATGTGTTAATAAATGCTTTATTAACATGTATTAATGCTGTAATTAAGGATTAATTTGGGTAGTTATAAAGCATTTAGTAGTGGTCAGTTAACTATTTGTGACCTAATCTAAAGTGAGGACTAGTCATGCCTTGTAAAGCATTTTTAAAGGCTGTTAAATATTTCTATGTTCTGTATCACTGTGTTGTGTTTGTTACATTTTACTGTTTAGAAGATTGACGAGTCTTTAAATCGCATTTATAAATGCTTTACAAGGCATGAATAGTCCTCACTTTAGATTAGCTCACAAAAATAGTTAACTGACCACTAATAAATGCTTTATAACTACCTGTATTTACTACATTTACTTACACTTTCTAAGTGGTCTTATAAATGACTGACAACTCTTAAACAACTGGTTTGCAAATAATGTTATACTTCATTTAGAAATTATTAATTGATCATTAACAAAGTATGAAAATACAATCATTAAACGCATTATAGATATGCTTATAAATCAAGAAAAAAGCATGTATAGCTATATTTATAAACTGCATATTAATGTCTATTAATGTTTTATAAATGATGTATTAACTGTTTACTCATGCCTAACTAATGATTAATAGCGTGCAGTTATTATAAAGTGTTACCCTTAATTTTTTAAGTTAAACCAACAATATGGACCATGGACTGGGTCAAAACTGTTATGCAGTGAATACGACCATAATGACAAATGCAATACCATTCCAAAGATGGAAGTCAGTAAGTTAGTTTGTTTTTCTAAGAAAGTAATCATTTTATTCAGCAAGGATGCATTACATTGATCAAGTTAAAGTATGTATTAGACATTTACAACATTACAGAATATTTGAAATAACTGCTGTTCTTTTGAACTTTCTATTCATCAAAGAATCGTCTTTTATTTTAGCGCATGTTCCATAAAAATATTAAGCAGCAGAACATTGAAAACATCAAATCATCTATCAAATCATCTATCATGTGACACTGAAGACTGGACCATAGATGCTGAAAATTTAGCTTTGCTAAAGCCCACTATATCACTATAGAAAATTCAGCTTTGTTAAAGCCCACTATAGCACCCCTTGTGGCAACGCTGAGAATTGTATTGCATTTTGAATTACACCACCCAGGACACAATGTGGCATTAATTTGCATAGCGAGAAGCATTTGCATTCACATTCTTAAGTAGGCAATAATATGGGGCTACATTCAGACAACAGCACTATACAGTTGTCAATCATGTTTGATAAGTTAAATGCGGTTGTGTTCATACGTGACAACCTGCAATTTTCATGGGTCATGACTGGATGTTTAGATTTTTTTTTTAGTTGGTAAGTGTTGTATTAACAGAACCACGGTCGACAATTACCTTCATGTCATGTCATTGACATACAGTACATGTGGCATAAGCGCTCTCTTAGCGGGTTATTGTTTTGCTGTCAATCACTTTTTGCCTGTGAGGTTAGGAAAAATGGCAGAAAATCGGGCTATTGTGGCTGTTGGGCGAGACTATACTCCCTTTCTGTTTTGCTAATAGTTTTCTTCAGAAATATTCAATAATTAATTACCTTTTTATTAATAATCAATTATTTCACATGTATAGTTTATTCATTTAACTATCTGATGCTGTTGCCATGCAACCTAATAACATAATCAAGCTTTAGTGCAGGGGTTCTCAAACATTTTGGTGCCAGGGACCCCTTTCAGGGGAAAAAAAATTCCAAGGACCCCCTCATATTTATAACAGTTATTGAGCACAAAGTTAATGTGTGAGCGGCAAATGAAATATTTTTGCACAAAATGAATGGTCTCCACCCAGGGTACTATGCAGGAATTTCTAAATAGCCTGGTAACGAAAGTGATCTTGCTAGGAATCACTTAGGATCCCTCACTTAGGAATTTTTGATGTTTTTGATGATCTACACATGTGCATTTTAAGGTGTTTTAAGGCCCCACAATTGGATAACTATAGATTTAGTAGAAGCATGTCAGTCAGTGGCATACATTTTTTTTTTTTTTTGTCAAGATGTCACGAAACACAATCACATATTCCAATCAGGAATGGCCTTAAAAGAGAAATGTTTCAATAATTAGGCCTATTCTGCACACAAATAAAGCCCATAAGCCTATAAATACAATGATAATGGCATTATGTTTAATAGGTGCGTGCGTTGTTAATTTGAGCTACTGTAATTAGCTAAAAAAACATACAGTATTATGTTAAATATATGAATCCATAATGTTAATCTCATGGGCACAGTATGTTTCTATTGACCTGCTTTTTCCTTGATTAATACTTTGCAAACTGATTGTTTCAGTCGTTTTTTAAAACTTTTATCTAAAACAGCTGTTTAGTTTATGTTAATTAAGGCCTACATCGTATCTCGCACTTAGTTTATGACCGTGGACTGAAACGTCGTGCGGGGAACTTTGAGTTCACTCCGACTCAAACATTTTGACAATGACGAGCTATCGTTGTTAGTCTGCTGAAGCACCTCAGACGAGAAGGTCAGTATCATCGCGATGTGCATCCTTGCAACCTCAGTTGTGGGTACGGCCCTGTCACTATGCACTTTTATTTTGATAATGATCAGACTTCTAATGTCAAATCTACAGTAGCAGTGCTAGAACTGACTATTGTGCGCGCACGCGAGACGCCGGCGCGCAATTACATGGGAATTTTTCCTCAGCAGTGGAAACAGGAATACTCTTATTTATGGTCATAGATAAGACAAGAGTGCATCATCCGAAACGGTAAAGTGTCCATTTTTATTTGTGTATAGGCTACATTATAAATGACTACAAAATGTCATGCCTTTTAAAAATACAGAAAAGAACCGGATGCGGGTTCATGCCGATCTCTGTCTCCTTTCTGGCGCACGTCCCGCAAAATCAACAGCAGCGAATCTACTTGACGCAAAGACATAGATTATCTATCTATAGAAAACTTTAAGTGTCTACTTTGTATTGTTTTATGTTAAATGCTTTATATAAGTTACTTAGGAATAAACAGCATGTTTTCAGATGATAAAGAAAACATGACTCATAGCATGGAAAAAAACGTTAGGTTGTAAATTATTTCGCGGACCCCCTGGCTTTAGCTCGCGGACCACCAGGGGTCCGCGGACCCCACTTTGAGAACCACTGCTTTAGTGGACAAACAGCCTTAATTTATATTAAAATATTGATATGGCAAAGCAAGCATACTAGCCAAACATATCCATGTTTATGTGGACAAACATTGCTCTAGCTAATATGAAACAAAGCAAACTAAGAATTGTGAGCTACTTCAGCTTATGATGTCTCGCCTAAGTAATATCAAATATATTACTGTAAATAATTCATTTTCCCTTTGCGTATTTTCTCCCAGGACTGTACAAATACAGCATTTGTGTGCATAATGGATGACTGAGAGAGTATTATGGGTAATCACACTGAGCGAAGACCCCACAAGGATGTGATTTACTACTGTCAGAGGAATTATAATTGCAGGGACTAGGAATTGTAGAGCAACCATTAGAAATACATCTCAACCATGCTGATTTTGTGCTGCTGCTTATTAAGTCTAGGTGGAATACATGTGTTTGCGTGTTTTTATGCAGCATAGCCGAGACTGGGTGATGTGTTGATGAAAGAGGAGCGAGGGGCTTTGAGATTGTATTGCTCACCTTGCATTTGGCATTCGTGATCTACGGGTGTATTTAGGTTTTATTAATAGTGCTTCATATCCTGTTAGATTATATACGCCTTTCTGATTACACTCAAAGTTAGTTTTCATTTCACTTTAAATCAGTAGTGTTTTTTTTTTTCTTTTTCTTTAAGGTATTGAACAATCCCTTCAGTGCATATTATGTGTCCTTCCAGTTTTGCATTTTTTGCAGCTTGTTGTTGAGAAGAGCTCTGCTATTTCTTTTCTAAACGATCCCAATGTTTGATTTTTACCTGGAGGACAATAAAAAGGGGAAAATTTACAAAATCTCTTAATTAAATTAATAAATCTCAATCTACAATTAAAAGAAAAACTGAAAATGTAAAAATAAAGTAAGTTATATGTAATACATTGCATATGTGTATAATAATAATAATAATTATAATATATATATATACAGTATATATATATACAGTATATATAATATATATATATATATATATATACAGTATATAAACCCTGGAATGCTTTAAAAGATTTAAATACAATGCAAAAACATAAAACGCAAAAAATAAATAAAAACAATGCATTTTTTTTAGTTTTCCACCCTAACCTACTAACTTTTTCAGGTACTATGGTATATTCAATATTCAATGTATTACAACGTATACCAGGTTACATGTCCAAGTAACAGTAATCAGTTTTTGTGTATACTCTCAGAAAAAAAGGTACGAAAGCTGTCACTGGGGCGGTACCTTTTCAAAAGGTACACTTTTGTACCTAAAGGGTGCACATTGGTACCTTGATGGTACACTTTTGTACCTAAAAGGTGCACATTGGTACCTTCATGGTACACTTTTGTACCTAAAGGGTGCATATTGGTACCTTCATGGTACAATATGCACCCTTTTGGTACAAAAGTGTACCTATTTGAAAAGGTACCGCCCCAGTGACAGCTTTCGTACCTTTTTTTCTGACAGTATTAAAACTCTTTCAAAATGAAAAGCTGTTCATATCATAAGCTGGATGTGTAGGTGTTGAACTCAAAGAATATCATCTCTGGCAGGTTTTCATTTCAATTAATTTTAGATATCCACTTAATTTAGTGCTAGATTTTTTGCTAGATTAATCTAACTTTCAAGGGAGGAACCATTAGCACATTGGTTACTGCCTTGAATTATATGCATGGCACACTTTTAGTTATGACTTGTTAAACTATACTTTGTCACGAAATGGCGTTTTTAAAAGTGAAAGGGTCAGAGAGATACTCATGCAGTGACACAATACTTAGGCTAAATAATTTCGAACAGCTCTCATATTAACAACTATCCAAACTGTTATAGACCTAAAATAGCTTTTGTAGCCCTATGTCACTCTTTTTTAGAAAATAAATTAAGATATGGGTAGGATTAGATATGGGTAGGATTAGGGGTGGGGTTATAGGGATCAGGGGCGGAGATGGGTAGGATTAGGGGTGGGTTTAGGAATCAGGGGGTGGAGATAGGTAGGATTAGGGGTAGGGTTAAGGATCAGGGGGCAGAGATGGGTAGGATTAGGGGTGGAGTTAGGGATCAGGGGGTGGATATGGGTAGGATTAGGCGTGGAGTTAGGGATCAGGGGGTGGATATGGGTGGGGTTAGCGATCAGGGGGTGGAGATGGGTAAGATTAGGGGTGGGGTTAGGGACCAGGGGTGGAGATGGGTAGGATTATGGGTGGGGTTAAGGATCAGGGGGTGGAGATGGGTAGGATTAGGTATATGTAAGGTAGGAGGAGTTGAATCTGGATCCGGTTCGAGGACCATCTCGAAATTCTTGGAGACACGAAGTGATTACTTAAAGGTGCCCTAGAATGTTTTTTTAAAATTATTATTATTATTATTTTATAATGTTTTCTGGCTTGCCCTTATAATGTTAGTATGTTTTTAGATCAAAAATAGTCATAATTTAGAAATAAAAGGCATTTTTTCCTAGCCTGATTTTAGCCTCTACTTTGAACACTCTGTTTGAAGGGGCGTGTCTGCTGTGTGTAACCGGCCTCTGCTGTGATTGGCTGACATGCTTGTATATGAAATAGTTATGTATTACATGTGAAACTCTCTCGAATAATTTTACTACAGCTATTATACGTTTTTACTATTACAGCTGTCGAGATTAACGAATTGTGAGATGTTTTTGAAGTATTTAGATCTATTCCCATCACATAAAATGTTGCTGTGGTGAGCATTGAGCAAGCAGAGGACAGTCTGTCGATCGCGAGGGTGAAGATATTGTCATTGTAACGCAGTTTCTGCACTAATGCTTTCACCAATGCAGACACAATCATGTAAATACAGTAAGTAAGAGCTTTGTTGTGCAGTGTAACATGTTGTGCGCCATTAAATTCATAACGAGTTCGTGCTGTGTGGAAAGATTGTTCTTTGATCGCTTTCTGTATATAATTCATCCACAATTTCATCCTACTAAAGGAAACGATTATTTTTTGTCACTGCATGGCTTGACTTACTGATGCATAAACGATATTGAACGAATTTGAGAGAAAGATTAACTTACCTGTCTGAACTTGAAGAACAATTACACATCAGAAAGTGTAACGTTACTGGTAGCTCGATCCGAGGCCAGCTCTTGGCCCAGGTTGAGGAAACATTCGTCGGTGAAATGTTTGTTATTTCCACAGAACATAAAATTAACCCATTGTTTCTCCAGAGGCTTGAACTAAAAAAATACTTTTTCACAGTCGGTATTATGTGTAGATTCGCCTGTTTTTCAGGGGCGTTTTAAAAAAAAAAACGAGAATTAAGTAATAAGGATAAAACAATAGCGTTTGAGACTCACTGTATATCATGTCCATGTACTGAACTCTTGTTATTTAATTATGCCAAAATCAATTCAATTTCACATTCTAGGGCACCTTTAAGTATTGTCAGGAAACATTGTGTCTGAAGCATGTATACAAGCGGCAATGTAATTAGCTACGGCAGTCATCTGACTTCACTGCCGCACCAGCAAGACTATAAAAGGGTGCCTCCATAAAACCTCATCAATTTCGATTTGTCTGAAGGAAGATGCGCAGGCATGGGTAAATTATCCGTGCCAAAAAGGCCAGAGGGTGAAACCGAGGCATCGAGGAATGATTTCTCCTTCTCCTTTATCCTCAAAACAAGGGCACACGCCGAAGGCTTCCCCATAGCGTCAGTAACTAAAGCAGCATCAACGAGATTCTCTTCTCAGGGAATCGAATTACATGTGTAACCCTAATACGTTTATTCAATCCTGCTACTTCAATGGCTTTCCTTCTGAAAAATTGCTTTGCCACTGAAACTACATGGTTTAAAAATGAAACCACATGAAGCTACACAATTTGACGCTACCAACTTGCTACTGAGAAATGTAGTCGAATAATTTCTCTGTTGCTTCTAATGATGCTGTTGTCCAACATTTGGAACCACAAATATGTTTTTCCAAAGATTTGATATTAAGACGTCTTAAACTGCCATCTTTGTCTGTCTAGTTTGGACCTCTCCTTCCACTAAATTCCTCTTTAAAGTCAGCATGAATTAAAAATTCACTCTATTTTCCAAATGCATTTTATAGATCTTACTGTGAATGATTAATTTGTGCATATGTTTATTTATTCATTTTTAATGTTTTGACCTTGTCATTTTTAATCAAAATGAAATATCTGGGCCTTCCAGTGAAACGGCAGACTTCTCTTTGGTGATGTATGCAGGTCTTCTCCAATCATTTAGTGTGGTTAAACCCCGCCCCTTCATCTGCATTCATCTGCATTCATTTTTTGAGTGCCACACCCACATCTCAAAATCCAATCAACAGCTGATGCAAGAACAACATATTTTCTTCCGATCTTATATGTATTCTTTTGACAACATACATCATGAAATATAAGTGTGTTTGAGTAACAGGTGAATTATAGCTACAATTAGCATCAAGCTACACGTGACGATTTTTTAGATTAATACAAGGCCTTTATTCAAAACTCACTGTAAACCACCATTAAATGTTTATAGTAACTTCCGACTGCAATCTAACATGGATTTTCGTCATATGATGAGGCAGAAATGTGATGTTTGTAGCATTTTTGAATAAGCTAATCTCTATACACATGATTAGCATTTCTTATGTAAACATCCTTTATCCTTAGAAAAATATCCCAAATCACACGATTTTCTTCGTCGATCGTCTGTTAACTCAGATGTATGTCACATATGGAAGAAAATATATGTTGTTTCAATTTCATCGTAACTTTAAGCTCGTTCCAGGCACTTTGCTTTAAGTGTCTATCTCAAGATCCTGCCACCGAATTCGGAACAGGGTTTTGGCACAGTTGTCTTGAGAATTAGCTTCTCTCTACTCTTTGCTGACTTGCAGAGCAGATTTTTATTTTGTTCATTTATTTTTCTGGCAACTTGATTTTTACCTAGTCGTCTCAGGGTTCACCCATGCCACTCACTGTAACACTGTCATTTTTTAGAGGTGGCTTGAATTATAGATGAGAGCAAATTTACTGACTGGTGATAATATGGCCCAGACAGAGAGAGAGGCAGATGGAGATTTACTTATCCCTCAGGCTTAGGAAATGTGGAAGACGGGTCTCCAGAGCTCATAAACGAGAGAGGGGAAATGTAGCCTTGAATTTTTCGGACAAACATCTGCAGCTCATTTGCAGCAAGTGACAGGAATGTTGATGCTGCTTTTCACATGTGATCATTGTGTTGTCGTTTTGTCCCCTGCTAAATGTATGCTGTGTCAGTCTCCCCTTGGTTTCGAATTGATATATAATATATATATATATATATATATATATATATATATATATACTGTATATATTTAACATATGATATCCAGGGTCATTATATTTAAAACGTTTATTGAAATGCTTTTTTTTTTTTTGTACAAATCAATTAACATATTTACTGACATATAACTTGAGACTTAAGTTACTGATATGAATATTGTAATTATATTTTATTTGGAGTACTTTATTGCACAATGCACATTTTTAATATTAAGCCTACAAAGTGTTTTAATATCACTATTAGTAAGGACAGTATGATATCTTTATAACATCAGTCTTTAAATACAAGATATTTACAGTATACTTGCAATAGTTCCAATTTTGCTTAATCAAATACACATATATCTTTAGTTGGAGCTCAGCATTATTTCTGGATAACTAAAGTGTATTAAGTACAAAATTAGTTTAGCAGACTTTAAGAATACCAATTTAATATACTAAAAGTACAATTTGCAGGGTATTTATATTATGCACAATAATATGTACAGTATATGTAGTATACTTAGCATAAAATAAATGTGTTTTAGTATATTTATTTTTCAATAGAGAAATAATGCAATAATCTTCTCTGCGTCTCTTTTCCAGAGCCGAGTTAACCCTGTCAATGTGACGCCTCCTATACAAGCTGTGGATCAAGATAGAAACATCCAGCCTCCATCAGACCGCCCGGGAATCTTGTACTCCATTCTCATCGGTAGGTCTCTGTCGAGCTCTCTGAACTCTCTATCGAGCCGCTACCGGCATATAAGGCCTCACCGCGGAGGAAACAGTGGTTTTCCAAGGAAAGGCACAACAGAGTGGCAGGTCAGAAATTCAGCGGGAGTCAAATGCATTTATGCTGCAGGCAAGGTGCACCCACCAACTGTGCTTTGAGATGAAACCTGGAAGCGGAGCAGCGGGCTCGGGAAACCACGCTGTTCGCGACCTGAGTCGAGGAACTAAAGTGCTCTGCCTTAATGGTTAGACCTTCAGTCAGGGATATGTCAGACTCAAAACATATTGTAGGCCACAGCTGTGCCGACTCAATCTGACAGCAACCTCATGCTTTTAACTATCAACAAAGCACTCTCTATTGAGTGTGGCTATTTAAAGAGGAAGTGCATTAATGATTTTATTCTGCCTTTCTGTATGAAGTATGGCTATGAAAATGAAAACACTGTTTCTAAATCATGGTGAGTTATTATTGTAGAGAATCGAGGCGAATCAAACACAACTTAATCAAATTAATCTCTCATGGGATTAATTCACATGGCTTCAACACTCCAAGTTCTGGAGCCCACATTCCAGAGTCACGGAACGACTCCGTGCTGTCTGCAGATAAGGACTTTTATTGCCCCACAGGCCCAAGAGATGGGCACTAAACAGGACGAACGTGTCAATATGGTAATTTTAACTAAGACAAATCAGCTCCAAAATGGTGGAACGAGATCTCACATCAAAGACCCCTCTGATGCCCTGACAGAGATGTTCCACAGAACACCTTTGCCTCGTCCCCCTTCGAGTTGAACTCTCAGTAACCTTACGATTGAGATCGGAGATCTCACACATAAAATCATATAAACTCACCACAGAACAATTCTTGGACCTATAACCAATCATAATTCTTGTTGTTCCTACACTTCATGTGTATTATGCTTAGATCACATAATAACCATGTAATTGTTGTTAACTATTAACTCTTGTAATTGTTATACAACCATTAGAAGTGTGAATGCCTCGTTTGCTCTTAAACGAACCGTATTCTCGTAATTCAAAAGATGGCTTGATTGAAATCTGCGTAAAAGGTTTTGTTTTATGATTATAATAATCATAAGGTTTAAACGATGGTCTTTTGTCTCTGCTAAGTGCTGGAGACCAGCTCACAGACCATGCATAAATTATGATAAAGCAAGAAGTAGATCCGCCTCCAATTGGCCAGAAGCTTCTTGGAGGTTGGACTAGAGTTTAAGTTAAAGATCCGAACAAAGGACCTCATGATCAGATTTTTGTAGATTGCAGAAGATTTCAGATGATTTTTGTTTAGATTTTTGTTCAGTTCGTTCAGTTCTGTAACTGTTAAGTCCGTGCCTCTCTCTAAAACCAGCAAGAGAGTGTTCTGTTCGTGCTTATCTCTGAAACAAAGAACATGTCACATGCTTCTACATCGACTAGACCAAATTCGACCAGCAGACGAATAACCCATCAAGATCAGGGTTACAATTCAGCTCAGTCAAGCCATCCGACTCGCCTTGCTTTCATTTCTTTCCTTTATTTCCTTTTTCGTAAAAGTCTCGTTTCAAAGTTAAGTTTGCAACGCGCTTCGAATTGGAAAAGACTCTCATTCGCTTGCTAATCACACGTGACCAGCGGCGAAACTTCCATCCCTGCACTTCAAAGACAACAAACCACGCAACGGACCCGGCCGGGAAACCCCCCTTCGATGCGACGCAGACAAAGGGAATTCCCTCAGCCACTACAAAGCGCAAGTACTCCAAGCTCTAACTGAACTGGTGCTTTGATGTTAATTGAATAACCTCTCTAAGAAATGAAGGTTCAAATTAATGCTTGGTGGTCCTTTCAGGTTATGTCTTACGTGCATATAGAAAGTTGAAACTTTCCCTCACTCTTTCCAACTCACTCTTTCCCTTTCGCGACTGTATGAATGTGTGTGTGCGTGTGCGTGATTATGTTTAGACCTTAGTTTTGTGCTTAGAATAGCTAATAAAGTCTTGTCCATATATTTGAAAAGATAAATATTCTTGTGTCGTGTTTGCACATTTAATGTCTTGTACTGTTCGATTTAAAGTTACCTTGCTAAGATATAGTGTTTCACTATAGATTTGGTTATAATTACGGCCCGTTCAAATGAATTCTAAGCGAGTCATTTGCTCGGCTCAGTGATTCTGTTCCATAGATTCATTGCAAATCAATGAATCATTTCCCTTTGAGCTAAATTGGCCTTCGGCCCCCTTTAATACATTTTATGTATATTATTATATGTTGCATTTGCTACATATTGGTGGAGAATGCGGGCAGTTCAACCTAAATTGTGAACATATATCAAGAAATTATCTTTTCATTTTTGGTTGCGGATGCGAGATCCGAACCTCCGCGAGTCTGTGTGTGACGTATGCGCCGCGCGCACGTTGAATGTTGCTGCTGCTGTTATCTGTGAGTGAAGCTCCCAGAGAAAGCTGAGAAGTCTAGTCTGTCGCCTATTTTGTTTTCTTTATACCTGCATAAGATATAAAACCTCACACTACTATAAGGTAGGAATTAAGCGTGTTCCTTATTTCCAGAAAAAATACCTCGTTATAGCTGATCGACATCTGCGTGTTCCAGAGTCTTTCAGAGAGCTATAACGTTGTGTGTGTGTGTTTATATCAGTCAGAGAAGCCGAACGAAATCAAACTGCAGTAATTAAAACTAACCCTGTAAGTTAAAATATTTTCCTGACAGAGCGTCAAGCGTGTTCCTTGTCGAATCTAGTCATAAAAGCCTTAAAGTTATTTATCTGATCGCAGTGCGTGTTCCATTGCTTCTCCGTGATAAATGCTTAATGCTTTCTGTTTATTTTATTTGATCGCAGTGCGTGTTCCATTGTGATCTCCGTGATACACACTTAAATATCTGTTTATTTGTTTGATCGCAGTGCGTGTTCCATTGTGATAAACACTTAATGCTTATCTGTTTATTTTATTTGATCACCAGTGCGTGTCCCACTATCCGTGATCCCCGTGATAAACAGTTAACGTTAAAGTTAATGCTTTTCTGTGTATGTCTATTCAATTATTTATCGTGTAAACACTGCGCGTGTCCGAGTGTAATTGAATAGGACTTATTTTAAGTTTTGTCCAAGTAAAGCTTGTTTAGAAACTGAACCAAGTTAGACCCTGTTACTTTGTGTGAAACTAAACCTGCACAAAGACAGAGACGAGATCATCGTTCTCATACAGCGCACCGCCGCGTGCTTAAAGTTATCACTCTCAACAAGTGAAGCCCCATGTCGTAAACCCAGCTACGAGTGGTGTATTTTATTTGAACAGTGTGAAATGCGCCGACATTTCCCGTAATATGGTCGATTGTTACTGTACATGTTCTGTGAACATGGAAATGCGCTCACATTGCATGGAACTCTAACAAACTGACCAACTGCAATTCACGGTTCGCCCACTAGCGTTCGCTTGATCGCTTTAGTTGCTATCGTGACACGGAAGTCTTAACCAACACTTCCGGGTGAACTCTGACCCCCTCGAACTTTGTAAACAAACCAAACAAACGCTACGCTAAGCTAAGCTAAGCTAGGCTAAGCTAAAGCTGAGCGGTTGTTTGCATTGAGGCCTGTGCTAAAGCCTTTAGCATCAGTTACTATTATCAATACTAACCCCAGCGGTTAGCTATAGTGTCTGTTTGAACAACGTTAAAGCGATTTAACCATTTAGACACCTATCGATCTTTTCTTGTTTCTTCTTTTAACTTTATCACACTTTTCTTTAAAGTTAACCATATTTTTCCTGAAAGGAAAATACTGATGTACCATTATTAATTGTTTTACCTGCATTTTACTTGAAAAAGAAAATACTGGTTTATGATTATTAATTGTCAAATTTCGAATTTGATTTTAAAAGAACAAGAAATTGCAAAATTGAGATTCTACCTTTCTAAACAGATCATTTCTAATGATTTCTAGATTTATTTTTGTAATAATTCTAATTGCATAATTTTCATAATTTTTACATTTCTCTTTGAGATCCAATCACTTTAGGTGAATTAGTTTTGAAACTTAAGAACTCTGAAAGTTAAAATTTGGAAAGTCGTTATTACTATTACAAAAATAGTGTTAGACTCAGATTTGCTTATTATCGTCATTGCGCTTTATCCTTTCGTCTTGTTGGTTATAAACTTAACCACTATATTGGAATAATTCATTTGCGTGACGCTTCAATAGGAGACATTACCATCTCAAATACGAGTTTCAAATAAACCAGAGACAATCGTCTTTTACAAAGTTTATTTGTGTGTTTAGTTGTTCATCAACTATCAATTCTATACTCGTAGTAGATCTAAAGGTAGCGGGATCCAACCTCCTTGCTTCATTTCCTCCTCATCACATCTTTCCTGTTCTGTCCTGCTTTATTCCATCTAATTTTGCACATTTGTAGGGAACAAACCTGGAAGAACCATCAACCAACTCTAAAAAGAGACAAAGATAATCTTTCCCAAACAGATTATTAGGTATTTGATTTTTAATCAAACCCTCTTGTGTTCTTCTCACTCTCCCTGCATTTGTAAACGCAATTTAAACTTTGACATCTTATCCAAGATTAATTAACAGAGACAAGTGTTGAGCAAACTCCGCCTTCAAAGCATCCCTGCTGTAAGCCCTGCTGTAAGCGGTCCAACCGAAGGTGTGTGTGTCAATCCTGTCAAACTCAGAAAAGAGGTATCAGCATTATTATTGTATTATTTTTCATTGCAAACATAATCAAAAATATTGTTTACCTTTCTGGAAACAGATTGTCATTGATAGAAACATTTATGAGAAATTAATACTTTCCCTAGTTAATAATTTCCTTTTGTTTCGTTTCTCTCTCATTTGAAATTGGTTGTTAACTTTTCTCTCTTCTTCTCTTACTCAGTTGAGTGACGAAGTCCTCACATCACGAGTTGAAACCAGCTTTCCAGTGATAGAAAATATTTACAAAAATATTTTCTTCCATTGAAAAAAAAGCTATTTCCATCTGAGATTTGTTTTAACCTCTCTCTTTTTCTTTCCTTTACCCAGTTGAGTGACGAGATCTTCACATCCCTAGCCTCACTGTGTACACTTAGACCAACATTTAGTCATCACGACACTTCACTATTGGTGCACACTTACTGAAACTACACTCAGCCGTGCAACCACATATAGGCTTATACCACACAGATCTGTGTCAGTCTCTTCACCGAGCGTGCCAACATGTCGTGGACGACAAACCCCACTGCCCAACGGGAAGACATGGACGCCTGGCTCAGAGGCATTACAGACTGCCTCACACCAAAGACAATTGAACTGTTATTATTCTTAATAATAATCATAATTCTGAGAAGATTCCTGACACATGATTCAAGCCAAAACCAAAGCCATGTGGAACTAACCAAAATAACCTGTTCCTTAAGCAATGCCTTCACAGCCCAGCTAAACCTAAGCCACCAGCACGTCACCCACCTTCAGGAGGAGCTGACACGTGCCCAAAGCCGCATAGACAAGCTGGAAGTGAAAGTCCAGGACGACCTCAAGACCACCGAGTTCCTGAGAGAGCTGATGCACACTCAACACTGCAAAGACCAGCTCAAAGCGTCCGACGAAGCGGAGCATGAAACAAAGACCCAAGTTGACAAGCTCCAAGAAGCCCTTGCAGTCACTGAACGTGACAAACAAGAGTTAAAGACTGTCCAGAAGCACCTGGAAAACCAACTCCAGTCTGCTGAACATCAGCTAGAGAAAGCCAAAGCTGACATTGAAAGTAAGAACTCTAAACTCACTGCTCTGGAAGACCACCTGCGAAGGTGCAGCGTTGAAATTGACCATCTGACCCAACAGCGAGACGACGCCAACGACGAGCTCTACGCGGTCAGAAATGAACTCCAACATGTCTTTACACAGAAACCAGAGCCAAGAAGGGAGAGACCTCCCTCAGCATCATCACTGCTGAGCAGAACAGAGTCCTCCATCCAAGAACTGTCATCCTACGGAAGAAGTGAATGGCCACACCCCAAAACGTCACCGGCCTTCACCACAGAACTCTTCCCTGCCAACCAACAAAGAGAGATCATCCAGCCAGACTCCAAAGCTGCAACTGGAATGACCTTCAAAGATCTCAACCAGCTGGCTAAGAACATCACCCAGTTCGACCCGAACTCCACGGAGGGCCACTGCATCCAGGCCTACCTCCAAGATATCGACTTCCTCCTAGAGGTGAGACCACATATGACTGACAGAGACATTTTATACCTCCTCAGATCCACATCCAGTCAAGAGGTACGAAGCGTCCTAGACCGACAACCTGCTCATGTCAAGTCAAACTACCAGCTGCTACGTGAGATCCTGATTAAAGAATTTACAAGTCCAGAGTCAGAACATGGTGTGTTAGTCGCCTTGGAAACCAGACAAGGTCGTCAAGAGACTCCCCAAGCCTATTATCACCGTTTCCGACAAGCCTACTTCGGTGCACATAGCAAACCTGAATCTGAAGAGGATCTGAACTTCAAAACCCTCTTCCTGAGAAACCTGCACCCAGGACTGAGTCGTCATCTCGGCATCATGGCCTGCCCAGTCACCATGACGCTTCAACAGCTACGTGACCTGACACACAAGGCCTACATCAAACAAAAGATGACTTCCAAGAAAGGTTTGAAAACATCCACAGTGTCAAACTCCAGCAGCCAAGACACAAGCCTTGCACTGGAAGACACCCAGTGGCATGACAACGCCACAGTCCTTCATCAGGAGCACAGAGAATGCTACTCCCATGCTAACGACAGCGACCACTCCAACCACGTGGAAAAGTCATGGGACCCACCAGAAGGAAACAACTGGAATCAACGAGTGCATCCAAAAGCATTCTATGTGGGTAAGCGACAACGAAACCCACCTCCACACCACACTGAGTGTGTCCAAGAACACGACAGTCTCCCCTCAGAGGACATGGAGCGACTACTGAGTCGACTGCAAGTGTTCTTCAAAGACAAGCTGAACACAGAAGACCAGTGATCACCTTGCACACCTTCCTGAGACGACCACCTGTTCTACAACAACACAGAACAAAGTGGCCTCTCACAGTCAACCACTGACAAACACCCAGAGGTACCAGAAAACACCATCCTGGTTACCCATCACACCACAAGCTCCAAACTCAAGAACCATCTGTGTGCTGCCGCAACACCAGTAAGCACAGAAGTCAGACTGTCTGTCACAACCAGAAGGCATCACAAGTGGAATGCAACAAGGAGACCACGTTTTGCACTACAGCTTCACGCATCCGTGCCAAACCACCTCCCAATGTCTGCCAGAGAACTTCCTGCCTTACGGGACTGACCCCCAGCAGATCACAGAAGATCCCTTTCCAAGGCAAAGATGCGACAAGCTCATCAAAGCTAAGCCATTAAGCAAAGGGGGGAGCAAAACAGACTGAGACAGATCTGACATACATACAGCATACATACAGTACATGCACTACACTACACTGTACTGACATACACAAGTTAAACACATCTACCATGAAAACATTCAACAAACATGTTTTTCATTGTATTAGCTAACCTTTCCACCGGAAACATATAGCGATACACCCAACAAGTATAACACCTCTCATCACATGTTGACACCTGTCACTGCATCACAGTACCCATACTGGAGTCACTCAACTGCTTTGTTTTGTTTTACCTCTTCCTTCCCTTCTTCTCTTATTAGGTAAAATCCCTTTTACCCCATAAGGGTCAAGGTTACAATATAAGGATTGACGCACCACGCCTGACGTTTGCAAGTCACCTTAGAACGAATGTTAGCCAGAGAACTCCCTGCATCATTCGAATCAAAATTTGGAAGGTAAATTGGTCTAAACCTAGAACAATTTAGAAGTGGATAAAACAAACAAATCAAATTTAGTCACAAAGTTGATCAATCACCGTTTAACACAAACTAGAATAACGGTCCTAAAATTGAACTAAACTTTTTCCACATAATTGACTATATTGAGAGAGTGAACTCGTTAGGCCTAGATAACCTAATGCCCTGCACCAGTAAAGTGACCAGTCATGGAGGAGTTGCTTTGTTGTTCGCTGTGTGTGTTTGCTTCTACTTCTTCTGTTTCTCCAGCGTTCAATGATGTCTTCTTCTCAACCCATCATCGATCGAGGGGGAATATGTAGAGAATCGAGGCGAATCAAACACAACTTAATCAAATTAATCTCTCATGGGATTAATTCACATGGCTTCAACACTCCAAGTTCTGGAGCCCACATTCCAGAGTCACGGAACGACTCCGTGCTGTCTGCAGATAAGGACTTTTATTGCCCCACAGGCCCAAGAGATGGGCACTAAACAGGACGAACGTGTCAATATGGTAATTTTAACTAAGACAAATCAGCTCCAAAATGGTGGAACGAGATCTCACATCAAAGACCCCTCTGATGCCCTGACAGAGATGTTCCACAGAACACCTTTGCCTCGTCCCCCTTCGAGTTGAACTCTCAGTAACCTTACGATTGAGATCGGAGATCTCACACATAAAATCATATAAACTCACCACAGAACAATTCTTGGACCTATAACCAATCATAATTCTTGTTGTTCCTACACTTCATGTGTATTATGCTTAGATCACATAATAACCATGTAATTGTTGTTAACTATTAACTCTTGTAATTGTTATACAACCATTAGAAGTGTGAATGCCTCGTTTGCTCTTAAACGAACCGTATTCTCGTAATTCAAAAGATGGCTTGATTGAAATCTGCGTAAAAGGTTTTGTTTTATGATTATAATAATCATAAGGTTTAAACGATGGTCTTTTGTCTCTGCTAAGTGCTGGAGACCAGCTCACAGACCATGCATAAATTATGATAAAGCAAGAAGTAGATCCGCCTCCAATTGGCCAGAAGCTTCTTGGAGGTTGGACTAGAGTTTAAGTTAAAGATCCGAACAAAGGACCTCATGATCAGATTTTTGTAGATTGCAGAAGATTTCAGATGATTTTTGTTTAGATTTTTGTTCAGTTCGTTCAGTTCTGTAACTGTTAAGTCCGTGCCTCTCTCTAAAACCAGCAAGAGAGTGTTCTGTTCGTGCTTATCTCTGAAACAAAGAACATGTCACATGCTTCTACATCGACTAGACCAAATTCGACCAGCAGACGAATAACCCATCAAGATCAGGGTTACAATTCAGCTCAGTCAAGCCATCCGACTCGCCTTGCTTTCATTTCTTTCCTTTATTTCCTTTTTCGTAAAAGTCTCGTTTCAAAGTTAAGTTTGCAACGCGCTTCGAATTGGAAAAGACTCTCATTCGCTTGCTAATCACACGTGACCAGCGGCGAAACTTCCATCCCTGCACTTCAAAGACAACAAACCACGCAACGGACCCGGCCGGGAAACCCCCCTTCGATGCGACGCAGACAAAGGGAATTCCCTCAGCCACTACAAAGCGCAAGTACTCCAAGCTCTAACTGAACTGGTGCTTTGATGTTAATTGAATAACCTCTCTAAGAAATGAAGGTTCAAATTAATGCTTGGTGGTCCTTTCAGGTTATGTCTTACGTGCATATAGAAAGTTGAAACTTTCCCTCACTCTTTCCAACTCACTCTTTCCCTTTCGCGACTGTATGAATGTGTGTGTGCGTGTGCGTGATTATGTTTAGACCTTAGTTTTGTGCTTAGAATAGCTAATAAAGTCTTGTCCATATATTTGAAAAGATAAATATTCTTGTGTCGTGTTTGCACATTTAATGTCTTGTACTGTTCGATTTAAAGTTACCTTGCTAAGATATAGTGTTTCACTATAGATTTGGTTATAATTACGGCCCGTTCAAATGAATTCTAAGCGAGTCATTTGCTCGGCTCAGTGATTCTGTTCCATAGATTCATTGCAAATCAATGAATCATTTCCCTTTGAGCTAAATTGGCCTTCGGCCCCCTTTAATACATTTTATGTATATTATTATATGTTGCATTTGCTACATATTGGTGGAGAATGCGGGCAGTTCAACCTAAATTGTGAACATATATCAAGAAATTATCTTTTCATTTTTGGTTGCGGATGCGAGATCCGAACCTCCGCGAGTCTGTGTGTGACGTATGCGCCGCGCGCACGTTGAATGTTGCTGCTGCTGTTATCTGTGAGTGAAGCTCCCAGAGAAAGCTGAGAAGTCTAGTCTGTCGCCTATTTTGTTTTCTTTATACCTGCATAAGATATAAAACCTCACACTACTATAAGGTAGGAATTAAGCGTGTTCCTTATTTCCAGAAAAAATACCTCGTTATAGCTGATCGACATCTGCGTGTTCCAGAGTCTTTCAGAGAGCTATAACGTTATGTGTGTGTGTTTATATCAGTCAGAGAAGCCGAACGAAATCAAACTGCAGTAATTAAAACTAACCCTGTAAGTTAAAATATTTTCCTGACAGAGCGTCAAGCGTGTTCCTTGTCGAATCTAGTCATAAAAGCCTTAAAGTTATTTATCTGATCGCAGTGCGTGTTCCATTGCTTCTCCGTGATAAATGCTTAATGCTTTCTGTTTATTTTATTTGATCGCAGTGCGTGTTCCATTGTGATCTCCGTGATACACACTTAAATATCTGTTTATTTGTTTGATCGCAGTGCGTGTTCCATTGTGATAAACACTTAATGCTTATCTGTTTATTTTATTTGATCACCAGTGCGTGTCCCACTATCCGTGATCCCCGTGATAAACAGTTAACGTTAAAGTTAATGCTTTTCTGTGTATGTCTATTCAATTATTTATCGTGTAAACACTGCGCGTGTCCGAGTGTAATTGAATAGGACTTATTTTAAGTTTTGTCCAAGTAAAGCTTGTTTAGAAACTGAACCAAGTTAGACCCTGTTACTTTGTGTGAAACTAAACCTGCACAAAGACAGAGACGAGATCATCGTTCTCATACAGCGCACCGCCGCGTGCTTAAAGTTATCACTCTCAACAAGTGAAGCCCCATGTCGTAAACCCAGCTACGAGTGGTGTATTTTATTTGAACAGTGTGAAATGCGCCGACATTTCCCGTAATATGGTCGATTGTTACTGTACATGTTCTGTGAACATGGAAATGCGCTCACATTGCATGGAACTCTAACAAACTGACCAACTGCAATTCACGGTTCGCCCACTAGCGTTCGCTTGATCGCTTTAGTTGCTATCGTGACACGGAAGTCTTAACCAACACTTCCGGGTGAACTCTGACCCCCTCGAACTTTGTAAACAAACCAAACAAACGCTACGCTAAGCTAAGCTAAGCTAGGCTAAGCTAAAGCTGAGCGGTTGTTTGCATTGAGGCCTGTGCTAAAGCCTTTAGCATCAGTTACTATTATCAATACTAACCCCAGCGGTTAGCTATAGTGTCTGTTTGAACAACGTTAAAGCGATTTAACCATTTAGACACCTATCGATCTTTTCTTGTTTCTTCTTTTAACTTTATCACACTTTTCTTTAAAGTTAACCATATTTTTCCTGAAAGGAAAATACTGATGTACCATTATTAATTGTTTTACCTGCATTTTACTTGAAAAAGAAAATACTGGTTTATGATTATTAATTGTCAAATTTCGAATTTGATTTTAAAAGAACAAGAAATTGCAAAATTGAGATTCTACCTTTCTAAACAGATCATTTCTAATGATTTCTAGATTTATTTTTGTAATAATTCTAATTGCATAATTTTCATAATTTTTACATTTCTCTTTGAGATCCAATCACTTTAGGTGAATTAGTTTTGAAACTTAAGAACTCTGAAAGTTAAAATTTGGAAAGTCGTTATTACTATTACAAAAATAGTGTTAGACTCAGATTTGCTTATTATGCGTCATTGCGCTTTATCCTTTCGTCTTGTTGGTTATAAACTTAACCACTATATTGGAATAATTCATTTGCGTGACGCTGTAATAGGAGACATTACCATCTCAATACGAGTTTCAAATAAACCAGAGACAATCGTCTTTTACAAAGTTTATTTGTGTGTTTAGTTGTTCATCAACTATCAATTCTATACTCGTAGTAGATCTAAAGGTAGCGGATCCAACCTCCTTGCTTCATTTCCTCCTCATCACATCTTTCCTGTTCTGTCCTGCTTTATTCCATCTAATTTTTGCACATTTGTAGGGAACAAACCTGGAAGAACCATCAACCAACTCTAAAAAGAGACAAAGATAATCTTTCCCAAACAGATTATTAGGTATTTGATTTTTAATCAAACCCTCTTGTGTTCTTCTCACTCTCCCTGCATTTGTAAACGCAATTTAAACTTTGACATCTTATCCAAGATTAATTAACAGAGACAAGTGTTGAGCAAACTCCGCCTTCAAAGCATCCCTGCTGTAAGCCCTGCTGTAAGCGGTCCAACCGAAGGTGTGTGTGTCAATCTGTCAAACTCAGAAAAGAGGTATCAGCATTATTATTGTATTATTTTTCATTGCAAACATAATCAAAAATATTGTTTACCTTTCTGGAAACAGATTGTCATTGATAGAAACATTTATGAGAAATAATTAATCCTAGTTAATAATTTCCTTTTGTTTCGGTTTCTCTCTCATTTGAAATTGGTTGTTAACTTTTCTCTCTTTTCTCTTACTCAGTGAGTGACGAAGTCCTCACATCACGAGTTGAAACCAGCTTTCCAGTGATAGAAAATATTTACAAAAATATTTTCTTCCATTGAAAAAAAAGCTATTCCATCTGAGATTTGTTTTAACCTCTCTCTTTTTCTTTCCTTTACCCAGTGAGTGACGAGATCTTCACATCCCTA
>NW_024121655.1:4793099-4880528 GCF_016745375.1 Pimephales promelas
TAATTTCACATGGCTTCAACACTCCAAGTTCTGGAGCCCACATTCCAGAGTCACGGAACGACTCCGTGCTGTCTGCAGATAAGGACTTTTATTGCCCCACAGGAAGAGATGGGCACTAAACAGGACGACGTGTCAATATGGTAATTTTAACTAAGACAAATCAGCTCCAAAATGGTGGAACGAGATCTCACATCAAAGACCCCTGATTGATCCCTGACAGAGATGTTCCACAGAACACCTTTGCCTCGTCCCCCTTCGAGTTGAACTCTCAGTAACCTTACGATTGAGATCGGAGATCTCACACATAAAATCAATATAACTCACCACAGAACAATTCTTGGACCTATAACCAATCATAATTCTTGTTGTTCCTACACTTCATGTGTATTATGCTTAGATCACATAATAACATGTAATTGTTGTTAACTATTAACTCTTGTAATTGTTATACAACCATTAGAAGTGTGAATGCCTCGTTTGCTCTTAAACGAACCGTATTCTCGTAATTCAAAAGATGGCTTGATTGAAATCTGCGTAAAAGGTTTTGTTTTATGATTATAATAATCATAAGGTTTAAACGATGGTCTTTTGTCTCTGCTAAGTGCTGGAGACCAGCTCACAGACCATGCATAAATTATGATAAAGCAAGAAGTAGATCCGCCTCCAATTGGCCAGAAGCTTCTTGGAGGTTGGACTAGAGTTTAAGTTAAAGATCCGAACAAAGGACCTCATGATCAGATTTTTGTAGATTGCAGAAGATTTCAGATGATTTTTGTTTAGATTTTTGTTCAGTTCGTTCAGTTCTGTAACTGTTAAGTCCGTGCCTCTCTCTAAAACCAGCAAGAGAGTGTTCTGTTCGTGCTTATCTCTGAAACAAAGAACATGTCCACATGCTTCTACATCGACTAGACCAAATTCGACCAGCAGACGAATAACCCATCAAGATCAGGGTTACAATTCAGCTCAGTCAAGCCATCCGACTCGCCTTGCTTTCATTTCTTTCCTTTATTTCCTTTTTCGTAAAAGTCTCGTTTCAAAGTTAAGTTTGCAACGCGCTTCGAATTGGAAAAGACTCTCATTCGCTTGCTAATCACACGTGACCAGCGGCGAAACTTCCATCCCTGCACTTCAAAGACAACAAACCACGCAACGGACCCGGCCGGGAAACCCCCCTTCGATGCGACGCAGACAAAGGGAATTCCCTCAGCCACTACAAAGCGCAAGTACTCCAAGCTCTAACTGAACTGGTGCTTTGATGTTAATTGAATAACCTCTCTAAGAAATGAAGGTTCAAATTAATGCTTGGTGGTCCTTTCAGGTTATGTCTTACGTGCATATAGAAAGTTGAAACTTTCCCTCACTCTTTCCAACTCACTCTTTCCCTTTCGCGACTGTATGAATGTGTGTGTGCGTGTGCGTGATTATGTTTAGACCTTAGTTTTGTGCTTAGAATAGCTAATAAAGTCTTGTCCATATATTTGAAAAGATAAATCTTCTTGTGTCGTGTTTGCACATTTAATGTCTTGTACTGTTCGATTTAAAGTTACCTTGCTAAGACATAGTGTTTCACTATAGATTTGGTTATAATTACGGCCCGTTCAAATGAATTCTAAGCGAGTCATTTGCTCGGTTCAGTGATTCGGTTCCATAGATTCATTGCAAATCAATGAATCATTTCCCTTTGAGCTAAATTGGCCTTCGGCCCCCTTTAATACATTTTATGTATATTATTATATGTTGCATTTGCTACATATTGGTGGAGAATGCGGGCAGTTCAACCTAAATTGTGAACATATATCAAGAAATTATCTTTTCATTTTTGGTTGCGGATGCGAGATCCGAACCTCCGCGAGTCTGTGTGTGACGTATGCGCCGCGCGCACGTTGAATGTTGCTGCTGCTGTTATCTGTGAGTGAAGCTCCCAGAGAAAGCTGAGAAGTCTAGTCTGTCGCCTATTTTGTTTTCTTTATACCTGCATAAGATATAAAACCTCACACTACAATAAGGTAGGAATTAAGCGTGTTCCTTATTTCCAGAAAAATACCTCGTTATAGCTGATCGACATCTGCGTGTTCCAGAGTCTTTCAGAGAGCTATAACGTTGTGTGTGTGTGTTTATATCAGTCAGAGAAGCCGAACGAAATCAAACTGCAGTAATTAAAACTAACCCTGTAAGTTAAATATTTTCCTGACAGAGCGTCAAGCGTGTTCCTTGTCGAATCTAGTCATAAAAGCCTTAAAGTTATTTATCTGATCGCAGTGCGTGTTCCATTGCTTCTCCGTGATAAATGCTTAATGCTTTCTGTTTATTTTATTTGATCGCAGTGCGTGTTCCATTGTGATCTCCGTGATACACACTTAAATATCTGTTTATTTGTTTGATCGCAGTGCGTGTTCCATTGTGATAAACACTTAATGCTTATCTGTTTATTTTATTTGATCACCAGTGCGTGTCCCACTATCCGTGATCCCCGTGATAAACAGTTAACGTTAAAGTTAATGCTTTTCTGTGTATGTCTATTCAATTATTTATCGTGTAAACACTGCGCGTGTCCGAGTGTAATTGAATAGGACTTATTTTAAGTTTTGTCCAAGTAAAGCTTGTTTAGAAACTGAACCAAGTTAGACCCTGTTACTTTGTGTGAAACTAAACCTGCACAAAGACAGAGACGAGATCATCGTTCTCATACAGCGCACCGCCGCGTGCTTAAAGTTATCACTCTCAACAAACTGAGTGAAGCCCCATGTCGTAAACCCAGCTACGAGTGGTGTATTTTATTTGAACAGTGTGAAATGCGCCGACATTTCCCGTAATATGGTCGATTGTTACTGTACATGTTCTGTGAACATGGAAATGCGCTCACATTGCATGGAACTCTAACAAACTGACCAACTGCAATTCACGGTTCGCCCACTAGCGTTCGCTTGATCGCTTTAGTTGCTATCGTGACACGGAAGTCTTAACCAACACTTCCGGGTGAACTCTGACCCCCTCGAACTTTGTAAACAAACCAAACAAACGCTACGCTAAGCTAAGGCTAGGCTAAGCTAAAGCTGAGCGGTTGTTTGCATTGAGGCCTGTGCTAAAGCCTTTAGCATCAGTTACTATTATCAATACTAACCCCAGCGGTTAGCTATAGTGTCTGTTTGAACAACGTTAAAGCGATTTAACCATTTAGACACCTATCGATCTTTTCTTGTTTCTTCTTTTAACTTTATCACACTTTTCTTTAAAGTTAACCATATTTTTCCTGAAAGGAAAATACTGATGTACCATTATTAATTGTTTTACCTGCATTTTACTTGAAAAAGAAAATACTGGTTTATGATTATTAATTGTCAAATTTCGAATTTGATTTTAAAAGAACAAGAAATTGCAAAATTGAGATTCTACCTTTCTAAACAGATCATTTCTAATGATTTCTAGATTTATTTTTGTAATAATTCTAATTGCATAATTTTCATAATTTTTACATTTCTCTTTGAGATCTAATCACTTTAGGTGAATTAGTTTTGAAACTTAAGAACTCCGAAAGTTAAAATTTGGAAAGTTGTTATTACTATTACAAAAATAGTGTTAGACTCAGATTTGCTTATTATCGTCATTGCGCTTTATCCTTTCGTCTTGTTGGTTATAAACTTAACCACTATATTGGAATAATTCATTTGCGTGACGCTTCAATAGGAGACATTACCATCTCAATACGAGTTTCAAATAAACCAGAGACAATCGTCTTTTACAAAGTTTATTTGTGTGTTTAGTTGTTCATCAACTATCAATTCTATACTCGTAGTAGATCTAAAGTAGCGGGATCCAACCTCCTTGCTTCATTTCCTCCTCATCACATCTTTCCTGTTCTGTCCTGCTTTATTCCATCTAATTTTGCACATTTGTAGGGAACAAACCTGGAAGAACCATCAACCAACTCTAAAAAGAGACAAAGATAATCTTTCCCAAACAGATTATTAGGTATTTGATTTTTAATCAAACCCTCTTGTGTTCTTCTCACTCTCCCTGCATTTGTAAACGCAATTTAAACTTTGACATCTTATCCAAGATTAATTAACAGAGACAAGTGTTGAGCAAACTCCGCCTTCAAAGCATCCCTGCTGTAAGCCCTGCTGTAAGCGGTCCAACCGAAGGTGTGTGTGTCAATCCTGTCAAACTCAGAAAAGAGGTATCAGCATTATTATTGTATTATTTTTCATTGCAAACATAATCAAAAATATTGTTTACCTTTCTGGAAACAGATTGTCATTGATAGAAACATTTATGAGAAATTAATACTTTCCCTAGTTAATAATTTCCTTTTGTTTCGTTTCTCTCTCATTTGAAATTGGTTGTTAACTTTTCTCTCTTCTTCTCTTACTCAGTTGAGTGACGAAGTCCTCACATCACGAGTTGAAACCAGCTTTCCAGTGATAGAAAATATTTACAAAAATATTTTCTTCCATTGAAAAAAAAGCTATTTCCATCTGAGATTTGTTTTAACCTCTCTCTTTTTCTTTCCTTTACCCAGTTGAGTGACGAGATCTTCACATCCCTAGCCTCACTGTGTACACTTAGACCAACATTTAGTCATCACGACACTTCACTATTGGTGCACACTTACTGAAACTACACTCAGCCGTGCAACCACATATAGGCTTATACCACACAGATCTGTGTCAGTCTCTTCACCGAGCGTGCCAACATGTCGTGGACGACAAACCCCACTGCCCAACGGGAAGACATGGACGCCTGGCTCAGAGGCATTACAGACTGCCTCACACCAAAGACAATTGAACTGTTATTATTCTTAATAATAATCATAATTCTGAGAAGATTCCTGACACATGATTCAAGCCAAAACCAAAGCCATGTGGAACTAACCAAAATAACCTGTTCCTTAAGCAATGCCTTCACAGCCCAGCTAAAGCTAAGCCACCAGCACGTCACCCACCTTCAGGAGGAGCTGACACGTGCCCAAAGCCGCATAGACAAGCTGGAAGTGAAAGTCCAGGACGACCTCAAGACTACCGAGTTCCTGAGAGAGCTGATGCACACTCAACACTGCAAAGACCAGCTCAAAGCGTCCGACGAAGCGGAGCATGAAACAAAGACCCAAGTTGACAAGCTCCAAGAAGCCCTTGCAGTCACTGAACGTGACAAACAAGAGTTAAAGACTGTCCAGAAGCACCTGGAAAACCAACTCCAGTCTGCTGAACATCAGCTCGAGAAAGCCAAAGCTGACATCGAAAGTAAGAACTCTAAACTCACTGCTCTGGAAGACCACCTGCGAAGGTGCAGCGTTGAAATTGACCATCTGACCCAACAGCGAGACGACGCCAACGACGAGCTCTACGCGGTCAGAAATGAACTCCAACATGTCTTTACACAGAAACCAGAGCCAAGAAGGGAGAGACCTCCCTCAGCATCATCACTGCTGAGCAGATCAGAGTCCTCCATCCAAGAACTGTCATCCTACGGAAGAAGTGAATGGCCACACCCCAAAACGTCACCGGCCTTCACCACAGAACTCTTCCCTGCCAACCAACAAAGAGAGATCATCCAGCCAGACTCCAAAGCTGCAACTGGAATGACCTTCAAAGATCTCAACAAGCTGGCTAAGAACATCACCCAGTTCGACCCGAACTCCACGGAGGGCCACTGCATCCAGGCCTACCTCCAAGATATCGACTTCCTCCTAGAGGTGAGACCACATATGACTGACAGAGACATTTTATACCTCCTCAGATCCACATCCAGTCAAGAGGTACGAAGCGTCCTAGACCGACAACCTGCTCATGTCAAGTCAAACTACCAGCTGCTACGTGAGATCCTGATTAAAGAATTTACAAGTCCAGAGTCAGAACATGGTGTGTTAGTCGCCTTGGAAACCAGACAAGGTCGTCAAGAGACTCCCCAAGCCTATTATCACCGTTTCCGACAAGCCTACTTCGGTGCACATAGCAAACCTGAATCTGAAGAGGATCTGAACTTCAAAACCCTCTTCCTGAGAAACCTGCACCCAGGACTGAGTCGTCATCTCGGCATCATGGCCTGCCCAGTCACCATGACGCTTCAACAGCTACGTGACCTGACACACAAGGCCTACATCAAACAAAAGATGACTTCCAAGAAAGGTTTGAAAACATCCACAGTGTCAAACTCCAGCAGCCAAGACACAAGCCTTGCACTGGAAGACACCCAGTGGCATGACAACGCCACAGTCCTTCATCAGGAGCACAGAGAATGCTACTCCCATGCTAACGACAGCGACCACTCCAACCACGTGGAAAAGTCATGGGACCCACCAGAAGGAAACAACTGGAATCAACGAGTGCATCCAAAAGCATTCTATGTGGGTAAGCGACAACGAAACCCACCTCCACACCACACTGAGTGTGTCCAAGAACACGACAGTCTCCCCTCAGAGGACATGGAGCGACTACTGAGTCGACTGCAAGTGTTCTTCAAAGACAAGCTGAACACAGAAGACCAGTGATCACCTTGCACACCTTCCTGAGACGACCACCTGTTCTACAACAACACAGAACAAAGTGGCCTCCCACAGTCAACCACTGACAAACACCCAGAGGTACCAGAAAACACCATCCTGGTTACCCATCACACCACAAGCTCCAAACTCAAGAACCATCTGTGTGCTGCCGCAACACCAGTAAGCACAGAAGTCAGACTGTCTGTCACAACCAGAAGGCATCACAAGTGGAATGCAACAAGGAGACCACGTTTTGCACTACAGCTTCACGCATCCGTGCCAAACCACCTCCCAATGTCTGCCAGAGAACTTCCTGCCTTACGGGACTGACCCCCAGCAGATCACAGAAGATCCCTTTCCAAGGCAAAGATGCGACAAGCTCATCAAAGCTAAGCCATTAAGCAAAGGGGGGAGCAAAACAGACTGAGACAGATCTGACATACATACAGCATACATACAGTACATGCACTACACTACACTGTACTGACATACACAAGTTAAACACATCTACCATGAAAACATTCAACAAACATGTTTTTCATTGTATTAGCTACCCTTTCCACCGGAAACATGTAGCGATACACCCAACAAGTATAACACCTCTCATCACATGTTGACACCTGTCACTGCATCACAGTACCCATACTGGAGTCACTCAACTGCTTTGTTTTGTTTTACCTCTTCCTTCCCTTCTTCTCTTATTAGGTAAAATCCCTTTTACCCCATAAGGGTCAAGGTTACAATATAAGGATTGACGCACCACGCCTGACGTTTGCAAGTCACCTTAGAACGAATGTTAGCCAGAGAACTCCCTGCATCATTCGAATCAAAATTTGGAAGGTAAATTGGTCTAAACCTAGAACAATTTAGAAGTGGATAAAACAAACAAATCAAATTTAGTCACAAAGTTGATCAATCACCGTTTAACACAAACTAGAATAACGGTCCTAAAATTGAACTAAACTTTTTCCACATAATTGACTATATTGAGAGAGTGAACTCGTTAGGCCTAGATAACCTAATGCCCTGCACCAGTAAAGTGACCAGTCATGGAGGAGTTGCTTTGTTGTTCGCTGTGTGTGTTTGCTTCTACTTCTTCTGTTTCTCCAGCGTTCAATGATGTCTTCTTCTCAACCCATCATCGATCGAGGGGGGAATATGTAGAGAATCGAGGCGAATCAAACACAACTTAATCAAATTAATCTCTCATGGGATTAATTCACATGGCTTCAACACTCCAAGTTCTGGAGCCCACATTCCAGAGTCACGGAACGACTCCGTGCTGTCTGCAGATAAGGACTTTTATTGCCCCACAGGCCCAAGAGATGGGCACTAAACAGGACGAACGTGTCAATATGGTAATTTTAACTAAGACAAATCAGCTCCAAAATGGTGGAACGAGATCTCACATCAAAGACCCCTCTGATGCCCTGACAGAGATGTTCCACAGAACACCTTTGCCTCGTCCCCTTCGAGTTGAACTCTCAGTAACCTTACGATTGAGATCGGAGATCTCACACATAAAATCATATAAACTCACCACAGAACAATTCTTGGACCTATAACCAATCATAATTCTTGTTGTTCCTACACTTCATGTGTATTATGCTTAGATCACATAATAACCATGTAATTGTTGTTAACTATTAACTCTTGTAATTGTTATACAACCATTAGAAGTGTGAATGCCTCGTTTGCTCTTAAACGAACCGTATTCTCGTAATTCAAAAGATGGCTTGATTGAAATCTGCGTAAAAGGTTTTGTTTTATGATTATAATAATCATAAGGTTTAAACGATGGTCTTTTGTCTCTGCTAAGTGCTGGAGACCAGCTCACAGACCATGCATAAATTATGATAAAGCAAGAAGTAGATCCGCCTCCAATTGGCCAGAAGCTTCTTGGAGGTTGGACTAGAGTTTAAGTTAAAGATCCGAACAAAGGACCTCATGATCAGATTTTTGTAGATTGCAGAAGATTTCAGATGATTTTTGTTTAGATTTTTGTTCAGTTCGTTCAGTTCTGTAACTGTTAAGTCCGTGCCTCTCTCTAAAACCAGCAAGAGAGTGTTCTGTTCGTGCTTATCTCTGAAACAAAGAACATGTCCACATGCTTCTACATCGACTAGACCAAATTCGACCAGCAGACGAATAACCCATCAAGATCAGGGTTACAATTCAGCTCAGTCAAGCCATCCGACTCGCCTTGCTTTCATTTCTTTCCTTTATTTCCTTTTTCGTAAAAGTCTCGTTTCAAAGTTAAGTTTGCAACGCGCTTCGAATTGGAAAAGACTCTCATTCGCTTGCTAATCACACGTGACCAGCGGCGAAACTTCCATCCCTGCACTTCAAAGACAACAAACCACGCAACGGACCCGGCCGGGAAACCCCCCTTCGATGCGACGCAGACAAAGGGAATTCCCTCAGCCACTACAAAGCGCAAGTACTCCAAGCTCTAACTGAACTGGTGCTTTGATGTTAATTGAATAACCTCTCTAAGAAATGAAGGTTCAAATTAATGCTTGGTGGTCCTTTCAGGTTATGTCTTACGTGCATATAGAAAGTTGAAACTTTCCCTCACTCTTTCCAACTCACTCTTTCCCTTTCGCGACTGTATGAATGTGTGTGTGCGTGTGCGTGATTATGTTTAGACCTTAGTTTTGTGCTTAGAATAGCTAATAAAGTCTTGTCCATATATTTGAAAAGATAAATATTCTTGTGTCGTGTTTGCACATTTAATGTCTTGTACTGTTCGATTTAAAGTTACCTTGCTAAGATATAGTGTTTCACTATAGATTTGGTTATAATTACGGCCCGTTCAAATGAATTCTAAGCGAGTCATTTGCTCGGCTCAGTGATTCTGTTCCATAGATTCATTGCAAATCAATGAATCATTTCCCTTTGAGCTAAATTGGCCTTCGGCCCCCTTTAATACATTTTATGTATATTATTATATGTTGCATAGCAAATGCAACATATAATAATATACATAAAATGTATTAAAGGGGGCCGAAGGCCAATTTAGCTCAAAGGGAAATGATTCATTGATTTGCAATGAATCTATGGAACAGAATCACTGAGCCGAGCAAATGACTCGCTTAGAATTCATTTGAACGGGCCGTAATTATAACCAAATCTATAGTGAAACACTATATCTTAGCAAGGTAACTTTAAATCGAACAGTACAAGACATTAAATGTGCAAACACGACACAAGAATATTTATCTTTTCAAATATATGGACAAGACTTTATTAGCTATTCTAAGCACAAAACTAAGGTCTAAACATAATCACGCACACGCACACACACATTCATACAGTCGCGAAAGGGAAAGAGTGAGTTGGAAAGAGTGAGGGAAAGTTTCAACTTTCTATATGCACGTAAGACATAACCTGAAAGGACCACCAAGCATTAATTTGAACCTTCATTTCTTAGAGAGGTTATTCAATTAACATCAAAGCACCAGTTCAGTTAGAGCTTGGAGTACTTGCGCTTTGTAGTGGCTGAGGGAATTCCCTTTGTCTGCGTCGCATCGAAGGGGGGTTTCCCGGCCGGGTCCGTTGCGTGGTTTGTTGTCTTTGAAGTGCAGGGATGGAAGTTTCGCCGCTGGTCACGTGTGATTAGCAAGCGAATGAGAGTCTTTTCCAATTCGAAGCGCGTTGCAAACTTAACTTTGAAACGAGACTTTTACGAAAAAGGAAATAAAGGAAAGAAATGAAAGCAAGGCGAGTCGGATGGCTTGACTGAGCTGAATTGTAACCCTGATCTTGATGGGTTATTCGTCTGCTGGTCGAATTTGGTCTAGTCGATGTAGAAGCATGTGGACATGTTCTTTGTTTCAGAGATAAGCACGAACAGAACACTCTCTTGCTGGTTTTAGAGAGAGGCACGGACTTAACAGTTACAGAACTGAACGAACTGAACAAAAATCTAAACAAAAATCATCTGAAATCTTCTGCAATCTACAAAAATCTGATCATGAGGTCCTTTGTTCGGATCTTTAACTTAAACTCTAGTCCAACCTCCAAGAAGCTTCTGGCCAATTGGAGGCGGATCTACTTCTTGCTTTATCATAATTTATGCATGGTCTGTGAGCTGGTCTCCAGCACTTAGCAGAGACAAAAGACCATCGTTTAAACCTTATGATTATTATAATCATAAAACAAAACCTTTTACGCAGATTTCAATCAAGCCATCTTTTGAATTACGAGAATACGGTTCGTTTAAGAGCAAACGAGGCATTCACACTTCTAATGGTTGTATAACAATTACAAGAGTTAATAGTTAACAACAATTACATGGTTATTATGTGATCTAAGCATAATACACATGAAGTGTAGGAACAACAAGAATTATGATTGGTTATAGGTCCAAGAATTGTTCTGTGGTGAGTTTATATGATTTTATGTGTGAGATCTCCGATCTCAATCGTAAGGTTACTGAGAGTTCAACTCGAAGGGGGACGAGGCAAAGGTGTTCTGTGGAACATCTCTGTCAGGGCATCAGAGGGGTCTTTGATGTGAGATCTCGTTCCACCATTTTGGAGCTGATTTGTCTTAGTTAAAATTACCATATTGACACGTTCGTCCTGTTTAGTGCCCATCTCTTGGGCCTGTGGGGCAATAAAAGTCCTTATCTGCAGACAGCACGGAGTCGTTCCGTGACTCTGGAATGTGGGCTCCAGAACTTGGAGTGTTGAAGCCATGTGAATTAATCCCATGAGAGATTAATTTGATTAAGTTGTGTTTGATTCGCCTCGATTCTCTACATTATGTTCAATGGCAAACAAGTCGTTAATCTTATGCATCCCTTTATTTCATGCCCATTCTTCTGTTTTTGTAGGGAAACCGGTGCCATATGCAGAGTATTTCTCCTTGAATCAGACCACAGCTGAGCTCCAGCTCCTGAAACCCATAAAAAGGGAACAGTACCAGCATTTCGACTTGGTAATCAAGGTAATAATGACAACTTTGGCAGCAAAATGTTCACTAATGTAATCAAGCAAGTAAATAAGTAGTCGAGCAAGCAAGCAACTTACATTAAATGTCAAACATCAGGGAATGTTTTGATCTTTTTGGATAAATAAATGCATACATTCTAGGGGTGTAACGATTCACTCGTTTTCTCGATGCATCGATTATAAATCCTGGCGATGCATATGCATCGATCCTGAAACATGTGTTTTGAATCGTGAATCGTTTATTTACATGAATAATCGATTTAAAAGGCTAAGAATCGAATTAATCACGATTTTATAGCGATTTAGTGGTTTAAAATATATAAACACAACCTTAAAGTGTTCCTGGTACAAGCTGCCTCACGCATTGGCCGTCATTCGACATCCGCATTTGATTGGTTTCAGGCGCTCACACACCCCTGATTTCTCACGCTGAAGCCCGGTCGGTCAAATGCCTGAAAGATGAGTTTATCTTTCTACCTGTTGAGCTACTCG
Organism: Pimephales promelas; assembly: GCF_016745375.1. The sequence goes on from NW_024121655.1 coordinate 4,805,031, forward strand.
AGTCGTGATCAGCTTGTATTACCGCAAATTAGTTAAAATCTCCCGGAATCTAGAGCGAGCGTGCATACGCGACAGAGGTTGTGCTACAAAGATGATAACGAGTGCACTGAGAGGACACACAATGAAACTAATGAAAACGTCTCCATTAATTTGTGCATGTAGTCATTTAATGCAATACTTTAAAAGCCTTTTTCAAAATATTTACTACTTGCAAATGCTAATTTGTAGGCCATTGAATTTTTTTTTTTATAATAATATATTCATTAAAATTAAAAATAAACATGAACTAACATTAACAATGGACAAAATCCCCACTATCTGATCCCCGAAGGCCGCTGTGTAGGCTAATTCAAACCCAGACAAAGATGGGTGAAGCATTGAAATAATACTATAATGCATATAAAAAATTAAGAATCGAATCGAATTAATTGAATCGCATCAAATTTGGATGTGAATCGCATCGAATCGAATCGTTCTGAATTTGCACAAATCGTTTATGAATCGAATCGAAAACCCATGAATCGTGAATCGAAACAATTCGCTGTCTACCCAAAGATTCACAGCCCTAATACATTCATACATATATACACAAATGCCTCAAACAGTGAGTGAGTGAGTGAGTGAGTCAGTCAGTCAGTGAGTGATCAGTCAGTCACTGAGTGAGTGAGTCTGAGTGAGTGAGTCAGTCAGTCATTGAGTGAGTGAGTCTAAGTGAGTGAGTCAGTGAGTGATCAGACAGTCATTGAGTGAGTGAAAGAGTGAGTAAGTGAGTGATCAGTGAGTCAGTCATTGAGTGAGTGAGTGAGTGAGTGAGTGAGTGAGTCAGTGATTGGTCAGTCAGTCATTCAGTCAGTGAATCTGTGAATGAGTTAGTGAGTGAGTAGAGAGTGAGTGAGTGAGTGAGTGAGCAAGCAAGCAAATGAACGACTCCCTTGAAAATCAGTCAAAATTAATGTCAAACATAATGAAATGTATCAATCAATCAATCAATCAATCAATCAATCAATCAATCAACCAATCAATATGCAAGCCTGAGAAATCAGTGAAAATAACATTTTTGAAGTCATGAACAAATAGTGTCAGTAGCTAAAAATTGTAAATGAATATTTAAAAAAAATATATATATATATATATATATATGAAGAGTTCAGATGCAAAAGCCTCTAAATGCCATTTGAAATTTTCTTCTTTAATGATGATTTATGTCAAGCTTGTATATTTAAGTTCAGTGATTTCACTTAAATGGCAATGGTAATTACCTATTAATTGTTATTTAAGTGAAATTACTGAACTTGAATATACAAGTTTGACAAAAATCATCATTAAAGAAGAAAATTTCAAATGGCATTTAGAGGCTTTTGCATCTGAACTCTTCATATATATATATATATATATATATATATATATATATATATATATATTCAGTTATATATTAATAATATATATATATATATATATATATATATTCAGTATTTTAAGACATACATAACAGGGGTATAAAAGTGTACTGCATACTAGGGATGACTCCCAGAGCCAAGAGAAAAATAATGTCGTGGAGTTGAGCCAAGCATGTTCATTAGTGTAGGAATTGAACGTCAGGCGAAGTGGGAAGAATGGCCTGGACATGGATTTATGTTGATGAAACAGTGTTGAACCTTGTCACTCTTTTCAGGATCCAAAAGCAAGAACAAGACTGCATACAGCAATACCGCTATGCTTCATGAAAGTGAATAGATTCAAGACTAATTGACTACATTAATAATCCTGACAATATTTACTCACTCTCCTGTTATGTCAAACCCATATGCTTTCTGCTGTGGAAAACCAAAGGAGTTCAAACTTCATGTGCCAAGATTTTTAGATTTTACAGTACCTATTGGTCTGTTCATCACATTGAGCTACAGTACAATTTCAGATGTCGTAGAATATACAGTAGTGCACTAGTCATACGAAGTGTTTTCTTGACTCTTGCATGTCTTTTTGGTCCATTTAATGCCCCTTTTGGAGCTTGACCTGGGCACTGGCTGCTTTCAGTGTATAGAAAAGAGAACCATGAACAGTAGCTATATGTTTACAACACATATTTTGTTTAGATCGGAACTAATTAATTCATATTGAAACGAGTCTGTAACAATAACTGATGGTCTTGCTCCACTTCACAGTTGATGAATGGAATGAGTATTCTATATAATATGCTTTTTTAATGTTCCCACACAACCAAACTGAAATGTTAGCTGGGTTGGATATATTCATGAATTGTAGTTGTCATACTTCACAAATTATCACAGACTGCCAGGTACAGTAGTTTTCCCCCTGCAAATCAGTGTAAGATCAACAAAAGTGTAACCCTTAGTTTTTTCCTCAGGGAATTTAAGTTCTAGCACCACACAGATAAAATCAGGCCCATTGTGACAACAGCATGTCAACCTGCCAGTCAAGATCTCAGTTTTAAAGCAAAAGCAACAAGGCTGAGCCCCCTCAAAATCCTATCACATAGTCTGTACGCTACAAGATTCCCAGAATCCTTCGGTTTACACATATCTGTCCGTTGGTTTCTGTAATATATCAGATATACAGCGGCTCCCAAAAATATTCAAACTCTTAAGCCACACATAAATATGGATGAATGTTATTGCATTAGATCAAACTCAATGCTTCAGTAACATTTTTGTCCAGTATGAATCATAATGTCAGTCAACAGTCTGTGGGTGAACCATAAACTGATTCACTGGAGTAGGACTAGCTTTATTGACAGAAAAAATATTATCTCTTTCCGTTGCTTTAATTATCTTTTCAATAATGTCTTGCTATAAGCCAGTATACATCACACCAACCAAAATATAACAAACTAAAAATGCCTGTGAGGTTTCGATTCGAGCATAATCTAGCTGATGCAATAAACTTCATATTCTGATATTCTGAGTTGTGATTGTCATTCATATTTACATTTTTTTTTATATATTTAAAATTTTTATTCTGTATGTCCTCACAACCCAATAAGCCATTCTGAACTTAAAAAAAGTTAAAAGGGCAACTCAGTATGTTATTGTTCTATATTAATGTGGGAGTGATGATAAACTCTAACCCTTGTCCCTAACCCACACTCACATATTGCATGTAGTTATGCTTAAATTAGGCAGTCTACACCTACAACTCAACGACTTTTCTATAATTCTTTACAGCCATCTTGGAAAACAGTCACGACAAGTCAAAACACGAACGTCGTGCTGAGTGAGCTGAACTGTATGAAGTAAGATTTGATTGAAAGGCGTTCGGGGATCGACTTATCGAGACTATTTTCTAAGATGGCTCCTGTCTGTATACACGAAGTGAACTGTCTTTATAAAGTATCTTCTTATTAAACGGTCTGTACACTTACAAAGTTCTCAATGCTTCGTTGTGCATGTAGGGACCCTCATTATGTTACTACTGTGTTATTGTGGGGCTATTTTAAGCCTTGTTAGTGGTTTAAACTAGCGATTTCTTTTTACTTAGTAAATCCCCCCAGTACTAGCATTATACGCTAAACAGTTTTTAAAGATAAAACTCTTTACATTCGATTATCATGAAAACAAATCTCAGAGAACAATTGACTAGGGACCGATGTTTTATGTTCATTTTGTGCCAGAGTTCTCCTTTAAGAGAATAGGGACAATCCTTTTAGACCATGCGCCGGGCTCACCAACCATTTTTCCCTTCGTTAAACTAGCAAAAGTGGATTTGCGCGCGGCACTTTAGATCATGCGCTTAGATTGTTAAAATAGGGTCCAAAGTATGTAATTTTAACAGTACAAAACATTTCTTTATATGAAGAGTTCAGATGCAAAAGCCTCTAAGTGCCCTTTGAAATTTTCTCCTAATGATCATTTTTATCAAGCTTGTATATTTAAATTCAGTACTTTCACTTAAATGACAATTTGCAATTTAAGTGAAATTACTGAACTTAAAGGTGCATTGCGCAACTTTTCATGTTAAAAATAGCCGTTTTCTAACCCATACATGCTTAAACAATCGCCTGGTGGGCTGAATGAGCCCTTCTTTGATCACTGCGATCGCCTCTATAACCCTGTACAGTGAAATATATAAGAGGGATTCGGGCTCGAATCTGAGACTGGGCGTGACGTCATGCGCGTTCGCGCTCGCCTGGCTGTGTCTGGCAGGTTCGTGTAGCTATTCGCCGCCGTTCTCCGTATCAGAGAAGACAACTCGAGCGACACAACTCTAGTCAGCTTTCCACAAAAGTAGACGATGGATTCAAAGGGGCTGTTTACACCTGGTCACTTCATGTGTCTTCTGTGATCGGATAGCTATTCGATCGTGAAAAGACCAGGGTGTAAATGCCCTCCGAAACGCATTCGAGACGGATTTGAATTCGATCGCTCAAACCACTTGAGGACGTGGTCTGTGCCGTATTCCAGACGAAACTGGACAAGTTGCATCTGGTTGTTGAAACCAAGCTATATGTCATGATATTTTAGTCATATATGACGACGCGCATCACCTGAGCAGCTGAGCTGAGCCCCTTCATCAAGCGCCGCAATCTATCGCAAATCAAAGTGAATTAGTGAAAGTAAGTCGCAGACGCTTAACACTACCATCTTCATTAAAAGTAAAGAAATGAAATGATCTTACCAGGCCTGTTGCCGATCTCTCCTATTGCTGTCTTTGCTGATTTTGAAATTAGCCGATGATTAATAAAATCCAGCTCATATCTGTTGCTTTCGGTGACGTGCACTTCATTAAATCTGTATATGGCGCGGAAAGAGACCGGCTTGTAGCTCATTACAAACCCCAACGCAAACTCCACGTGAGACAGAAAATAAAACTTCTGTCTGTCCAGTGCCATGCGTCGGAATAAGACGAGAGTCAACATCGGGAAGGCTTTCAACAAACGGAGAGATCTCCGGTCTGCTCTAGGGCTCAAACGGGTAATAGCCTATACAAAGTGATAACTGAACGTGTTTCCATAATAATTCAATCATAAGTGGATACAGTAAGCACAGGGAGATAGATGGAAACAAAAACCGAAGTTTTCTACTACCCCCGTTTCCCCCTCTCACACAAGTGTGTGTAATTTACTCGAATGCCTTTCCTTTCATATATTTTAAATGACTTGCAGATTTATTACTGTATTACCTCATTATGACTTTAACAAAAGATGTGTGCCGCACAGTGTGCGGCTGATGCTCCTTAGTTATGAACAGCTCGTGCAAACGTGCGTATGTGTGTGTGTGTTCCTCCATGAACGCGCACAGCTCTGGTTGCAGTTTCGCTTGTCGCCAGAGGGGGCGTAGTTCTGCAAAAACTCAGAGACTTGCGTTTAGCTCCTTTAAATATACAGGCTTGATAAAAATGATCATTCTAGAAGAAAATTTCAAATGGCACTTAGAGGCTTTTGCATCTGAACTCTTCATATCTACATGGAGATCGTAAACCATGCATTTTTGAAAGTTCAAAATCACTGCATGACCTAGTGATCCAGTCAGACATTCAAATTTGATGTTAGTTTTATATAGGTGCTGCTGGTGAAGTAGAAATTTGAGCAATGGATACTACTCTACATTTTCAGACGCCCAGAGCACTTGGGTGCATGTCAGACTCGGAGAGAATTAAGTTTGAGAATGACCTGAATTAATCAGCCATGGTCTTTATTTAATTTAGCGGGGCGAGTCTGTAGATAGTGTTAAGCCCTCGAATGCCGATAGAGGCTTTTCACATGGCAATACTTATATATGCTGCATGCAGTAATCCAACAAAGCAGTGGTTTCGTATTCCATCCTAAGGTCAGGATCTCTCAACTCATGGCATTCTTTTCTCTAGGCGCAGCAGGATAATGGACACCCTCTCCCAGCGTTTGCCAATCTCCACATTGAGGTGCTTGATGAGAACAATCAGGCGCCGTACTTCCAGGTGGCCACTTATCATGGATTCATCTCAGAATCTGCTCCGCTGGGCACAACTATCTCGAGCAGTGCCAATCTCTCCACCCCCCTCGCCATTATCGCCCTGGATAACGACATCGAGGAGGTGAGGACTCGCTCTTTTTCTGTGCATGTGCTCAGACGGCAATCATTTTCACATGTCCTGAGGGATGTGTGTGTATAGAAATGTTCCTCTGATGTTAACCAAAGCTCAAAAGCTTTAGAAAAGCAAATTAAAATTGAAAACAGCATCACAGATACGGTCTCGGAGGCTCGCACTTAGAGAGTTATTGGGGTGGCGCTTAATGTTCTCTCATTGCAATTATCTCCGCTTTATAGAAAGGCAAAGTGTTTAGGACATACCGAATTCTGACAAACAACTGACTTAAAGGGACAGTTCACACAACAATAAAACAATAATTTACTCGCTGTCATGTCATAATAAATCAGCAAAAGATGTTTTGATGAATGTTCATGTTGCTCTTTTCCCTACTTATACTCTCATAAGTCAAGTCATCTTTATTTATATGGCAAGTTATACGATGCATTGCTGAAAAGCAAGCAGCTTTACAGTATTAAACATGAAAACATGAACAGTGTCAGTGTCACTTTTCATTAGAATTACAACTTACAGTTTCTACTGTAAAGCAGCTGTGCAGTGTGTTCATGTTTTTACTCGCATCTGAGAAGAAACTGGAGAAGATTTCCACATCAAAGATGGCGGAGCCTTAAAGCCACACCTACGTTTTACATAATCACCACTGGAAAGTTTCATATAGCAGTTTGTTTTGAACTGCCAAATTGAACTCCAATCAAACTTCGTTTTGGCCTGTTTTTCTTCGAAATGATGTAACTCCAGTTCGTTCTTCGATTTCGCTTGCAGCATATCGTGATCTTTATGGTGTATGGAAAGTAGAAGTCTGGACATTTTGTAAAATAATGTGTTCCATAGAGGAAATAAAGTTTTGGAATGACATGAGGGTGAATAAACAACGACAGAATTTTCATTTATTGGTGAACTATCCCTTTAATCACATAAGTCTTAAAGATGGAAAACACTCTAATGTCAAGCATATGTTTTGTCTCCCATCTAAAGCTGAATCCCAGTGATGTGCCTGTAGGTATTAATGGAATTACTGTGTGATGTGAGAAGTTCTCTCTCTTTCTAATTTTTGCTGTGCTGTCTTTTTGTATTAATCAATTTGCTTAATGCTCTGCATGATTACTGCCCTGCGTCTTGTTTATTGATTTTGATTTAAATTCTTGGGCTGACTGGCAATTAATCTAATATATCTCATTAATAATTTGGTAAACTTGGATGACTGCATTCATCTGAAAAATCTAGAGCATAAAGAGGAATTGCAAACAACATCAGTGGTAAATTTGAAGTGTGTGATTTGTGTGCCACTAAATGTAAATGCTAATATTATATATGAAGAGTTCAGATGTAAAAAAGCCTCTAGGTGCCATTTGAAATTTTCTTCTAGAATGATCATTTTTATCAAGCTTGTATATTTAAGTTCAGTGATTTCACTTAAATGGCAATGGTAATTACCTATTAATTGTTATTTAAGTGAAATTACTGAACTTAAATATACAAGTTTGATAAAAATCATCAGTAAAGAAGAAAATTTCAAATGGCATTTAGAGGCTTTTGCATCTGAACTCTTCATATATATATATATATATATATATATATATATATAAAATAAACAAACTGAGCAATGTCTGAACCCAGTATTACGCATTTCAGAGGAATTCTGCACGTTCCGATGGGATAGGAGAACATATTTAAATATATTATTGGTTTTATTTTTCACTGTTAAAAATACTTTGACAATGTTTCTAGGAAACTCCTTTACTTACTGTTTTATCCACCCATAGTATGCAATATATATATATATATATATATATTCAGTAAATCTCTTTCTGAGTTACTGAGTAACATTTGGATTAAATATGGGATGACACAAAAACAAATGTTATCATTTCGTTTTCAAACTTTGTATGCACAGTTAGAAGAACCACACATTGTCTAGATGCAAAATACTTGATGCAATAACACAATTATACAAACGTATGTACATTTTGGTATTAAAATGGTCAGAAATATTATACTTGCTCACAGCTAAGTGATTGTCATGAGAGTATGTACATACACAGATAAGAGGCTACACAGTCACCACAAGAATTGGGTGAAGCAGGGGTCAGCACCTCTGCATGGACAACATTGTTATTTTCAAAGCATTCCACCATTGAATTCCTGTACTTACGCTTGAACAGGCCTACTATAGTGTCAGAAGCTAACTTTGTGTACCAGCTACCATGAGTGACAAATATGTTCTTCAACGAGTCCATCAACACTCCCAAAGATTCACAGTACTGCAACTCATCCTGGGTCGACATTTCATTCAGTAACATTACACAGCTTTGATTTATTAACGTTGATTAATGTTAATGATCACATGACTTTACTTATGTACCTGCTTAGATATGCTATCGCTTATTCACAAGTCTTTTGATCTGGAGATTATCTGCACTATTTCTTTGCAAAACATTATAAAAAATGTAAATAAAACATTAATTTCAGTACTTATCATGTTATAAATCGAATCCCTTGGTGTAATTTACCATTCACAACAATAATCAGACTAATGTGATGCCCTTCATCTCATAATTATATTCTGCCACTTTAGCCTGGTTTTCACAGACGGGGTCACATATATTTGCACTATATTTTTCAATGAAACCTCACTCGCAAAAATGTTTGTCATGCACTTTTTCAGAGGTCTGCAACAGTATCTGCACTCCGATCACATAATGCACAGTGTGCCATGAAAAATGTATGTACCGCAAGGACATAATGGCTGATTTAATGGTCTACATAGATTGTAGTACTGCAGGAATTCTAGGGTCCGGCAGGAATTTGAGCAGGTATAAACGGCAATCTGCTCTTTTAGATAATGGTTGGGTGGGAGTGAGAGCACCATGTGAAATATCAGCATTCATACAGATGGAAAATTCTTAATGTGATTTCAATTACTCTTTAGAGTAAATTGTTCAAAGTATCTTTGTTAATAAAACATAGTAACAAAATATTGTTAGATCATGCTTTTCCTCAGTGCGAAAATACAACGCTATTTTAACCAATTTTGTTAGCATGAAAGTGCTTTTTCAGCTGCTCCCTGAGTCTTGAAATGTTGTTGCTCGTGTATAAACTCTTTAGATATGTATGCTTCTTAATTTACTTTGATATAACAGATATCAGTGCCTTTAACTTCTCAAGTCTGTGCTTCTGGCTCTTTCACTTTCTTTCATAAGGTTGAGTTGTTTATCTCTCTTGGGATGTGTTTTCTTGAGTACTCCTTACATGTGTTTCTCTAATGGACTAAGTCTATGAGTGTTTTCCCATTCATATCAATTTGTGTAGTCATATTCCCAGCCTGCTCTGTCTTCTGAATTCTCTGCCTTCTGACACTGGTGTTTACTGTGATTTATTTCCACTGCAGACAAAAGATCCTATGGTGCGCATCTCTCTGGACAACTACAACAGCATCTTTGCAATGACGCCCAGTGGGATGGCACGCTACCTGACACTACTGAGGCCCGTGGACCATGAAGAACAGCCGAGTTATGCCTTCACGGTAAGGGCTCCGTGCCACCTTTCCTTGACAAGCCTGCTTATCCCAGTCTCTGTCACTGGGGCTTGCAGCTTTCATGTCAAGGACTTTGTCTAAAGTCGCTTCTCCACACACTTCTCGATTTTTCTCTCTGGGGTTATTTTTAAAACTGCATATTGCACTAAAGGAATTCTGATCAACTGCAATCCGTGTCTTGTATAGATTCTTAATGCAGTGGAAATATTGCATTATATTAATATATATATATATATATATATATATATATGAAGAGTTCAGATGCAAAAACCTCTAAATGCCATTTGAAATTTTCTTCTAAAATGATCATTTTTATCAAGCTTGTATATTTAAGCTCAGTAATTTCACTTAAATGGCAATGAAGATTACTTTTTAATTGTAATTTAAGTGAAATTACTGAACTTAAATATACAAGCTTGATAAAAATGGTCATTTTAGAAGAAAATTTCAAATGGCATTTAGAGGCTTTTGCATCTGAACTCTTCATATATACTGTATATAATCAATAAAATCTAATCCTATTGATTCTGAACCAAAAGTCTGAACCTAACCTATCTGGATCTATTATTCCATACAAAGTCTTGATTTTGCTTTTTGTTTTTTGTTTGTTTTTTGTGTGTGTTTGAGGTCTACTAGACATATATATATATATATATATATATATATATATATATATATATGAAAAACGTGCTCTGTAATTGGTCAACTGCTTGGTCAAATGCCATGCCACTTAGCATAACCGTGAGTTTCATCACACTACTGATGCAACTCAACCATGCCTCGCCTCAAGGCTACAATTCGAGCCGTTTCAGGGAGTTCAGAAACAGTATGCACTGATATAGAGAATAACTTTCTTTGGAGTAACTTTGTGCAGGAATTTTTCATGCTAAAGCTGCAAAAATTACATTACACACCAAAAAATAAAATATAAAAAGATAAAACTGTAAAACATGTGAAATGTATGTGTGAAACCATCAATGAAAAAGCATTGAATCACACATTAAATACCTATCATTATGAGTGTACCTAATCATTATTTCAAAAAATTTATTTTTCAAAATACAAACTTAAAGGAGTACTTTCACTTTTCAAAAAACGTTTGCTGATAATTTACTCACCCCCATGTCATCCATGTCTTTCTTTCTTCTGTCGAAAAGAAATTAAGGATGGATGAAAACATTCCATTTCCAACATTCCTGGATGAAAACATTCCAGCATTTTTCTCCATATAATACACTTTACTGGTAACCAAATGGTTCAAGGTCCAAAAGACACTTTCACTACAAACTGCACACTGCTCAAAGGGCTTTAAACGATTCCAGACGATGAATAAGGGTCTTGTCAAGCGAAACGATTGCTCATTTAAAAAAAAAAAAAAGTTTAAGTTTTATAAGCTCAAATGCTCGCTTTGCTCTCTTCTGTGATGCACGTTCGTGACTCCTCAAACTCGTTCACCAAAAAGAACGTATCTTTTTTTCTGAGTCAATTCGTTTGTTTCGTTCGTTGAATGAACCAAATGACTCGGAAAAAGATTTGTTCATTTTGATGAACGAGTTGGAAAAGGAGAGTCACAACCGTGCATTACAGAACAGAGCAAGCCGAGCATTTGAGCTTATAAAACTCTTTAAACTTTGTTATTTATTTATTAAATGAGCGATCGTTCTGCTTGATAAGACCCTTATTCATTTACTGGAATCGTTTCAAGCCCTTTGAACAGTTTGCAGTTTGTACTGAAAGTGTATTTTGGACCCTGAACCGTTTGGTTCCCACTGAAGTGCATTAGCTACATGGAGAAAAATGCTGAAATGTTTTCATCAAAAACCTTAATTTCTTTTCGAGTTAATGACATTGACATCTTGGATGACATGGGGGTGAGTAAATTATCATCAAAAGTTTTTTTTTCAAAAGTGAACTACTCCTTTAAGAGTTAAAAATGCAGTACATAAGATTTGGCCCATAAGACATAATATTGCAAGTTCTCACAGGGGAACATTGTTTTTGTAATTACATGAAATGTGCTTCAGCTCAGGACTTGTGCGCAGGTGAATATGATGGTCTGAGGCATACTGGTATACCTGTGATTTTATCAGAGCAATTTTCATTAATAATGGCAAAATGCACACCCTCCAAAAATAAACGACAAAACTAAAAAAAAAAAAAATAAAGATTACCAGTTATCTTTTAGTAGATGTCTTCTAATGTTTTTATTCAATGAAAAGTTCCCCAATTATAAACCATTATTATAGTCTTACCATTTTAAATCGACAAGGAAACAGTTTTGAAGTCTGATATTTGATATCCTTGCAAAATTATTGATCTCTGTTGTTGTTGTTGTTGTTGTTGTTGTTGTTTTTAACCAAAAATTCAATTTTTCGAATTTTGTAATGCAATTTTTAAATAGTGTTGCTGTTTTTAGTAAGTTACACTCCAGCAATACTAAATACCACAACGCTGCATCAGCTCACATGGAGAATGCAGGTGCTAATTCTCTCTGGGTCCTGCTATTCAATTCATAACAACACCATATTTCACTTTCAAATTGTATTGTGAATATATGCAAATCTCAGTTTGATAACATGGAGATTGCTGTTTTCCTTTAAAAAGAAAAATGTATTGGTGGTGAATGGGTTTGTTTTAACGCCACTAAGCACGTCCATAGTTATTTTAGGCTCTGATACTGTATATATTACAATGACACAGTGGAGTGCGGTGTATTATGACCCTGCTGGCTTGTTAATGAGAGAGATCAATGGTATTTTTAGAACCAGGGAAATGATGGTAGTATGGGTCATACTATTATGAAAGGATACACAACTGCATCTTCCTGGTTAATGGAAACACATTTTCTGCGATTGCGCATGTTGGCACACTTACTTGTCAATACTCGGTTAACATTTTTGGCAGCATTTTTATGAAGCCAAAATAAATAATGTGTTTTTATTTGTTGTCAAGCATCTGCATTCTATGTGATGTATGCAATTACACAAAATTGCATGTAGTGTCATTCAGTAGCTGAGTTTGGTGGAGTTTAGTGAAGAAGTTTGTTTTATTCTACGTTAACAACAAGATTGAAGCAATGAAGCACTAAACACTACTCCATACAAAAATGTTTGGGCACCCAAACCAGATGCAATAAAAGAAAAAGAAGAAAAAAAAGAGAATATACCTGCATTTATTTAAATGTCAGGATATTACCGTAATGGAGGGATTACTGAAATGTCCTGGAAATGTAAATGAACACAGGTGTATTCTTGGAATTGTTTGGCACTGACTAAACCTGAAAAAAGCAGCCATTACTCCAGTCTTTAGTGTCACATGATCCTGATTTAGCTGTTTTTCCTCTTCCCATGAAAGTAGTAGTTGCTAACCTTACTTCTCAGTGGCATATAAAGATGAAATTTCAACTTTAGTAATGGTGCCTTTCAATGACGAAGATAGCTTACACTTACAATGGAGATACAAGTCCTTGAATTTGTTGTTGAGCAGAGGGGTCGACATGAAGGACTCCACCAAAGTGGCACCCTGGAGATAACGGAGATGTCTGAGCTTTCCAGTTTGACATGCCAAACTTTGCACGTGTGACAAGCACAGCTCTTGAAGCACCTCGCTGAGATGATGCTATGACTATGATTGATTCCCTTTTCACTGTTATGTTGGCAAGCAATTTTCAATTGCATTATTTATACAGTTTTACAGTAATGAGGGATGTGCACCACGCATAATTTCATTAATGTTTAATGGACATTTTGTAAATAACTAGTCAATTATTCAAAAAAAAAAAAAAAAAAAAAAAAAACAGTGTGTGAAGTTACTGGTCATTCAGAACTTCTAACCCAGTTTGACATGGGTTAGTAGTGTTGTTCATTACCACAGCAACCACTGAACTCGCTTCAATGTATGACCCATGGACCGTTGGTTAAACATCTGATTTATAAGGCACACTAAATAGGAAATTCTTATATATATATTAGGGCTGTCAAACGATTAATCGCGATTAATCGCGTCCAAAATAAAAGTTTTCCCGGGTTTCTCACGTTTTTTAGCCCTATCTCCCGGACGGCTCCCGGTTTGTTATTTTTCCTGGGAAACTAGTCTAACTGCTTGACACACTTTCATACATGGTGTGTTCACTTCACATCGACAGAAAAAGGGGTGTTCGAGGCGCACATTCAGAAGGGAGCGCGCAGCTCTTAAAGGGGCCACACCTTATTTCCACTCGTTACAAGTTCCCCCCTCAGCCTATATTATAAGTGTAGCTGCTAATGTTGTTGTTGTTTTTTTTTTTGTTTTTTTTTTTACAAGTAGTTTACCAGATAGATTATTAGGTGTAGGATAAGCCTACCCATATAGATTTGTATTTAAAATTGATTTTATGTGGCTTAATGTTTCACATGCAACAGGTGAGCCAGTGCACAATTATATTTTTTATGTATTTTATTTTAATTTATTTAGTTAAACTACATAAATGCCAGTATTCTGTGACGTATCCCAACTGTTACAATAAAACATCAATTGGGCAATATAACATGCTTTTTTATTCCGTATATAAGCAATATTTAGCTTTTTATGTTAAATTTATACCGTGAGAAATATGCATTCTCAGGAAAATAGGCGCTTATTAGTTAATCGTTAATCGAGCGATATGGTTGATCAACTAATGATTAATGAATTAAATGATAATTTGCATCCCTACTCATGAGTATTTGTTCTAAATCTGTGCAGATTCGTTTTACAAGAACTTCCCCCAGCAAAGTAGGCTAAGTAAACATACAGTAATAAGTAACCAGCCAAAGGCTAGTGATTTGACAGTTGATGTTGGGTGTTAATTTCAACTTCCTCTGCCTTTGTGGCCAACTTAATTCCCCTTTGTCTACTAGCCCCTTTGATACCCAGCAAGTTATAGAGAGACTGAGCTGCGAAACCTCTGCACCCCGTCTCAATGGGGTCACACCTTGCATTCTAGATGTTAAATCTTCTCTCTTGTAACAGCTCAATGTACTCTTCCTCTCATTGGCCTCCTCAAAACAGTCCTCCCTGGGGACTAGAGGATGGAGGATAATCTGCTTGGAGGCTTCTTAGATCAGCACCAGATCTGGCCTTAGTGATGTAATGGCAACAGCCTCTGGAAATTTCAGTTCCTCAATTCGACTTTCTTTTAGCAAGCAGGCCACATGAGGTGATTCTGCCAGCTGGTGTTACCGTCTTCCCAGCCCTGACAATAGGGAAAAGTACAATAAGTACAAAGTTAATAGCCCCTTATTAACAAAATTCCTCAACTAAAAGTTAACCAACATAAATCAGCATGCCAAGGTAGTGTTGTTCATTACCACAGCAACCACTGAACTCGCTTCAATGTACGGCCCACGGACCGTTGGCTAAACATCTGATTTATAAGGCACACTAAATAGGAAATTCTTCAGGATTTTCAAAGTCATCATTAGGTGTATTCAACATGAGTTCTGGATGTGTTTGTGTAACGTTTGTGACATCAAATACCATCATGGAAGAGGAAATCGTGTTAACTGTAACAAAAGAGCGCTTATTGCGATCAATTAAAAGCTGGATTTTCAAAAGTATGTCAAGTATGGTAAGTTCACAACATAGACATTCAAGAGTTTTACACGTCTGTCTGTTATTGTAGGGACATCGAGTTCAGAGTTTCACGTCCCTAAACATGACGCTGCACTCTAAAAAATGATGTGTTGGATTTACTTAAAATATATATGCACCATTTTTGCATCATACTTTTTAAGTAATCCCAACTTGGAATAATTTCACTTAAAATTAACAAGAAAATCTTTGTTATATGTACTTAATTATTTGAGTTCACGCAACATTCTTTACTTAAAAATGTATGCATCACGTTACATATATTTTTAAGTAAAGAATGTCACGTGAACTAAAATATTTAAGTTTATTTTATGTAAAATTATTCCAAGTTAAAAATTTACTTAATTAAATGATTACGGATTACTTAAAAAGTATGACGCAAAAATGGTGCATATATCTTTTAAGTAAATCCAACACAGTGCAGGCCATGTGAGATCAAAACAAATCTTAGTTCTGTTTACTTAACATTTAAGCTCATTTATATATAAAAATAAGACAATTAAATCAGTTGAACCAACCATTTTAACTTATTTTAGATCTTTAGCTTACATGTCTTAAAATAAATTAAACATGCAAATCACACACAATAAAGCATTTCACTTTATTATTTATTTTTTACCCAAAACTTTTAAATTGCATCTTAAAATATATTAAAATAGAAAATAGTTGTTAAAAAATAATAATAATAGTCACAATATTACAGTTTTTTCTTGGATCAAAGAAATGAAGGCTTGGTGGGCAGAAGATATATAGGCCTATATATTTATTTTTTTCAAAAATCAATAAAAAACAATTAAATGTAACAAATTAGTCAATTATTAAATGCCTATACATATAAAAATTAGTCTATTAATATCTATTAATTTAAACAAAATAGAAGTTAATTAATGACTTTTGTCCAGAGGTTTTGAACGAATCTCTTCAAAAACATTTTCTACTGGAAAACAGTAAAGATCTACAATCTTTATTTGAAGCTAAACTTTTATTTAAAGGGTATTTACTTATTTTGATAATAATTTTGAAGGTTTAATTTACTGAATTGTCGCTGTCATTTAGGAATAATATTGTGCTAGAATCAAGATTGCCATTATTTAATGATAAATTGTGCACACGGAGCTGTAGGCAATGTGTTTTTGAATGTAATATGTTAACGTTACCAAAAGTAGGCTAACCCGCGCCCAAAGCCCCCTTCCCCGCGATCCATGTATAGATAGAGAATATGGGAATTTGTAAATATGCAAGGTACATTTGTTTTATCCAAAAACAACTCGCTAATAAAGTAGGCCTATAATCTAGGCTATCCGTGGGGGAGAAAGCGCCGTCCGAATTGGTAACCGAACGCGTCAAACACGTCGCGTCTAGTTAGATGCTTGAATCTTCCGCAGCCCGCTCAAGTTCAAATTCTTCTACCGAGGAAGACGTTCGCGGCAAACGAGTCACCCAATTCGCGACGCCCGGCGCGAATGATGCGTTTTCGCGTCTTTGCATTGACTATGAATGTAATCTGCTATCGCAAATAATTAAATTCACATTCTGTGTGAACACACCATTAATGCATAAGCCAACATCATGGTCATATCTTTTGAAAAAACACAATATACTCTTCAAATACTCGCGTGCAAAACACTTATTTCATTCATTAACATGTAGACTACAAACGTTTACATTCGTAAGTAACACGTTTCTAATTGTTGATGCAAAATTTGTAGCAATTCTGAAATTCAGTTAAAAGTAAATTTCTTGACCAAAAATGAAATAAATGATCATGTGTAGGCCTAAGTACAAAAAATAAGCTTACCTCTTCTCAACGTCTTCACATGTGCTGTGAAATAAAATGGCTTAAAATTTTTGTCTGGATAGGCATCACGGGAAATTGCATATCACGTGGCTCATATAGTACTTAAAATGATATGCTAGATTTACTTAATTTTGACGCAAGTTGACATGCCTTATGTATTTTTTCATTTTATTTATACATACATTTAAGTGCACCTAGTAACTTATATTTTTGTGTTACACACTCTATATATGTTAAGTAAACGTTGAAAAGTTATGAATACTTAATTTTTTATGTTTGATCCAATTACTTTTATAAGTAATGGTTGTTCAGCCAACGAATCGTTTTTTAGAGTGAACAAAACAAATTGTGATTGCTTGCAAATTGTGATTGCTTGGTTATTGGCCAATGAAAGCTGCTATGGAGTCTAGACCTTCTGCCATTATTCTGCCAAGGTCTGGCTATGCAAGCGTAGGACATACCTACACTTAACTCGTCATACTTTGCCCTTTGTTGATGTTACAACTCATAAATGAACTAGTTTAAGCCTAAAGGTTAATTCTCCCTTTGCAAAATGATGCTTCTTTGTTATTTCCCCCCATGTTTTCTTTTTCACATTTTACAGGAGATTCATATTCTTTCTTAGATTGATGCAGTGAAGAGGAGGCTGGGAATTGCGAGGGAGAGAGGAGTGGGTTTAGATAATTACATTCCTCATGCCAGATGCAAACATCTACCTCAAGACTGCCACAACTCTGACATGTCAAGTGCACAGGCACTACATGAAATATCACTGAAATATTTGTCCTGTGCAATCACGTCTGTCTGACTGACAGACTTGCAGGAAACAACATTGAGGGGAGAGCCTTATGCTCCTTTTTAGCCAAACCCTAATGGCCTGGGGCCTGTTGCAACAGCTGTCATTAAACATAGCCTAATTGTGAAGTAAAGGGGCACTAAGTTTCAACTTACGCACTAACAAATATTTGTGTTGCGCGTTATTAAACTTGAAACGTAACTCTGCACATAAACTTACGGAACCCTCCAATCAGGAGTAACTTGGACTAAAGCAGTATTGATCAAATTGCATCAATAAGCTCATGTTTCCCTTAGTTTTGCACAGCGGTCAACACATGCATGCAAGAAAGATTCATCCTTGTCCAGTGACTGTTATTTCTCTCCAAATCTTATGAGCAATTAAAAAAAAAAGGTCTTTGTACTATACTATAGACCCCTTTTCAGGTGACGTTTTTTGTGGGCGGAGCTTGGGTGGAGGCAGAACGATCCCTCTGGCCGCTTCACTAACGCTAGTTGGCAAGTATTGTTAGCTTGTTTTTTTAACAATGACTGGAGAAAATCCGATTTTATCTTAATGTGTAAGGTCACTCAGTGTCCAGGACCGCGATTGTTATTTCCAAAAGTTATCTTTAACGGACGGAACCAGATTGGCCGACCCGTAGCCGTCTACACACTCACTCAATGCATGGACGATCTGACAGGATTAATGTTGCGTTACCTCGGGTGAGTGGCCTGACTTCTACACCTACCTTATAGAGAAAACGATTGTAAATAGAAACTGAGGGCATATAAATCTTTAGATGCCTATATGGTCCTGGACAAGACTTGTGTGTATGATCAGTTCTGCCGAGCCAGCGCCGAGACGACGACAATGTAAAGAGTGACATTACAGTGCCATTTTAATGATGTGAATATTTTCTAGAAATAAAAATTCCAGATACAGCACATTCATTTATTCATATTCAATTCTTGCACCAGACAACACAACAAGATGACCTTTAATATTAGTAACAATAATTTAAGCTCCTTATTATGTAGCCGAATCTGTGCTGGTTTGTATTGGCCGCCTCCAGTTTTCACTTTGTTTTGCCTCCAGCTAGCGCCGTGACGTAACTGTGACGTCGGCGGAAAAGGGGTCTCTGTTTCTTTTTCAGCTGTGAAACAACTGCATTATGAACAAACTAATTAGTGAAAAAAGTAGTATTATAGTGTTTATTGCTTTACATACGTATAATGAATGTATGCAGGTAAAGTGATATGTACTATATATACAACTTTTAATATATTGCTGGATGGTAATTTAGTTTACATTTATTTTGACGATATTACAATTAAAGGGGGGTGGGGGGGTTGATTGCGATTTCACTTTTTTGATTTTAAATAGTGCGTAATGTTGCTGTTGGTGCCTGAACATTATCTGCAAAGTTGCAGCGCTGAAAGTTTAGTGTGAGCAGAAATATAGTCTTTTAAAAATCAGCAAGTATATTGCCTACAAAAACGACTCGATTGGGACTACAGCTGGGTTTTAGACGTCACTAACCCACACATTTGCATCAACCCCTCCCTCCGGAAAATGCAATAAAGGGCATGCGCATATTTCTGCGGCTCGTCGAGCGTGTTATGTTCATCCAGCTGTCAGGTCTACTGTGCTCAGGCTTCCCACGGACGCTGTACTTCGTCAACAATGGATACAATTTATGTTTGATTATGATCCTGAAAATGACGATCGTAATTTAGCTTTCTGTGCTGCGCATTTTACGGAAGACAGCTTACAGAATCTCCACGAATTCAACACCGGATTCAACAAGAAACTGTTACTAAAACATGAAGCAGTTCCAACTTTAAAACCAGAGGCAGCAGTTGTTGGGCTTCAACCTGTAAGTAGGCTAAGACTTCATCATTTTAAATGTAGTATTTGCATGTATAATTCCAGACGTAGCCTTGTGTTTTATTTTTTTTCAAATGCCATAGCTGGCTTTATAGCCACTGGGCTATTAGTTATGCTATTTTGTGTCTACGACAAACGCGTACAAACATTATGGACCTGAATTTTGTATAAGTACTAATGCTTTAAACGTATTTTTCATGTATATATGCTTTATGACGTTATTTTCGATATGATCAAGAACGTAAATTAATGCCATCGCTGTTTGTGTTTAACATTAGTAGCCAGTCAGTTGCTATTGTTGCCAGTCAGATGCTATTTTGTTAAATAAACGTGTATAAAGTAAAAAAAAAAAAAATGTAGCAAATTATCATTCAGAAACGTTTAGTAAGAGCCGTGTGTGGTGAGGTTCTGCTTGACTCTCTTCATCGCGGCTTTCTCGGTCTGATTCTGCCTTAAACTGATACTGCACTTCGACACCATTATTTACATCTGGACCAGAGCGCAGACACGTTTCGCCCATAAAAGTAATGGGCGTTAACCTTCCGGACAACGTGAGCGACAGTTTAGCCAATCACCACACACCAGCCCAAACTAACCAATCTGAGCCCCTTGCCTGTTTCTGAGGGAATAGTTTTATTGAATCAGGAAGTCAACCGGTCGTTCAGGGTCAGAGGAGAGCGTGGCTTACAATAAAGGTGAAGTTTATGAAAAATGAGACTTTTTAAAAAGAAAAACCACGCATATATGTTATATTGCACCCCATAAACAGAATCAGGCAAAGAAAAAAAAAACAGTCAACCCCCCCTTTAAGAAGTTGAGACTTGAGATGTACAGTGTGAAAAGCAATGTATCCGATGGGTTTATCAACATGTTTTCTCTGTTGAAAAGACCTTCGTGCCTGATTCTATACGATATGAGAAGAGTAAATTGTGGAGAGGTCACAGACTGAATGCTGATTCTCAGTCAGACGTGCGTTAAGGTTGGCTCGTGGGACGTGTGCCACGGGACTTAACATGCACTGCACTCCACCTCATTCAGAAACTGAAACCGGCTGGTCTCATCTAAGGAAACAGAAGAGGCCGGGTCCCGCTGGTGATGTTACTGTGCTGTGTTAGGCTTGCGTCTCACATACAAATGGCTGCTTAGAGATGTCATTATGTGTTTTGCGACAAGATGAACTTTGTTTGCCGAAGCTGTGGAATATCAAGTATCTCATTTGTCCTCTCTTCGAAGCATTGTTTTCACTCTTTTAAATGAGTCTGTTGGGCCATGTTGGTCTATCCATGATGCGGTAAATTTGTAGGAAAGTGTTCCCTGAAATAACACAAAGTATTGCAGTTGCAGCTTGGTTTTTTTTAGGTCATTCATCCATGAATCATTGTGTTTCAAAGCAAACTCAAACAATGTCGACAACATCATCAGTAAGGACCAAGGGGGTAATCCATCGACCGGAAGTTGAAGCCTCACGGGAGCTGACATCTTGTAGCAGAACTTTACTTGCGTTAGCATTCCCATTGACTCCCATTCATTTTGGCGTCATTTTGACAGCGAATAACTTTACATCTGAGGCATTTGAAGACCCCATTTGTCGTTTATTTATTTCTAAAGAAACACGACATGTATAAATAGCTCCATTACCTTGTAGCTTATGTTATGGCCCTGTAGAAGCAGTTTTAGTGAAAGTAGGCTAATGATTGTGTCATACCCACGCGACTCTCTGTCGCACAGTAGCGATATTACTGTATGGACATGAGAAGAAGGCTTGTTCTGGAGTTTGGTTTGTGTTGTAAGCATGTTGAAAAGATGCTGTTTTCTGCACTGCAAAAGCCATCCACTTAGCATGCTCTTCCAAAAGAAGGGGATGAGGGCTCAAGCTCGAATTGATACAGTAAAACCAGCACCTTTGTGACTGTTCGGATCACTGTGTATACGAGTGCTGAGTGTGCTGTAAGCAGTAGACCTATCACAATACAGAGTGGGCCATCTGACCAATCAGAGCAGAGTGGGCTCTCAGAGAGGAGGGGTTTAGAAAATAAAAAAATAAAAAATCCTTTATAGAACCGTTTCAGACAATGTGAGAAAAGAAGTGATGTTGCAATGTATATAATGAGAAAATGTTTATTTTTATTTTGGATGCATGTAAATTAAAGTTAGGAACCTTTAAGTTAGCATTTAAAATCATAATGCTATACAATGCTGCACTGTCCAGTTTGCCACTATAACATATTCACTGTGTACTGTAAATACACATAGGATTACCTTTTCTATGAGAAATGATGATTCTTAGTCCACACAGACAGAGTTTACTGTATGTTACAGTGTTACCAGTGTCACCGACTTCTTTATTTGTGAAAAAAAAATAGTGTTGCAGCATCTAATAATCAAGTTCAAATGATTTCTTAAAGGTTTTGGTTAATATTATTTGAATTGCAAAATGTAAAGTGAAATAATTATGCATAATTAAATGAAATTATTATTGATCTGTGTTGTATTACTTTCATGTTATCACTGCGAAGCTGCTTTGGTACAATCTGTATTGTAAAATAGCTCTATTGAAATAAATGTGACTTGACATGTTATTTACTATCTTTAAATAAAATAGCGTGATATCATATGTATCTGTCGATACATATCGACATCGGCTGTCAAAAAAAATAAATAAAAAAAAATCGACCACAAATTATCAACGTTTTTTTTTTTTTTTATTGTGTTGTATTTTTGACTTGACTACAAGCTTTTTTATTCCACGTGGAGGTTGACAAAAACACCAACCTCACAGCACAGTCTACAACCTCTCTGTGATATCCCATTAGTCTATTTGACAGCAGAGGCAGTTGGGAGTACCGCCAATGGGCTGTTCTCTCCATGCAAGAGCATTCATTTGAATAATTTGGCTAGGCCTATGCTATCACAATAAGCAAAAGGAAAATGTGAAAATGTAATGTGACAGTAGTATCTGTTTGCTGATGTATAATTAGCAGCAATTTTTAAATTAAAAAAAAAAATTAAATTCCTTTCTAAAATGGCTGATTTTCAGTGATTCATCTGTGCATAATGTGCAATTATGAAATTAGGAAGCAAATGTGGTTCTTATCAATGCCTTTCTCTGCCTCATGGTTTTATTACTTACCTGTGTGTGTAGATTACTGCCTCTGATGGAGTTCAGGAGAGCTCTCCAGTCACCGTTAATATCACTGTGATTGATGCCAATGACAACACACCCACCTTCCCGAACGTCTCCTACAGTGTGAATGTTTACACAGACATGCAGCCTGGGGACACAGTATTACAGGTATTCAATAAGTTATGCTTTTACTGTATTAAAATCAGTTTCTTTATTAGTATTTCATTATTAAGCATTCTCTAGTTTAGCTTCAACCCTGATAGAAACTCACCTGACTGTAGCTTTCTAGTAATCCTGAAGACATTGTTCTGGTGTGTTTGATTAGGGATGGAAGACAATGGCCCTCCAGGACCGAAGATGCCCAAAATATTATTTTTAATAATATTAATATTAATATTTTACCATTTTTTTCTTCTACATTGATCTTGAATTAGTGATGTGTATATACCGTGTGTTTCATGGAAAACAAGACAAAATGAGCTTTTTTGAACTTTTCAACCTTAATCCACTCATTTGAATTAATAGCTGTAGTTCCCACATTTATGAGGGGCTTATTCCTAGAATAATTGCTCAGATCTCGGTTTAATCTTTGTTTTAACCGGAATTTTCTTTTGAAATGTGTGCATAACGGATCTCTTTGCTATCAGGACACGAGCACGAAAATTAAAAAGTGCAAGTTATATCATCTGAAAGGTTAACTGCTCCAGTGAATGCCTGTTGTTGTCACTTTATAAAGGTTCTGAAATAAATCCTTATCTCTCTGTCTGAAGAATCAGTGAGTCGAAAACATCAATGCTATAATAATATATATATATATATATATATATATATATATATATATATATATATATATATATATATTATTATTATTTTTAGTTAAAGTACCATCTAAGTATTTACGTTTGTTAATCATTTATTCCTGTATAAATTAAAGATGGTACATTTATGACCCTGAGACATAAATATTAAATACATACTTAAATACAATTTATATATTATAAAATATTCGTTTTTGCCTCGCACCTTGCATTGTCATTGCACCTATTTGATTTTTTCATGCATCTAATCATATTTTTGCAATGCATTTTTTTCTTCCAAATTGCTAAGAATCTGCATAAATCTGTTAATTGTGAAAATAATTCAGTATGAACATGGTTAAAATATGGCTAGCTGTAAAGCAAGCAATATTCAGTATCCACATTCTACTTAAATACAAGTTATATCATTCTATTTTCCTTTTTAATTTTTATTTTTTGCATTATGGGAATTAGAATTTAGATGCAAAACATCCTTAATTGTCATAACATTATTTTAATGAATATGTATGTATGTATTTATTTATTTATTTATGTATGAATAAATTGATGAATGAATGAATGAACAAATTAACGAATCACCAAGTAGTAAACCATTATTCTTTGCCATTATTCACAAACCGCCAACAAGCCAGTGTTGCCAGGTGCTGAATTATTAAATCTGAACATTTTAGTGAATCTGACAGACATGACCCGGTTCTGGACGGTCCAGGTTTCATAATTTAAAAGCTTGGACAGTGATGGACATGAATAAGCACCTTTGCAGGTCCTTTGTAGAGTAACTGCACCAATTTACTGTATTTATTTTTTAAAGCTGACAGCAGTGGATGCTGATGAGGGTCCCAATGGGCTGGTGAGCTACAAAATTTTGGCGGGGGATCAGGGACACTTCACCATCAATGACTGCACAGGAGTGATCACCGTGCCACCCGGTGTCAACCTGACCGTGGGCCGCTCTTACGCCCTCACCATTAGGGCCTCCGACAACGGCCCTGTGTCCCAGAGAAGGTAAATCAACTGAAAACCCAATGAGGGTTGAAAAAGAGTGTCCCTCTCACTCTGTAACAGAAGACCTCAACCTCACATGCCCAGTTTTAGATCAATACAAAGCTACATGGTGACAAATTTTGCTTCGGAAATATCTCTGAGAACACTCTGCCGATATTGGCCCCTGCTCTTGTCCATCTGACACTTGGAAGAGCGGAAATTAAGGGCTTTTCACTCTAATTGCCGCTACCTCCTCTCTTGTCCAATTCATACCAGCCGCTGTCCTTTGTAATTCTTGCTGACCGTTGGATCGATATAGCGGAATGAAGCAGAAAGAGAACGAGTGCAAGCGAAGTTCAGGAAATGCATTGTTTCACTTTGCTGTTCGGGAACTAGTTTAAGAGCCTCTA
Source organism: Pimephales promelas (assembly GCF_016745375.1). The sequence goes on from NW_024121655.1 coordinate 4,830,017, forward strand.
ATATATACAACAAATCAAGATCCTAAACTTCTTCTCCACAGAGTTATACTTGCTTAGAACTGTGTTCCCACTTAATGAGGTACACTTTATCAAGGCCTAAAATGAAGATTTATGTATTTGAATTGACAACACTTTATTTTGATGGTACCTTTTGAACATTATGTTGACTATAAGTAGCTTTGCAACTACATGTCAACTTACTCTCATTATAGTATTAGTAGACTCTGCTTAATATCTGCTAGCACTTTATTTTGATGGTCTTCCAACAGATAATTCTACTGACTATAAGTAACTTTGCAACTACATGTCAACTTTGTATAACCATAACCCAGTCTACTAATACTCTACTAACACTTCAAGGCTAATTATAGTCACAGAATGTGTTAAAGGAACCATCAAAATTAAGTGAAACCAAATGACGAAGTGAAATTAAATGAAAGCATTTAAAGGGATACTCCACTTTTTTTTGGAAATAGGCTTATTTTACCACTCCACCAGAGTTAAACAGTTGAGTTTTACCGTTTTCAAATCCATTCAGCCGATTTTCAGATATTTAGAAGAATATCAGTAACCAGACAGTTTTTGGTCTCATTGACTTCCATAGTAGGAAAAAAAATATACTATGGAAGTCAATGAGACCAGAAACTGTCTAGTTACTGATATTCTTCTAAATATTAAAAAAAAATTGTCTGAATACATTCGAAAACGGTAAAACTCAACTGTTTAACTCTGGGGGAGTGGAAAAATGAGCCTATTTCCACAAAAAGTGGAGTATCCCTTTAATAATCCTAATTTTAACATTTACTAATAGATTATTACAATTTAAAAGTTGTATCTGTTAATATTATTTTAATGGACCTGAGCTAACATAAACTAACAATGAACAGTTGTTAACAAATACCCATGTATGTACAGTATGACTGACAAATGTACATCACATTACTTTTTTATGTTAAAACTTATGTAAAAACTGTGTAATCCTAACAGATGGACAAGTCAAAAACATGAAACTTATTTTTTAAATTTAGACTTGAGTTTTGAGAGGTTTGTGGTTAAAGGCAGCAGGTATGCTATTATGTGTTGGACAGATGGCGTTTGAGCTTGTGAGAACCACAGAGTTATTTCCATCTCTTATCTTCCCATTTTAAAATTTTATGAGATCCCTGGCATCAAATCCACCATATTGGAAAGTTTCCAAACAGAATTATCCCCAATCCAATTTGCTTCAACCACAGCTCCACACATGTTTGCTGAGTGCCTTGATACAATGTGTCATAAAATAGTGACAATACATGGTTGGCTTTTCACTAAACATCCAGAAAACAGCCTAAGCAATTGGACTGCTATTGTTCACTAGACTTAAAAGTGTTCAGATCTGGCAGGAAGCTTGGTGATTTATTTTGTCAAAAGACAGAAAATCCATATCAGAGCACATACAAGAAATGCATTTGCTCAATCAAAAGCGTCTGATATTTGAATCGTCTTTCAGTTCGCAAAACTGAAACCAAGAGAAAACGATGTTTACCATAATGTACTTACAATGGAATTCAAGGGAGAATGGTTTTTCAAAAAACATTTCTGTGATGCATTCATAAAGATTAGATAGAAACATTGTACACAAATACATAGACCAGATTGTAAAGTAAACCTCACTCCCCTGACCTCAAGAGGTGCACAGGCAGCTGACACTGCGGTCTTCGGCATCCTTGTTAGTGCTCCTGCCTCACATGTCAGAAACACCAGTTCAAATCCCACTCGGAACAATGCTAGAACTGGAGGGGTAACATTGGTGCCGTGACCCGGATGGAAGTGAGGTTTCAGGGAGTGACTGTAATGGAGGCCTAAAGTGGCTCATTAGTAACTGCTATTTTATACTATTTATTTATACTTTCATCCCATGTAGGGAAATGTGTTGCCTTATAGTTGGGCCAAAGGCAGCATAATTATAGTGTCTGTGGTGCCTTACAATGGTGCCTATTTCATTAGATCACTATATTTTGGAACAAAGCCATGGTATTTCCAGGGAATTATATGCCAAACCTCCATTCCTGATTGTTTTGTGGCTGGTCTGGCATAGTTTGTAACTGGAAGGGAACCATAATCATGTCAGACCTTTAAATGAGTCAATTAATATGTTTGTGTAATAAAGGAATATAAACTCTATTCCTTTTGATTCTTCAGAAGTTCCATCACTACAGTGTATATCGAAGTGCTGCCCCCCAACAACCAGAGCCCTCCCCGTTTCCCTCAGCTCATATACAGCCTGGAGATCAATGAGGCCATGAGGACTGGAGCCACACTGCTCAACATACAGGTGACTTCCCCATAGGGATCGTTCACCCATAAAATGAAAATACTGCCATCATTTACTCACCAATTGTTGTACCAAACCTGTATGAGTTTCTTTCTTTTGCTGAACACAAAATAAGATATTTTAAATAATGTTGGCAACGAAACAGTTAATGGTGCCCATTGACCTCCATTGTATTTTTTTTATTTTTGTATTTATTTATTTTTTTTCATAATGTCTCATTTTGTGTGCAACAGAACATGTTTGGAACAACTTGAGTGTGAGTAAATGACAACGTAATTTTCATTTATGGGTCATTTTAAAGATATCTCTTTAAGCTTCACTCATTAGGATGTTGTTTAAACAAAAATGTGTTAAAATAAAAATTAAAGATAAAAATATTATCTCAGATTTACACTATCTGTCAAAAGGTTGTAATATTTTTAGATGTTTTTGTCTTTTCTGCTCACCAAGGCTACATTAAATGGATCACATATACAACCACAACAGTAATATTGTGAAATATTATTACAATTTAAACTGTTTTATATTTGAATATAGATAATGTAAATATAGAAAAGCTGAATTTTCAGCATATTTTTAAAAAAAAAAAATATTCTCTACGTTTCACGTACAGGTATGAAATTTGGTACATACATGTAATGACTCAATACCTACTAAAAAGTCTCTTGGAGCATAGCCCTAAACACAACAGGGAGTTCCTCCTAGATTTTGTGCATTTTTCGTAATTTCGTGATGTTGTACTTTAACAAACTCGTCCTACAGTTTTGATCTGATCCTCTTCAAATTTGGTGAGTGTAATCTTAAGGCCTTTGCGACGTTAAATTGCGAAGATCTTGAGTTTTCATCGAAGGGTGTGCCCTTGGCGGCCTGACAAATGTACACCCAATTTCAGCCTTTTGGTGATTTGTGTATGAATATGTCATATAGTTCAATATTGCTTGCAGCTCCGATGTTGTTAGGCAACCACAGACAGCCTGCAGTAACTCAGGCATACAGTGTCCGATCTACCCCAAACTTCACATGTTTGATAAGATTCCTGTCCTGAAGACATGACCATGCTCATATTTGGTTATAGCAATAACCACCTTGCAGTGTGCAACTACAAATACTGTACTTTGACATAGTTCCCTAAATTTATTATCATTACATACTGCCCACCGTGCTCTGTCTTCCTAAAACCGTCGGGTGGCGGCAACATGGGTGCGAGGGTCCTTTTCATCACTGCTTGTTATTATTGGTGCTCAATTATTAGCAATGTTTCTTCTGATTATCAATGTTGAATTGTTTTTTTTTTTTTTTCAGATTGTTTTTGTGATACATTTTTAGTTCATGATTCTTTGACAAATAGAAAGTTCAAAATAACAGCATATGAAGAGTTCAGATGCAAAAGCCTCTAAGTGCCATTTGAAATTTTCTTCTAGAATGAATCATTTTTATCAAGCTTGTATATTTAAGTTCAGTGATTTCACTTAAATGGCAATGATTATTTAAGTGAAATTACTGAACTTAAATATACAAGTTTGACAAAAATCATCATTAAAGAAGAAAATTTCAAATGGCATTTAGAGGCTTTTGCATCTGAACTCTTCATATATTTCAAATATAAATCATTCGTACATCATAAATGTCTTTACTGACACATATTTTGTCCTTGCAGAAAATATATTTTTTATATTTATTTATTTAAAAACTTTTATACTTATAATAAATGTTTCTTGAGCTGCAGATCAGCATATTTTTTTTTTTAAGGATCAAGTGTCACTGATTGATTTTTTATCAAATAATTGCAGCCTTTGTGAGCGTACTTTTAAACCATGAAAAAATTCTGAATTATTTCTAACTTTTCACCATTTATATAAATATATCCACGTACATTTTCACCCAAACCTTTGTTGAAAAAAAAATCTATATATCTGACAAACTAAACAAACTAAATACTGTATTTAGCATCTAACTGTGTGCCATAGCCCAAATACAGTACATGTTTTATTTTTTGCTGTCAGAGGTTTCGTGATGACGAAGTATGGAGGTTGAGTCTTTCTGAGCGTAATTGAATTATCACAAAGCACTTTCTGTCATTTGCAGGCAACCGACCGTGAAAGAGATCCCATTACATATACCATCCTGAGAGGAGATCCAAACAACGTCTTTGAAGTCTTCCAAACGTAAGCTGGCGTTAAAGGCTGGAAAAAGGCTACTCTGCCAAAATCTATCCTTTCTGGCTTCGAATGAGCAAAAAAATGATGTCTTAATTGTGATACAGGCACTGTCTTTATTTTGCTTTGCACTCACAAAGAAAAATACAGAGAAACAAACGCGTATTCTCTTTAAAATATTTGTGTCTTGGTTAGCCACGTCCTAGTATGTATTGGATTCAGATTACATTCTGACACAAACATGATGCATAATTAATAAGAACCGATGAAAATATTAAATCCTCCATTTCAAATAGCAGCTTAAGACATTGCAGCTTTTGCTTGCAGTGAAGGACCGATAGTCCTTAAATGTTTTTAGAGCAAATCCTCAGATACATTTTATTTGATTTAGGACTCAGTAAAACGACTAAACAACATTAAGTGAGGATAGTGGCTGATATCTCACACTCCCTTTCTTTAGTAATGCATTTAGTAAAGCATGTTATAGTCCGTAGTGTGGAGGGTACCAAAGGGTATTTCAATCATAGCCCGGAGCAAACTTTCTGATCCTGTTCTCCAGTTATTTAAGCAAGATACTGTTTCACAACCATACACTTCTAATGAACTGTTACTGTTCTTTCAATACGAAGCAGTCTAAGAACAGAACTAACGTGGCTTTATTTCTCGAACTACCTGTGCTTATCTCTCACGGTTACATCCCCTTCCCTTCCCTCATGCCTCTGCTCCCCGCTGAGTTTACGATAGAGCTGTCTGTTAGAGAGGTTTGTGTAACTGTGGAGCCTAGAAAAGTCTGGCTGGAGGGTGAATATGATAATATAAAGTATATGTTTAAAAAGCACATTCATGTGGTTGGAAGTGTGGGGTTATCCTTTCAGAAAGTAAGCGAAATGGAAATTTAAAAGTGGAATTATTCAGGAAAGTTCAAAACGACTGTGATAGATTGTCAAGCGGAAGGGATTCAAGGGTTTTAAATGGATTTTAAATATTCTCAATTTAGAATAGGCTCTACTTTATTTTGGAAACCAGATATGTCTGACAACTTGTACATAAAGCACGATAGATTAGATCTTCAAGCTTTGTGTCTTTGGGGTTAAGGATGTTGTTTCATTGGGGCCGTCTTTGTAACTTAAAAGGGTCATATCACACGTATAGAAAGTAAAATAATAATAATAATTCACTTCTAATTTTATAATTGTTTTTGACACCTTTTTATTGTAATTTTATCACTTACCCTTTAATTAACTCTTTCCCTGCCATTGATGAGATTTTGTGTAATTTAAGAAACAACGCTTTGACACGTTTTTTCGGCAATCCATGTTTTCACTGTTTTACAGTAGGTGGCGCTATAAAAAATATACTTAAATTGTACGGAATCTCCAGATCTAAAAAAAACAAGCGAAGAAGATCTGTGTAAAGCAAAATAAGTGGATAAACTGTTTACAAGTAAGAAAGTCTACGGAACCCAGCACATGAAAGAAAAAAAGGTATTATATAAATCGAGGGAATGAAATAGTAAATCATCTGCACAATTTAGTAAATTGAGGGAATGAGTTAGTAAATAGTGCACAATTTAGCCTACTTTATTCTGGTTTGGGACTTGGTGATCACCAAAGCATATAAATCAAACCTGAATTGCATTGAGGCATTCATAAAACTATCTGGACTGAAATGTTACATTCAAACTAAGACGACTGAAATGATCTTAGACATTGTTAAAAACGAAAACGATGGGATTCCACAGGTGCTACACACAGCCAGGAATAGCAGTTTAGCAGATTTTTCTGCATAGTCTAAATGTGTCCGGCATGTCATATTTATTTTATTTCAATGTGACAAGTTTCTGTCATTATTGATGTGTGACTGTGGGAAATCCTGCATTTATGTGCATTTATTCAAATGTATTCTGCCTGATGTAAGATTGCAAAAGTAATTTCAAAACAAGTCTCTTTAAATTTAGTTTCGATTGAGGAGAAAGAGTTCTTAAAGTTACAGTATATTATAACTTTAACTATAAAGTTAATATATATATATATATATCATACAGATATAAATGCATTTCCATTGGTTTATCTTTGCAGTTGCTGTCTATAATTACAGTAATGAACTCTGAAATTTCTCTTTATCGTTTCAATTGATGCTGTTCAGTAGGGCATCGCCTGCACGTCTAAAAGCATACGTGCACCATGCATGCAAGCTTTTTCAGACGTGCAGACTTTGCTTCGCAGTGAATGTGATATGAATATACATGAGATCCTCTGGAGACTTAAAGATGCCGCTTTGAATTTGCTTATTTCATTTGGAGAATGCTTGACTGTGTGCGGTTGTGTCCACCCTGTTTACAGATCCTCTGTGGGTTTTAGGGACGGTTTGTGTCAAGACAGAATGATTGACTGCTTGAAAACATGAAAGGACAAATTCACTAAATAATTTTGGTTAGTTAGTTTACACATGGTATTTCAGCAATGCATCTCATTTATTAAACATTCGCAATCTAATTAAGAAGGCATTAAACGTTCTGAAATATTAGCAATATTTTTTCTCACAAATTAGGCCTGTGATATTTGATTTTAGATTTATGTGCGTGTGTGTGATATAGATCTAAATAACTTTTGTAACTGCATTGAGAACGAATACAGGTATGCATTTAATTTGTACAGTGAAGAATAAATAAACCTACCTAAACGCACTTTATTTCAAATGTATATTTGTTCCATTGTATTTATGTAATTTTCTTGGCCAGCTGAATGTTAATCGGATCAGATTCACATTCATTAAACATTTTTTGATGATATCCAGCAGGTATAACTTAATACATGTGTTTTTGAACTTTAAAATTATCTATTTTAATGACAAAACTTATAATTAGGACAAAACTTATGATATGATTATGATTATGATTAATATTTGTATCATTATTTGCACAATAATGGTTTGTTAGAATTGGTATCTGTGCAAAAAAACCCTCAGTGAATCCATAATTTCTATGCATGTTTTTCATTTTGAGAAAAAAAAAATAGTTCATGATGAGGATAGTCACACCATAAGACTATTTATTGCTTGAAATGGCAATAAAAATAAAATCAATAAAATGCAATTAAAAAGTATGATCACTTCCCCACCTTTAATTTAATTCAATGCATTAATAACCTTTAATAGTGGCATAAATGCCTTAACGCCTACCATAAAGTGTGTATTTATTTATTGATTAATTGATTTGGTTTGTATTGACATTCGTAGAATAATCAAAGTAACCCGGCCACCAAACAATCCCCCAACTTTCACGATGCACAGTTTTGTTGAATGGCTCACTCCCTGCTTTACGAGTTCTCAATAAAACTTGCATTGCCGTGTAAACAAAGGTAAATGTGTGAACATACGCACTGCGTTCTAGACCTCATTTGAATGGGGCACAATATTTCACTCATGGCTGCTGTCGACTGACAATTAATTCAGTCCTAATCGTCCCCAGGCATGCGTAAAATATCCTCAGCCTTTTTCAGTGGCGCAAGTCTTGCAAGGAATGAACATATTTGCTGGCGATGCCATTCAGCAGCACATAATTCCATCCAGCCAATATTGATGAACTAATTTCCACTGAAAATTATTCACTTTGTCTGGATTTTGGCTGCGGCCAGTTCTGCGTATGACATTTTCCAGTTTTGTTTTCTCAGCACATGGTGTGAATTTTTAACACTTTTAACCTTGCTCCACTTGTCCTCAGGTTTACGACACAATCTTTGCTTTCAGGTCTGGGCTTTTGTTGCTGGCGAAGACGCTGGACAGAGAGATCGTGGATCACTACACGCTTACTATCACAGCCTCTGATGGAAAACCAGATGGGGTAAGACTGAAGTCTGTCAATCAATCACACCTCACTGAAGACGAAACACGGTTGTAGATGCAGTTCAAATGATTGCAAACTTAAGCTTCTGCTTAAACAGATATCACACGTAGACACATAACAACATGTCAAGCCGAGTCTAGCATGATCAATCATGCTGAAGCAAAGAAGTGCAGACACACGAGTTAGAAACTATCATAAATTTGTAGTCATCTTTAGTACCACAAATCTGCACAGAATTATAGGCTGCATGAATGTTATTACATAGTTGTATATAAATTAGGGAGGTACCGATATATTGGCCAATTCATTTTTTACTGTATACTGTATATAAATATAATAGGCATTTTAAAAATACAGAAACAAAAACATTTTGAAAAAAAGGTAAAATTTTGAAGCATTGAATCACAAATAAATATGATATTTGGTTATTTGCTATGATTAATATTATATGTTTTAAATATGATGGTTTCATTATAATCATGAGGATTATCTCTAAGTGGACACGTAATTTGATGATTTTTAACATGTCATGTCAACAAATGGAAAAGTCAGCCAGCTATTTGTTATCATATTAATTATTGTGCCTTTCGTACCAAATTATTGTGCCACTTTTAGCCCAATTACCATGCTTTTATATATTCTTCCATTATTGAAAATATTTAGCTTTTTTACCTTAAACAAAACCAAAAATCAGTAACAAGAACTTGGTCTCAAATTGATTCTCATTTGCTAAATAAATCTATAAAATTTGAAAAACATTCAATTAAATTACAATGAAACATTAAATTAGATGAAATCAGCATAGAATCAAATTTGAAAACAAAATAAAGTTTAATTATCAATCGAATTTGTTTAATAATCCATGCTTAAATAAAAACATGTTTTTACAGACATTTTAATTGGATATAAGACTGTTTTTTTATATTACTTTTCAATAGTATAATTATTTTTCTACTTGCAGTTGAAATATAAACATGCAAACGGTGGCCGTAATAACTTGTTTTAATGAAAGATTTATTCAAACACATCAAATAATGAAGACATCACTAACTTCGAAAGCAACAAAGCACAAAGCCTATGGCGTTTGCAGGATGGGGGTCATGTTTCAAAAAAATGGTTTGTTTTGTTCACATATCAACAGAAAACAGCATTAGATTAAAAGGTCAATCTTGGGATTTAAGAACCCATATCCGTATTGATTCAAATCGAGAAGTCGATATTGTTCACCCAGCCCTAGCGCCAACACCGCTGACATGTTTACCTGTTGTAGCACGAAATAGAAAGTCAAAATGTAACATTGAAGAAGCGTTAATTAAAAGTGATTGTTTCGGTCAGTGAGTCATTTAGTCAGTGTAGTTTCAGTCGATAATTTTCAGTTGTCGAAATTTCTCTGCCTAGTAGGCTACTATATATTCGCAATGGTGGAAATTTAAATGTGGTATTAAGTTTATAAGAAATAGGAAGAGAAGCCTTCAACCAGTCGCTCAATCAATTAAACTAATTGAGGTTTGTTTATTCGTTCATTTCATGCAACCATGTTTCGTTTTTATGCCTATATAAATGCAATTCTGAAAAAACAAAAAACATTTTGAATCAGGATCAAAGTAAAGAGAAGTCTACCGTTGATTCATTTATGCAACAAATCAGTCAATATTGTGAATCAATCAAACAAATGATTCCGCCACTCGCTGACTGATGTTTGTTCGTTCATTTGTTCATTCGTTTGTTTGTTCTTTTGTAAAAAAAGTATTTGATTTCCTTTCATGGGGTGAGTTTCCTAGCGCCAGTGACTCTCCTGTGCACTTCACTCTCACAAAGGGCTCAAAGAGATTGATCTAAATAGAGGAAAATGAGGTGCGTCTTACAATGGAGTGATTATGCCGTAATGATGGAGATAAATGAGCCGAACGGGTCTTTTAATTATGTAGCACCTTCTTTCACTCCAATCTCTCACTGAGCCTATATCCCATTCCGGATGAACCAACAGAGAAAATCTCACTTAGTATTCATCAATAAAAGAGATGCCTGGATTTACAACCCGCTTCAAGGACATGTGATGTGTTCACCTCCAAACTCAAGGATAATCACTTGCCTTACTCAGGGAGAAAGTGCATAAAGATCCGGCTTTAAGGACAATGGTGTCCATATATATCCAAAACTGTCAAGGTATTTGTCAGATGGTGGAATTATGTTACACCAGAGCCTTCACCGTCACGTCAGCTTAGCCTTTACAAACAAATGAATGCGATTCCAATACTTTAATAACCCCTAGAATAACTCAAAGCACTTAATTGGCAGAATTCTCCTAGACTTGATCGCTCCTCTTCCCTGGCCTGCTGAGAAAGACGTCACTGTGTGCTAAGCTCATGAAAGTAAGATGAGAAAACAGTGCAGCAGGTTTCATTCCCATCTTCCCATTTACCCACGAGTCCCCCTCCTTGACCTTTCGGCTTCGCTTGCAGATAAGAGCCAAGGGTGAAGTTGAGACATAAGGCTGGGGGAGCAGGTGCGGTTTGGGAGGTTTTTAAAATTCAGTGACCTTTGCGAAACCACCTGGTCATTAGCCAATTTAATAAATAGTCATTTTTTCTGAAGAGGAGAGTTGGGGAAATGGGTCCCTTTCTACGGGCCCTTGGCGACACTCAGCGTTTGACCTCTGTGCCTTCTGAGGTCACTCGGGCTGCTCTTTGTTTTGCTCTGAGAGTATGAGAGATTTGAGCCAGACAGACTCACAGAAACAAAGTCCTTAAAGGGTTAGTTCACCCAAAAATGAAAATTAAGTCATTAATTACTCACCCCCATGCTGTACCAACCCCGTAAGACCTTCGTTCGTCTTCGGAACACAAATTATATTTTTGATTAAATTTGAGAGCTGTATAACTTCCACATTGGCTCCTAAGGGACTGCCTCTTGACGGCCAAGAAAGTCAATGAAGAAAATGTTTAAATATCCCAAGTGACTACCGTGGCTCAACTATATGTTTATCAAGCGACGCGAATACTTTTTGTGCGAAAAAACAAACAAAAATAACGAGTTTATTCGACTATTCCTTTTCTTCCTTGTAGGCCAGAAACGAGACTTCCTTAGATTTCCACGACGCATGCGCGAGAACTGAACTGAAGTAGTGTAAGGAGATCGCAATTCTCGCGCATGCGTCGTGGAAATCGTATTGAAGTCTCGTTTCAGGCCAACAAGGAAGAAAAGGAATAGTCGAATAAAGTCGTTATTTTTGTTTGTTTTTTCGCACAAAAAGTATTCTCGTCGCTTGATAAACATATAGTTGAGCCACGGTAGTCACTTGGGATATTTAAACATTTTCTTCATTGACTTTCTGGGCCGTCAAGAGGCAGTCCCTTAGGAGCCAATGTGGTAGTTATACAGCTCTCAAATTTAATCAAAAATATATTTATTTGTGTTCCGAAGACGAACGAAGGTCTTACGGGGTTGGTACAGCATGGGGGTGAGTAATTAATGACTTAATTTTCATTTTTGGGTGAACTAACCCTTTAAGAGAGACTTTTTCATCCCCAAACTGCGGTTAGAGGAACAGATGCAGCCAAACGTCTGTCTTGTGTCGATCCATCCATCCGTCCATCCATCCGTCCATACATCCGTCCATCCATCCATCCGTCCATCCATCCATCCATCCATCCATCCATCCATCCATCCATCCGTCCGTCCATCCGTCCGTCCGTCCGTCCGTCCATCCATCCATCCATCCATCCATCCATGCATCAGTCCATCCATCCGTCCATCCGTCCGTCCATCCGTCCATCCATCACAAGATGTGAACCTGTGTTTGTTGACAAATGAAAGCACATTGAGTGCATTTTGCCTCAGCTCCAGATCAGTTAACCTTATGTTACCTCCACAGAGTAGTGCACACTCAGCAGGCTTTATTGCAGGCACATGAAAGATTTACAGGGCCTATCTGCCAAATACTCCAGCATTTAAACCTTTAACATATAAGTCCAAGCAGCAGGGGAGGAAGAGTAAACACATCTGCTAATTATTGGGATATTGGTTTCCTCGCTCGCCCGCCTGGGATTTAACTCCATTGTTTTTTTTTTATGTTTCAGGGAAAGTAACGAAATTGACTCCGACTTGACATAAATGGATGCAGAATGATCCGAGAAGAGACTAAACAATGTTGTCAGGGGAACATGGTTTTCAGTCTGCTAGTTTTTCGACTTATTTCCTTGTAAATGTTTGAATGATTTAGTTCGAGTGATGGAGTATGTCAGGCTGCTTGACACATACAGTGTCCCTAAATAGTATTTAGCCATTTATAAGACGCTATTACGAATCTGTTTTTACATTATGTACTAACATATCAAACCAAACTTTCATTCAATTTAAAGAAATATATCAGAAATACACTTTTCATTAATGACACTGATCATTAGGAGACACTGCTGATCTGTTTGACTGACTCGCTTGTTAAAGGGTTAATTCACCAAAAAATTACAATTCTGTCAGTATTTACTCACCCTCATGTTGTCCCAACCCCGTAAGATCTTCGTTCATCTTCGGAACACAAATTAAGATATTTTTGATGAAATCTGAGTGCTGGATCACTCCTGCATACTAGTCCGTAGGCTTCTTGAGGAATTGAAACGTTACGCCTCGAAAAGTTAATAAAGACATCGTTAAAATAGTCCAAGTGACTACAGTGGCTCAACGTTAACTTTATCAAGCGATGAGAATACTTTTTGTGCGAAAAAACAAACAAAAATAATGACTTTATTTCAATTATTCACTTCCTTCTCTATGGGCCTCTAGTCAGTTAACGTAGTGTGATTGCGTAGAGCTACGTCACACGTAGGCTCACTATTGGCCGACGCTGGTCATGTGTGTGATGCGTGTGACGCACAATAACAGAAGTTTACGCCATTAAACTAGTAACCTGATTCGAGGCAGAGAGAGAAATAAATGAATAGTTGAAATAAAATCGTTGTTTTTGTTGTTGGTTTTTTTGCGCACAAAAAGTGTTCTCGTCGTTTGATAAAGTTAAGATTGAGCCACTGTAGTCACTTGGACTATTTTAACAATGTCTTTAATAACTTTTCGGGACCAGCAAGTTTCAATTCCTCAAGAAGCCTAGGAGTGATCCAGCTCTCAGATTTCATCAAAAATATCTTAATTTGTGTTCCGAAAGATGAACGAAGGTCTTACGGGGTTGGAAAAACATGAGGGTGAGTAAATACTGACAGAATTTTCATTTTTGGGTGAACTAACCCTTTAATTAATTTTTTGTTTGTTTGTGAAACCTGGTCTAAAAGGCCTGGCTGGCTCACTTGCTCATTTATGTATTTTTGTCTGTTTATTCATTTATTCAATTGTTGGTTCACACAACAAATTGTTTGCAAAAGTATTTGTTTTATTTGATTTATTATGTAATTTTAATTCGTGTAGTCTGGTAAGAGCGTCTAGAAGACTGAGTAGGAGGAAAAGCAATCATTTGTATGAAATGTTCTCAGAAACAACCTGTAGACTATGAAGTTCTTATTTGAATTGACTGCTGTTTCCAACCTAGCCTGCTGAAGAGACACTACATAACATGACCTCCAAAAAAAAAAACCGAAACAGCATACTCAGAAAATTACAGCTTACACACACATAATACGATTGAAAGTCTACTGCAAATAATGTATGTAAAGTCAAAATCCTCAATTTGTGTATTTATTGCTACTTTTTGACTGAGAAATAAGAAAACACATTCCAAATTTTGCTTTCATAACCACTAGGACAGCTTGCAGCTGGTTATAAATGCCAACATGAGTTACTTGAAAATTGGACCATTTATTTCTGTCAATAACATAATTTATGGGGTTTTATTTCTCCTCAAAATCAAAAGAAAGAAGCAAGTAATTATCTATTGAATAAATGAGAAATAAAAAAAAATGGCTATTTTAGGATATTTGGGATTATGGCATTATGCAAGTTTAATAAGTAACAGTAGATAAATGTTAAAGTAGTAAACTTTTGAAAAAAACAACAAAAAAAAACCTTTTGCTGATAATTTACTCACCTCCATGTCATCCACGTCTTTCTTACTTCAGTCGAAAAGAAATTAAGGTTTTGAATGAAAACATTCCAGGATTTTTCTCCACATAATGCACTTCAGTGGGAACCAAACGGTTCAAGGTCCAAAAGACACTTTCAGTGCAAACTGCAAACTGTTCAAAGGGCTTTAAACGATTCCAGACGACGAATACGGGTCTTATCTAGCGAAACGATCGCTAATTTAATAAATAAATAACAATTTAAGTTTTATAAGGTCAAATGCTCGCCTTGCTCTCTACTGTGATGCACGTTTGTGACTCTACTGTTCGAACTCGTTCATCAAAATGAACAAATCTTTTTCAGAGTCATTTGGTTAATTCAGCGAACGAAACGAACAAATTGACTCTGACTGTTTTGAATATCAATCCTGCTAAACACTTTCTTTATTCCACTTCGTTCATGTTAATATTGAAATATTCACCAAGGAACACTCAGGTAAGAAGACGTAGCCTTCTATCTTTACCGTTTTTACTTCTTTGCGTGCTGTTTTGCTTTTATTCTCGTGCACTGAACCTTTCACTAAGCTGAACACCCAATCAGAGTTCTCTCTTTCCCCAAACGGCAACATGTCGAATCGGGCGAAACAAAGCCGACGAGGACTATTTTCAGCCAACGGCACGGAACCGTGCGCTTCACACCGATGAAACTTAGTTGGCCGACGCACAAAATCTGCCAGACGGCCGACATTCGGCTTGGTGTGTTCTGGGCTTTACAAAATGAGACACTTTGTGAAGTATCAGAAATGTAGACAGTGAATTGTTGTTACTGAGTAGACAGAATTCTCCTGCCAGCATGTTAATTTGGTTGCATCCATCAATTTGTTGAGGCGATCTATACTCTGAAACACTAATCTGCTCAACAGCTGTGGATATTTCTCATTAGACCCCATTCATAGCTTGATGATGAATGCAAATATGTTAGCAATTTTACAAGTTCTTTGCAAATTAATCAGGGGAATTTGATTATTGTGTATGAAAGCCAACACTGTCTCTTACCAGTGTGAAAAAAAAAAAAATCACTCAAAGGCACACAAGTTTTGAATTTCAAATTTGTTTATGTTATTAGATTACTGACTGAAACTGTGGGAGTTTTTTTATTAAGAGGCGTCCATGTAACGATTGAAGTAACCTGAAGGCTCTTGTTTTCAGACCTCGACTGCTACGGTGAAAATAGTGGTGACAGATGTCAATGATAATGACCCTGAGTTTGATCCTCTGCTGCCCCGTACTCTCACAGTTCAAGAGGAAGAGGCAAATGCTTTTGTGGGTCAAGTAAAGGTAAGGTTGCAACCACTTTCAAAATTCTTTATACTCGTTCTCCTCTCTGATCTGCGGATTATTTGCTCTGCAGAAGTTTTCTGCCCACTGGAGTCAACACTGAAACCGTGAACCTCTACAAGTTTACACTTCAGAGTTTAACTTTCTGATTTCTTATAGTTGATTTAAAGGAGTACTAATATTACCAGACTGAATCAGCGAGTTGAAGTTGTTAAAGGAAAAGTTGACTTCAGAATTCAAATGCATTATCATTTTCTCACTCCCATGTCATTCAAGATGTTAATATCTTCAGTTGAAGATGAATGAAGGTTTGGAAAACATTATTGGACTTTTCGCCTTAAAGTGAATTTGGATGAACGTGGACCAATAGGTTGAAGGTCCAAATGCTTTCAATGCAGATTCAAAGAGCTCTACACAATCTCAGCCGAGGAATAAGGTCTTATCTAGCGAGATATTTTTCGATTAAAAAATATAAATAAATTAATTAATCACAAATGCTCGTCTCACACTGTGCCGTCAACGACTTCACGCATTATGTGAACACATTGGAAAGGTCATCCTTTCATTTAATCTGGTTCTCGAATCTTTCTGACTTTTTTTCTTTTTTGAACAATTGATTTACTGAAGAGGTATGAATCAATATTGACTCTTTTGTGTCAGATCTTTTCAAATAATCAGTTTATCCAGTTTACAAAACCAATCTTTCAATCATGTTGACCGTTGATTTGAACTGCACGAATTATCTCATAAACAAACCTAAATTGTAAAGGTTTTTAGAGAAAAAAGTATAGACTTTTCAATCTGTTCTCCACAAAAAGTTATTAAATGACTTAAAAGGACATTGGAATATGGGTGAAAAGTGTTAAAGGGATACTCCAATTTTTTTGGAAATAGGCTCATTTTACAACTCCCCCAGAGTTATGCTGTGTTCACACCCGACGCGAATAGTGCGTCAAATTCGTGCCTGACGCGTCTAGTTTGCACAAATGGCATTAACTAAATCATTCGTGCTTAACGTGCCAGACTTGACGCATCTAGTTTGACACTTGACCACTTTGTGTTAATTCGCTTGTCAAGAGTGAAACTGACGCGCGTAAAAACAAAAGTGAATTCACGCCAAAGTTCAGATTTTTCAACTCGGGCGGCAGACACGAATTCGCGTCAAACGCATGAATGCACAAATGGCACTAACTAAATCATTCGCGCTTAACGTGCCAGACGCGCCATTCGCGCGAACTTGACGCGTCTAGTTTGACGCTTGACCACTTTGTGTTAATTCGCGTGTCAAGAGTGAAACTGACGGGCGTAAAAAACAAAAGTTTGAAGCGAAATTTATGCGCCTGACACGCGTCAGAATCGAAATCCGTTGGCGGCCATTGTTTTTATGTCGACCGAGCATTCATCGAGAGAGTCACCGCTCTATATTTACTCTGGAGAGCAGAACAGTGGCGTGGGGATCATCGTTGCCATATATTTGTGTCCTCCGGACCCTTCTGAAGTGAACCCTTTGGCTAGTTTCACCATTTGCTCGAAAGATAAGATCCATGAAAGATACAAAACCAATCTTTCAATCATGTTGACCGTTGATTTGAACTGCACTAATTATCTCATAAACAAACCTAAATTGTAAAGGTTTTAGTGAAAAAAGTATGTACATTTCAATCTGTTCTCCACAAAAAGTTATTAAATGACTTAAAAGGACATTGGAATATGGGTGAAAAGTGTTAAAGGGATACTCCACTTTTTTTCGCTTAACGTGCCAGACGCGCCATTCGCCCAAACTTGACGCGCGAATGAGGCGTATTCGCTTCATCCGCGCCGCAGGAATTTTTTATGCGCGTAACGCATCTTTGCATTGACTTAACATTGAAATCATTCGCGCCTGACGCGCTATTCGCGTTCGGTGTGAACGCACCATTAAACAGTTGAGTTTTACCGTTTTCGAATCAATTCAGCCGATTTTCTGATATTTAGAAGAATATCTGTAACCAGACAGTTTCTGGTCTCATTGACTTCCATAGTAGGAAAAAATATACTATGGAAGTCAATTAGACCATAAACTGTCTGGTTACTGATATTCTTCTCAATATCAGAAAATCGGCTGAATTGATTCGAAACCGGTAAAACCCAACTGTTTAACTCTGGGGGAGTGGTACAATGAGCCTATTTCCAAAAAAAGTGGAGTATCCCTTTAAATAGAGAAGAGAATACTAAACTGAGGATCTGAACCAGCATAATGAGCAAATGTGTACAACTTTCTGAATGGTAGCATTCCAGTTCTGTTGAAATTTGTGGAACTTTCTGTAGACTCAAGGTGCCGTCTAGCCTGGCATGCCAGACTTACATCAAATATTTTTAGGAATACAGCTAGGATATTCTGGGCAAATTATATATTAACAAACCCATCTGGAAATATCTTCAGAATACAGATATTTCTGGCTCAGTGCATGAGAATAAGCAACGGTTTTGCCTGTAAGGTCTTGCCTTAAAGAGATACTCCTCCCAAAAAATGAAAATTCTGTTATCATTTACTCACCCTCAAGTTGTTGCAAACCTGTGTGAGTTTATTTCTTCTACTAAACACAAAGGAAGATATTTTGAATGATTTTTATAACGATTTTAAAGCGATTGTTCTTCAAAAAAAAATGCTATGGAAGACAATGGTGTCCCACAACTGTTTAGTTCCGATCGTTTTTCAATTTCTTCCTTTGTGTTCAGTAGAAAACAGAAACTCATACAGCTTTGCAAAAACTTTATGGTGAGTAAATGATGACATAATTTTCATTTTTGGGGGTTACTATCCCTTCAAGATGTGGCCTGATCGTAAATATTGAGCAACACAGTGAGTCAGACAAAAAAACATCGGTTTGAGTGGTTTGTGAATCATGCCATATTGAACATAATCATGTTGACATAAATCATACCATACTCATAAGTGCCATTTGTTTCAATTATCACTGTTTCTTTTGCATATACTTAAGATTAGAGCCCCAATATACTCATGGTGACGTTCGTTTTCATTATTTTTGTTGGTGTTGATGATTTACATTTGCGTTACAGACTTAAAATCTCATATCATGTGCTTGCTTTGTCATAGTTATGTGCACAGAGCATGAATGTTCTTTTGTCCAGTTCTATGTGAGTATTTCAATCCCCTCCGCGGTCTCAAATGAGCGGGTGTTAATCAGTGCCTGCTGGGGTTTGGGCCTGACGCCAGCAGCTGGAGTATCTTCCTCTGCCCTCTTGAGCCCTCATCTCACTCTTTTCCCATCGCCCAGCTGGCACACACCCGCAGCCTATCCGCCAAAGTCCCTGCCCACTCCACTGTTTATGATTTTCCAATTAAATAAATGTAATTTAAATAATTTGTTACCTTCGGGGACGTCCTGTAATGAGCAGCTTTGTTGGGCTCTGTTAAGCTGCGAGACTTGTAATTAGTGGTCTAGATTAATAGAGTCGCACTTTGTCATCAAAATAATCACAGGCTAATGCTGGCAGACTGTTTATTAGCAGAGCGTTCCTTAAACGTGTCTACTTTGTGTCTGATAAATATACATTACACCTCATAAGATGGACGGGGACCATGTTCCAGGGCTTGATTGCTGCTGTCTAGGCACAAAATCATTATGTGTTGTTTAATTTGATGGTAATGGTGGCTGGAAAGTTTATATAAGAAAAGTAGTTTATATTTTAAATAACTTTGTGTTAAAGTTAATTCATAATCCAGTTAAGTAAATGCTTTATAAATGCTACTTCATCTCATTTGATTATTTTTGGGACTTGAATGTTATGAATGCATGAATGTTATGGATAAGTCTGGGATCAGTGCTGAAACAGCTGCATATCATACTGTAAATAAAGAGAGACAAAACAGTGAAGTCAATGTTATAAAACAGGCTGGATATTGATACTGTTTTTGAAATTCTAAAAAGTATCAGCTTTTAGAATATGGTTACACTTTAAGGTTAATTAGTTAACATTCGTTAACTACATTAGTTAGCATGAACTAAGAATGAACAAGTCTTTTTTAGCATCTTAGTTAGTATTATTTTCAACATTTACTAATACATTAATAAAATCAAAGGTTGTATGGTAACACCTTACTTGAAGGGGTGTGCATAAGACTAACTCGACACCTTCATAATCATGACATGACACGTTATGAATAAGGAATTTTTATGCATGTTTGTGACAACTGTCATTAAGTGTCATTCGCTGGGTTATGACATTTTTAATGCAAATATGACATTTTTTGAGATGTCTTTGTTATGACACCTTGACATAAACCATAAAATTATAACCTGTCAGTGTCTTTGTCATGACAACTTGACATTACTAAGACAACACAACCTGTCATAAATATGACAGAGCATATTAATTATCAAACTTAGGAAACCACCTAGCTTTATTGGTTAATGTTACATTAAACTACAGTATCAGGTGGTTGGTTTTGACATTGGCTGTTATGAAGCCATTATAACTTTTTAAAACAAATTCAATGTGTACCACTGTAGTTGAGGTCACGAAAAATATTCATGACACAGTTATAATGGCCTCATGACAGCCAATGCCGAAGTCAACCACATGACAGTTTAACTTAATTTTATGTCAAGTTGTCATGACAAAGACACTGACAGGTTATAATTTTATGGTTTATGTCAAGATGTCATAACAAAGACATCTCAAACAATGTCATATTTGCATTCAAAATGTCATTATTGAGCAAAAGACACTTAACGACATTTGTCATAACCATGCATAAACCCTTCTTCATATTCAAGACATATGACATTGTTATGAATGTGTCATGTCAGTCTTATGAAAGTGTTACCGGTTGTATTTGTTAAAGTGTCCCTATTATGGATTTTTGATAATAATCGTTTATGTTGTTTTTAACATAGCTCTAAAAGAATTAAAACATCCTGCAAAGTTTTAAATCTGAAAGTGAACTGTATATAAAGAAATTGTCTTTGAAAAGTAAGAGTCGAATCTGAGTCAATGAAATTAATCGTTTTTCAAATTAGATATAAGCCATTTCGTTGTGACGTTAGGACGAAAAATTACCACCCACTTATTGCGTGCACAGACACCAGGGGAAACTTGAACCTCAAACTGGCAGCTGATTCCTGTAGATACTGGAAAGCATCATGTCTAGAAGAAGCTGTGTTCTACAATGTGACCGTTTAATAAGAAGATATTTTATAAAGACAGTTCACTTTGTGTATACAGACAGGAGCCATCTTGGAAAACAGTCATGACAAGTCAAACCACGAATGTCATCCTGAGTGAGCTGAACTGTATGGACCCTCATTATGTTACTGTGTTAGTGTGGGGCTATTTTGAGCCTTGTTAGTGGTATAAACTAGAGATTTCTTTTTACTTAGTAAATGCCCCCAGTACTAAACAGTTTTTAGAGATAAAACTCTTTACATTCGATTATCATGAAAACAAATCTCAGAGAACGATTGACTAGGTACCGATGTTTTATTAGAACGTATTTAACATTAACTAATGTTAGCAAATGAAACCTTATTGTGTTACCGAACAACGTATAGAAAAAAATATAATCGTTTGCTTCTCAATCACTTTCACATCTTGAATCGGGTCACATCCCACTCCATATTTTACTCCGTTTTTTTCTCAGGTGTATTTACCGTTTGATATTCACACCAATATTTATACTGCGGTATGAAGCGTTTATCAAAATCTCTACTCTTTTCTACTGTCACAGGCATATTCCATCATGGCACATGACCAGTGCTTTTTCTAATTGTTCACTTCTTGACAAGTTGATAGTTATGTGTGCCCCGCAGTGCGACAAGCTGCATTTACAAACCCTTACTTGTCTTGAATTCATTTGGAGCTCCTGACACGTCTCCCAGCGAGGCATGTTGGACATGGTCCAAAGCTTAACGCTAGCTAAACATCCCCTACGGCTAACATAAAGCAGCAGAGGTTTCCATATCATTAGAGAAATGCCCAAAGAGCTCTATCGGCGCTATCACAGCAGAGCCTGCATCACTGTAGATATTACACCTGGTCGACGTGCTCACTTCAAATGATTCCAAATAAGCCACAGCATGGGGAATTTAAACTAGTTTGAAGTTGGTTAAGTTCAGGCCAAACAGTCCTGCCTCACTGTCTGTGGTCGGAGCCCTAACTTGCTGTCTAGACTCTTGTACTTGTTTTTCACCAGAAAGCTTGTTTTTATGATTTTGTGTACTTGTCGTATTGATGTGGGCAGAAGCAGACACCTTCATTTTCTGCCGGTCATCTCTTTGATGTGCATGCATTCTGTCAATATGCCTAATAATGATTTAAACTCAAAGCAGCTGTGAGACAAATAAGTGGACTAATGTTGTTATCAGAGTAGTGTGAAATATGAGTGCTCATTAGAAAAGATAGTTAGAACTTGTCTTTCAGACATTATCTGTCTGACAGCACAAAGATCCTTCTTAAAGTCAATGTGAAACGCCTTTCACAACCTATTTACTTGCATAATCTGAAGTTTTACCTAGTGAAACAGTATATTCAACGAGAAGAAAATGACTAGACTTGATTTTGTTTAAATTGATTGGATTGTGAAAAGTAGGCCTTAGATACCCAAATGGTGTTTGGAAGAAAGAGGCTAAAAAAAGTAAAAGATGATGTGATGACAGCCGAAAATGAAAGTTGTTTTACTTCAATCACCTGCTTGCCATGATTGCAAAGACCAAAAAAGTGCATTATCGTGTCAGACGAAATCCAAAATAAATACGATAAATTAATAAGACTTTATAGAGCATCAGTGTTCCCCATTTCATGATTTAGGAGTGAAATGCCTTGAACAAACTTGAAAACTTCTTAATAGTCGTCCTCCTTCAAAGGTAGTGAGCCTGCAACTAGATTAGTTTGCTTAGTTTCATGTGGTGGTCAGTGCAAAGTCTTCTGATTGACGAAACAATGGTAACATTGTCTGGGGTCGTGACCGAGACAGGTGAGATGTGCAAGAACAGTCATTCCAGTGGGGTACTCCATAAAAAATAAGAACGCTAATTAAAAATTAGCATTTTTTATCAGCCCCTACTGTGTTTTTACAAGACAAGCATCACAAGATGTGCCCACACACGAGCATGCATCGTGTGGTATTTCTGCTGTGCCCTATATTCAAGTTTAATTAACTTTCGATTGATTGCTGAGAAGATAAATGCTTTCATTACCAGCTTTTGCTTACCTTAGCATGTGATAAAGAACGCACAGGATGTTCTGCCATCTCCTTAATGCTATCTTTGTTTCATGTTTGTTTTCCTACTATTTTTCTGCCTTTTTCCTGAGGGCTCCTAACCTAAAATTGTCAAAATAATCAAAAACAAATAAATATTAATAATTAATTTAGAGCAGCAGAAGAAATACAAATGTGTCTTACTACTACTAGACAACTACATTTGCCAAATTCAATTTTAACTTACTCTTTGGAAAACTGCAACAAACTTGCACTTGATGTGAATCGAGTGCAACACCAATTTCACAGAGATATAGATATATAATTTCATGCAAATATGGTGGATATGCGCAAATATAATGATACACATTTACTTTTATGCACATAAAATGCATCAGTGACTCAAAAGTTCCTATATTTAACAATCATAAAACCTGTTTCTGAAAACATTTGCTGAGCCAGGTGTATAAAACATAACAGTTGTTTTAAAAGTGGCAGCTATGTGATGCTGATGTGATCCTTTCAAATACCAGAAGAAAAAAAAATGTCTTATTCGGTATTATTAATTGAAGAAACAGGTCATATTTTCACTTTTACTGTTACTTTTGACAAGCTTGTTCAGCTTTAGAAAGCTCATTGTCACCACTTCAATTACTACATGCTAAAACTTTATCTGAACTGTCTATGTCACTAACATTTTCTAAGCATGTATCTCTCCAAATTATATTTGAACCACCTCAAATAATAGAAGACCACTCTGTAACACACATGAATGGAGGAAAAATGAAAGGAACTTGATTTTTCTCATTCTGTTCATTTAAACATGGAAAATATGGCTCTTCAAAGACCTTCTTGTCAAAGGGTTAAGTCTGTATTTGACTGTGCCATCGCCATCTTGGCCTCCTCTGGGTTTCAGCTTTGACGGTAGTAAATGAGTTTGGGTCCCACCCTTTGGCGAAGGACAGTGCTCGCTCTATCTATGTCTGTAAAATTTATCGCAGGGGGCTTTTGAGCACTTTGTTTCAGGCCTTATCAGAAACAAAAGCCATTTGCCCGAGTGTCAATGAGGTGCTTTCATTCTCAAGTGCTGAACGGATAAGAAGTGCATAGCACAGTCGGTTTGTTTGATGCCTTTAAATTTAAGACTTGTCTCAATGGAGAAACTTGAGAGACCATAGAGGAAGATACACTTTATTGATGCTCTATTTGTCATTGATCTTGCCATTCCATATGACATTCTTTCTTCCATGAAACACAAAAGGAAAGTTTTTGAACAAAATCCGGGCTGCTCTTTTCCATATAATAAAAGTGATTGAGGCCTTCAAGTTCCAAAATAACAAACAGGGAGTCATGTGGGCTAATTTTATAATTATTATGGTGCTTTTGGATCCTTTTTGAAGTTTGATACTAGGGCTGCAACAAACGATTATTTTGATAATCGATTAATCTAACGATTAATCGACTAATCGTTGATTTTTTTGCCCGCTAATCAGCAAGTTTGGAACTATTATTCAGCTTTTTTTCAATTTGTTAAAAAATTTAGTTATACATGTTCTTACTATAATATTAAAAAAGAAAATCAGTTGAGCTTTTGAAATAGTTGTTTTAATTAACTTTCAGCCAACTAAACAGGTCATTCTCTTTAAGTTTTCAGATTTCAGTCCAACTCAAATCACATACAAATGCTCTCTAAGTATTGTTTAATAGGACCACTGCTTTTCTTAGAACTGAAACAGAAAAAGGGTCATTTTCTTAAAGGGTTAGTTCACCCAAAAATGAAAATTAAGTCATTAATTACTCACCCCCATGCTGTACCAACCCCGTAAGACCTTCGTTCGTCTTCGGAACACAAATAAATATATTTTTGATTAAATTTGAGAGCTGTATAACTACCACATTGGCTCCTAAGGGACTGCCTCTTGACGGCCCAGAAAGTCAATGAAGAAAATGTTTAAATATCCCAAGTGACTACCGTGGCTCAACTATATGTTTATCAAGCGACGCGAATACTTTTTGTGCGAAAAAACAAACAAAAATAACGAGTTTATTCGACTATTTCTTTTCTTCCTTGTAGGCCAGAAACGAGACTTCCTTAGATTTCCACGACGCATGCGCGAGATTTGCGATCTGCTTACACTACTTCAGAGCCGCTCTGCACTACTTCAGATCGCAATTCTCGCGCATGCGTCGTGGAAATCTAAGGAAGTCTCGTTTCTGGCCTACAAGGAAGAGCCTATAGTTGAGCCACGGTAGTCACTTGGGATATTTAAACATTTTCTTCATTGACTTTCTGGGCCGTCAAGAGGCAATCCCTTAGGAGCCAATGTGGTAGTTCTACAGCTCTCAAATTTAATCAAAAATATCTTTATTTGTGTTCCGAAGACGAACGAAGGTCTTACGGGGTTAGTACAGCATGGGGGTGAGTAATTAATGACTTAATTTTCATTTTTGGGTGAACTAACCCTTTAACGCTTCCTTTTACAGTACAGTACTTACAGTATACTTACAGTGTACTTACCTAGAAAGTACTGGCTAATATAAGGTGAGTACATGGAACAGGGGTAGGTTCAGGGTTAGTACTAGAAATTACCCAGTAATTGTAGTTACTAAAATAAGTACATAGTAATTACATGGGTAACTGGACTGTAAAAGGAAGCGTTACCATTTTCTTTTGCCGGGATGTTTCCTCTTTAAGTGCTCCAACATGCATGTTGTGCTCCCGTGAAAAGCAAGTTCCACCTTGCATGTATTGCACATGACAGCATTGCTGGTTTTAAGTTTTGTGAAACTTTCCCAAACCTTGCTAGTTCGGATTCGTTTTTGTCTTTTACCTGCATTACACTCTAGCGCCACAGCACCATATTGTATTTTCTCTTTTTTTTTTCCCATCTCCCCTACTTAAGTTCAGTTCAGTTGATTTGTCTTTGCCAGGTCTTGTCAATGTTACAGTTACGTTTGCTTGTTTAGTAAATATACCTGTAAATACTATTGAAGACTGTTGTGAATCTTTATCACTTTATCAGCTGTAAAAGGGTAGGCTGTTTAAGCCCATTGTATGAAATGCTTGAATGTGGACCATATTGTGTCTGAACGGGGTATGGTCTTTGTTAAAAACTTAACGTAACATTAAAATAAGGAAAATTATTGTCCATGCATCTTCTCCACTGCCATAGCAGTTTCAAATGATATAAAACAAGTATGTTTGTGCAGCATTCTTCTTAAAATGTTAATCATTTTACCCTATGAGACTAATAATAATTTTTATACTTTAACTCGATTCAAATTAAAAAAGTAGTACTTAATATTGGAGTAATATTTTATTAAGGGTTTATTTACTTTTACTTAAGTACTTGATTTGTGTAAACTGCGTGAGGGTGAATAAATGACAGTTTTCTTTTTTTGGTGAACTATATCTTCACCGTTATGATGTTGCATGACTTTTTAATGGTGTCTGTGAGCTGAGTGTGGATAATTGCCAAGATAATATCAAAGAACAACATGTGCCTGTGTGCGCCACTGCAGGGAGTCACAAATCTTGCTGTTGTTTTTGTTGATTGTCTCATCACCCCGCTGATGAAGCAGGTGTCTCTTGGGGTGTGTGTGGTTCGATGACGTGTTGAAATTATAAATTAAGGCCAGGGTATTTCTCTCTGTGTTTGGCAGGCATCCCACAGTCAATGAAAATCTGAAAATATGATAGAAATCTATGGACATTTTGGTTACACTTTACTGTAAAGATCAACGAAATAAGAATGTTTGGTATCATTTATCATGAACTAGCAATGCATTTGATATTGATATAATAGATTGTTCATTACTAATGCATGTTTATTTGTAATATTAATCGTGACTTCATAATATAATTGAACAAGTTTTTGTTCATATTTTTTACTATTGTGAAATTGTAACATGCATTAGTAATAACCTAGTTATAACAAAATGGAACGCTGTCAAAGCATTGTAAAATGTATTAAAGATTTAAATAGTAGAAAAATAGTTCAAAAGATTGCTGACAATAAGTATCCTGGGTTTCCCCATGCTGCCTTTCCGCTGCGCGATTTTATTCATGCTGCTAGGCAACCTAGACACCATGAACCAAATTTTCCCCTGATATAGGGAACCAATCACAGAACGGGGAGGGAGCAGCAAGACGATGACGACGTAAATGCGATACACCGAAGCAGTTTGTTTAAATCAATGGATCATGGCACCGGACACAAAGTTACCTTTTGATACAGCCTAATGTTTGACAGTAAACATATCGGGTCAACTGATTTGAAGAGGGGGGATTTAAAGCTGTTCCCTGTTACTGGTGATTTACTTTTTTAATTTTTACTTCATTTAATGTTAGCCTTTATTGTTGATCACAGATTTTACCATTTCATGTGTTTTAACAGCTAGATCATGTTGCTATAGACGCAGTTGTTCACTCCGGTAATATAAATTAATAAACTCCTTTTTAAATCTTGTATCAATATTTTGTATCAAAGTGACTGTCAAGTGTGTTTAAACAGTGCAGTACAGCAACCAAACCAGTAGCACTACCATTTTTGCAGCGCAGAATGCGGACCTTTCACTGATGTAATGACGCAATGACGTGCACTTGCTAGCGTGTTTCATTTACGTGTTCTCCGAATGCTAAAGAGGAGCCTTGTCTAGCCTCTGAAGGAAATGACTTGGAAGAACCCGTCCTGCGAAGGAAGTATCCTTGACATTGAGAAACACATTTTGTATATACATAAATCTCCTAAATCTCGGATCCATCGTCGTCTTCATTGTCGCTCTACGTACGTCATCTTGTATCATTGACCCGATTGGCTATGAGCTAAGTACAGGTGCATTTGATAGACATTTGTAGCACCCAATAATACGGCTCTGGGCATTCGTAAACCATGCCTCAAATACGAGAAAATGAACGTGGTTTCCAGACCACGTCACATTCCCAATGATACGTCTAGTCAGTAAATTTTTAAAATAATACAAAGCCAAATCCAGAAAAGTTAAGACATTTTGTAAAATGCAATAAACAAATAAATAATCTGTGATTTGTTAATTCTCTTTAACCTTTATTTAACTGACGAAAATACAAAGAAAACATGTTCAAAGTTTTCCCTGACCAATTTTGATTTTGATGCCTGCAATATAAAGATTCCTAAAAGTAAAAATCTCAATCCAATAATCATGAATTGTTAAATAAAAAATAAATAAATAAATAAATATCACATATGAGTGTGATGTCCTGGTATCCACATTACTTTTTTCAGTGTAATATGTCTTCTTTTAGATATGGTAAATTTGTATATGTGTGTGTTTCCACATCCAGGCCACTGATCCGGATCTGGGCATTAACGGGCAGGTCCGTTACCGGCTGGTCAGTCACACAGATCTTTTCAGGATCAGCACAGACGGCAGCATCTTCACAGCTGTGCCCTTGGACCGTGAGGAGAGGGCTCAGTATGATTTGGTTGTGGAGGCTTCGGATGGGGCCAACGACCCTCGCCGGACCACCATTGCACTCTCCATCAAAGTGCTGGACGTGGATGACAACAGCCCAGTCTTCTCCCAGCCTGCCTATCATGTCACACTGGCAGAAAACAGCCCAGTGGGCATGGTCATTCTCAATATCAGTGTAAGTTATACACAGGCAAACACACACACACACTGCACATGCATATTCAACACATCAGACACAGCCAGATGATTCCATTAAATTAGCCTCTGGACAACATTCCTAATTTTATGTCTTAACTTGACAAGTCAGACATGTTTAACATTTGTAAAGGTGTCTTGGCTTAAAGTTAATTTATTTGAAATACATAGCTTGTTACCTTGAAACCAGTTGGATTGTATGGTTAGTTGCATTAAATCATATGCATTTAGCAATTTCACAGCTGTCTGACTTAATCAGAAAAGACCTTATACTGTACCACTGTTACAGTATAAGGTTAGGCACAATTTTGTCCTCAAAACCTACACTCTGCCTCATAGAAACATCCAAAGGCCTGTGTCCTCTGTTATGTTTTTAGTTTGACATGATGTTGAATTTGTGATATCCTGCTGCTCTGTGCCTTGCTGCCAGTTAAGATTTACTCATTGCTTCAGGGTCACTACAGGATACATTTTAATCATAATGTAACCCGGTCATTTGGTTTATTCAGAAAAAGTGTTAGAGTTTAATTAATGCTGAGGGTACAATGACTCATTCGTGTTTTGATCTTAACGATTGTCTCACGCAGGCACTGGACCCCGATCTGGATGCAAACGTCACATACCGTATCAGGACCCAGGAGGCCAGAGAGTTGTTTGCGGTGAACCCCCTCACTGGAGAACTGATGGTGCTTCACTCACTTGATTTCGAGAAACTCTTACCTAATGGGACAACACGCAACTTTGTGGTGGAGGCTGTGGATGGCGGAAGCGGGAAAATGCCCCCGGGGTTGGCCTCTGTTACCATCACTGTATTGGTAAGAAAGTCTCAATTATGTTCCTCAAATTCCTGACTAATCCTTAGGGATTAACCATTTAACCAAAGGTCATTCTAATCATCCGGGTATATGGAATCCTGGGTTATATTGCTTCAAAGTCATTGATTGCACATCCTCATGTTAAAATATTTCCAACTGTTGTTTATCCTCAATGGACTTTGCAGACTATTAATCTAAGAATTAAACGGCCTCTTAAAAGTGATGAATGATTTTTTTTTTTTTATGTTAAAATACATTCTCTTAATCCACTAAATTTGCTGTGTTTTTCGTAAATTCAGCTAGTTGCCACTAGTGTCGCAAAAACTTCATACTTCATTTTTAACCCCAATTACTGTGTTTTGTCATCTTTTGACATTTTCCTTTCTACTGAAACGTACCGTTTACAATGTAGAGTGTTTCCTTGACTTCCCCAAAACAAAGCACACGATTGGCCATTGGTTCCAACGAAATCTAAGAAATCTAGAACTGTACACGTTTGGCACCACAAAAGCAGTACTAACCCTGCTTTGAAAGGGTTTCATAACCCCTCTTCCCTTTTCCCTGTTTTAAAAGTGAGGTTTTGAGTGACGGCAACCCAGGGTTTAGGGCATTGTGAAGGGCATCTTTATCCAACCAAACCACGTCATGCCAAATGTTCTAACCTGGCAAACAAGGAGATTCACACTGGTAGCAGGGGATATCGCTAAATTTTGCCATCCTGTGAATGCTCTCCATAGCCACTTCTAAGCCCTGTTGACACTGACAAATGGTCATTAGGTCCACAAGACCTCTGTTGTGTAAGTAGCTGATTTGTAATGTCTCAGAAGATTAAGTTCTACACACGGGATGAATGTCAATTAGCTCTCTCTGGAAATGCTGTCGGTTAAGTGGGTAGAAGAGATGGTTGTGGTGGTACAATATTTTTGTTGATGTATATATATATATATATATATATATATGAAGAGTTCAGATGCAAAAGCCTCTAAATGCCATTTGAAATTGTCTTCTAAAATTATCATTTTTATCAAGCTTATATATTCAAGTTCATTAATTTCACTTTAATGACAATTAATAGGTAATCCTCATTGCAATTTAACTGAAATTACTGAACTTAAATATACAAGCTTGATAAAAATGATCATTCTAGAAGAAAATTTCAAATGGCACTTAGAGGCTTTTGCATCTGAACCTTTCATATATATATATATATATATATATATATATCTGGTCAACAAATCAGGTTTATTGGAAAGCAGTTTCAGCAGTTTGCACTTGCAGTGAGCAAACCAAACAAACAAGAGTTATTGAAATGGCTCAACACAAAGTGGTTTCCCAAAATTCAACTGAACATGTAACTTTTAATGACTTCTTCTCTCTCAAAGTTATTCAACCCCCTGACTAGAATCCCTCACAAATCTGCAAAACCGGTCAAGCACACATTATGCAACTACTGTAATCAAGGGCTTCATTAGTTGCACCAGGTGTGCATGAGCTAAAACACATGAAATATCTGAACTGGCTTGGTTTGTTGAGTGTCACAGAAATATGACTAAAGGCGGGCATACACTGTGCGATGTCTGTGTGATTTCAGCAAGGTACCCACTCACACTCAATGAGTAAATAGCATGCGATGCAAAGCCAAAGTTCAGGATTTATGTGCTCACACTGTACGGTCCGATCGTCGAGCTGCGACTTCACTGCTCACAATATACGTGTAATATCTGCGATAACCCCCTGGATTGCGCCTATTTACGTGTATGTATCCGAAGATATTGTCAAAACAAGCGTCTGCTATCAGTATCAAGATGATTTAGCATTTTCAATTTATGCATTTAATTATCATTCGTATTATTGTATTATCATTATTAGGGGAGGCCTATAGGCTAATTTTATTATTAAATTGATCCGCTATTATAATTAATTTGCCACGCAATATTTTCACAGCATAATAAAATATTACATTATCTTGCTCATTAAAAATTGTCTAAAACATTTAGGTCGATTACAATGAATTATAGGCATATAAAATAACTATTAACAGTCTATAATATGTCCGAACATTGCCATAATTAATCATCAATGAAAATTAAAAACAGGTGTATTTCAAAAACATTGTTTGACTGCAAATTAGAAAGGTGTTACATCACAGGTGGCTTGGAAGACGTGGGTAATATTATTCATTTTGCAACACGAACTGGAGGTAAGCAACAATAATTTGCAGCTAGTTTGAACTACAGAACTTAAAGAGCTTCCTCTTTTTGTTTTTATTTTAATTTTATTTTTGCTGCAGATGAAATGGTTAAACTTCTGTTTTCTCGCAGGTGCAGTGAGGGAAAAAACACTGAGTTTAGGGCAATCGTTTCTTAGCTTTGCTTCAATTGTGCGATATAGTCACGAGGAGCGACCAAAATTTCTGACATCCCAGAAATTCATCTGACCATCCGATTGTCGATCGTGAGAGGTTAATCGCCTCTCGTTTCTCCCTGTACACTGCACGACAAACAACGCACGACAAAGCTGAAAATCGGTCCGAAATAAAAAAGAGTCGCACGAGTCAGAGTTCGGCTCAAAATCGGACGAAAATCGCACAGTGTATGCCTGCTTTAAAGGGATACTCCACTTTTTTTGGAAATAGGCTCATTTTACTACTGCCCCAGAGTTAAACAGTTGAGTTTTACAGTTTTCAAATCCATTCAGCCGATTTTTTGATATTTAGAAGAATATCAGTAACCAGACAGTTTCTGGTCTCATTGATTGACTTCCATAGTCGGAAAATAAAATATACTATGGAAGTCAATGAGACCAGAAACGGTCTGGTTACTGATATTCTCCTAAAGATAAAAAAAAAAAAAAAATCAGCTGAATATATTCAAAAACTGTAAAACTCAACTGTTTAACTCTGGGGGAGTGGTAAAATGAGCCTATTTCCAAAAAAGTGGAGTATTATATAAATTACAAACATGTCATCTGGGGACTATTTCTAATTCGTCTCAGTTGTTCTGCTTTATTACCAGACTCAATATTTGGCTCGTTCTTACATAGTAGAGCACGTTCGCACATGCGCACTCTTCAAACACGTTACTTCAAATCTTTTGAAAAACCAAAAGACGTAAATTCCATTTGTACGTATTCTAAATAAAAGGCACCGGCTGTACTGAATGTCAGCTTGCTTATTTTGCTCAAGATAAGGATTTATTACGTCCAAATGTCATGCAATATAGAAACGATGCCTCTTACCACAGGTCGAGAGCTGTCGTTCAAACCACACAACGTTGCGATGCTGTTTGCGAATGTCCGTTGGAACGATGGTTTCGGGAAACACCGACTCGTTGAACTATGCTGATAACAATGGAACTTGCGACCATAGTTGGCTAACGATGCTTTCGGGAAACGCACCCAGTGGCCATCAAAGTCACCTGTCTTGAACCCATAGAAATTATCTGGTAGGAGTTGAAGAAGGCAGTTTGAATAGAATACCCAAGAAAATTACTGAGGGAAGGCAATTGCTGCCAGAAGCTGGTGTCTGGTTATGCATCTCATTTTCAGCAGGTGTTCTACTAAATAAAGATTCTTGCCATGAAGGGGTTGAATAATTTTGAGACTGCATAAGTCATTAAAAGTTGTATTTTTAATTGAATTTGGGGAAACCACTTGAAACATTTGTTGTGTTGAGCTGTTTCGAATTTTTATTTTATTTATTTATTTTTTTATCCACTTCAAATGTTAACTACTGTAATTAGTTGATTATAATAATAGCATTGATTGCAAGTTTTGTACCATGAAATTTTGTATTGGATTTTGAGTTGCATAAAAGATTCAGGGTAGTTTTTTAAAATGTGCTATATTGCCTTTTTGTCACAATCTGTTCACAAACAGAATTAAAGGGACTTCACACAATAATAAATATTCTCTCCTAAATTGTCATTTAGCACATTTAGTGAATTTAAGTGAAATTTTGACAGTTCAAATAAATTCAAGTTCACAAAAATGTTTCAGCGATTTAAGGTCGTGAAGTGTTTAGTTTAATGCTGTTGTTAATCATTACATTTATCTCTGTAATATAAATGCTGTTTTATTTAATTTAATTTTTAGTTTTAGTAGTTGAATTTAGTTTAAAGGATGTGAGATCTCTGTGAGATCCTTGTGGTTTATGTTCCAGATGAATTCTGCTCTCATTGCTAAATAATATCTGATAGTTTTTCTTATTTCAAAAGATACTGATTCAACAACGTTAGTTACTTATTGTAATGCATTTCATAAAGATAATTAGACTACAACTAAACTACATTATGAGTAGTTTGTAGTTTTTTTGTTAACCTACAATTTCAAAATGTCTTACCCTATTCATATGACTGTTATATTCTGCTTTGTTAGGGCATTGTTAGACATTTAACCAGTTGTTTAAAAGTACATCTGTTTTTTTTGTTTTTTTTCATGTTTATTTCAGTTAGCAAACCTCTTGCAGTTGGATCAGCTTCAAAGATAAAGAGTTTAAGCAAAAGCATTTTCATGCAAGGAAACACATCTTATTATGTCCTCTACAGTCTCCCAAGAACCCCTAATTGTTTTTGTGTTGGAATTATTTATTAATTTTCCTTCTGTGCACGGTGTGTCTAATTGAAAATTAGTTGCTGTGGAAAATGAAAAGCAGAAGTGAACGGTGGAAACAAATGTGCTACCTGATGCATGGAGACTCGGGATATCAGAGTGATTATGATGGGATAGAGGCCCCTAGGCACCGT
The DNA here is from genome assembly GCF_016745375.1 of Pimephales promelas. Next base: position 4,864,081 of record NW_024121655.1, read on the forward strand.
CCTGATGGAAACGGTCCCAGTGCGACTTAGAGCACCATCGTGAACTCACTACACTTTGCAGATTTACTTTAAGGCTTGACATATTGTATTTTCAACTGGGGAGATAGAAGACACACACACATGTATGGGATTGAAAAATAAGAGGGAAAAAAAATACCAATTTCACTCCAAAGTACTTTCCTCAAGACCTTTTATTTTGGGGATGTGAGCAATTGCAAAGTTTTATTAGTCGGTACTCAAGACTCAAGGGCATCCTTGAATAAGCGCATTCTCACAGAAAGAACCAAGAGTGGGGGGATTGACAGGGGAGGGAGGTGTAATTTGGATACCTGAACCCACCTGGCCTCTCCTTGGACTCGGAGATGGGTGATCTATTGAGTGTATTAGGTCACATCGCATCTCTTGCATCTCCCGGAATCACCTGTGTCATCAGCATTCTTGCTGTATCTTTCACATATATAACTTTGTGGGAAAAAGTGAATACCCTCTGCAAAGTAAGCACCACTATTTCAAAGTTCAAAGAGTTTTAAACCTCGAACCAAACAGTTTAATAACATTGATTTAAAGAACATTTCAAATTGGAGGAAAAAATCTCATGTTACAAATTACACAATGGACTATGTATGCTGAGCCGACTGCCTATTTCCTCTAACATCTTTGTGATAGTAGCAATCTTTGATACTAGGCCACCAAGGCCACATTCCTGTGGTGCAATGCTGCATTTTCATCATCAGGAAGTTTTATTTCATTTATTTGGAACACTATACCTGTCTTCTGCAACTTCTGATCGATTTAATGCTGAATAAAAGTAATGATTTCTATATATAATTTCCATATTAATTTCTATGTTTTCAAATAAATGCAGCCTCCATGAGCATAAGAGACTTATTTTAAAAACAGTAAAAATATTAGCGGTCCCAAACATTTGAACGGCAGTGTATATATAGTGTGAAATATTTAAATGTTTACAAATATATCAGTGACTTTAGGCCGTGTGTCCACCAAAGCGTTTTTCCACGTGCCTGGCGTATGTTTTCAATTGTTTTCAATGGGAGCGCCACGTTTTTTAAACGCCATGAGCGTACCGAGGCATTTTTTTCACGCTGAAGTGGCGAGCGCCCAGCGTTTTTTACTGGTCGCTTGGAGTTAAAAAATAGTCAAATTTGGATAAAACGCAGCGTTCATCACTGTCACTTTTACCCAGCCGTCCAATCACAGTGGAGGAGGGGCGGGACTAATACCACACCGACCAACTGTCACAACATTCAACTGTTGCGGATATTCTGTATCATAGCAACGAAACGTCTCAACGGAAAAAAAAAACAAAACACTGTGCTGCCAAAACGCTCTCAAGCGCCCAAACACGGCGTCTTCAGCAGAGCGCCTAGCATTTTCAACGCTTTGGTGGACACACGGCCTTAGTGTTGTAAGACATTTTTAATATTTATGGGAGTGGACAGTTGCTACGTTTACAGTGATTGTCATATCTAGTACAGCAACTTATCTGATTGGTGGATATCTGTTTAGAATTATGGGTAATGTAGTTCTTCACTGGAAGTTTAATGAAGCTGAAATCACATTCAGAAGCATATAGCACCTTTACAAACTTCTGAGGGCATGGTATGTGTTATAGGTAAAAAGGCATATCTATATGGAGAAAAAGAATAGATTTCTTTGCTCCCGAACCCTACTTTTGCACTATATTTACACCCCTTTTCTGCTTTGCCTCTTTATTCTCTCTAGTAACCTTTTCATCTGTCTTTTGCAGTCTCTCAGCAGCTATAATTAGGTCTCACCCAACTTTCCCCCCCAAAATTCCCCAAGCACATAGCACTGTGACACATCCTTAATGCACTGCATGATCTACTATTGTATAAATGCCATTTTTGCTTGGTGTTTTAGTGTTCAGGGCTGGCTAATGGGGCCTACCGCACAGTCTGACAGTTGCAAAAGAGTAAAGCCAGGCTAAGAGAGCAGGAATCAAGGCACTAATCATAGTTTGATATTCTGTGTCTGGACAGGACATGAACGACTTCCCGCCAGTGTTCAGTCAAATGCTGTACCGGGGAATGGTGGCACCCAACGCAATCAAGGGGACCATAGTGACCACTGTGCATGCCGAGGACCTGGACCCACCGGTGAGTTGGCTTGATTGTGTGTGCTCCTTCATCACTACGGTATTTCCTTTTTTTTAAATTGTGACTGAAAATATATCAAGTGTAGCATCAAGTCACCCATGAATAAGCTTGTGTCATTGACAGTCTTTATAGGTCACTGCCTGGGGTGATTGTGACTGTGGGGTGCAACGAGCGACTGTGTGCTATGTGACATGAATTCGAAGGGCTAAGCACAATAAAACAAATAAGAGGAGAAAAAAAAAAAAAAAAAAAAACATCAGCAAAAGATTCAAAGCTGTGTGTGTGTTTAACTGAAGAGGCAGCCACACCAGGCCAACGAGTGAGTAACAGCCTGTCACGTCTCCAGCATAAAGCCCAAGACTCGACACTCCAATCATAAACACAACCAGCATCACACAACCACTTATACTCACGCAACACAGTCCAGTGCCAATATAGTTTTGAAAATGTTCAGTTTAGTTATATATACGCTGTAAAAAAATGATTTTTTGGTGAAGTAAATACTACTGAAAAATAAACAGTGTAATTTACATGAAAAATTTAGTTCAGGCAAGAATTAAAAAAACGAAGTAAACCCATATCAGTACTTACTTCAAGCAAGTAGAAATGAAAGTGTAAATATCAACTCAATGAAATTAAGTAAAAATTACTCAACTTTTCTGATACTGGGGTTCCCATCATGCTGATGAGGTTCATTTTTCACTGGTTTCCAGCTGTATTTACACTGTTTTATTATTGATTTTTGTTGTCAGTATTAGTAACCACATTTCGAGTGATTTTTTTTGCTCAAAATGACACATTCAAGCACAAAAACGTCCCATCAAATGTTACCGCCATTGTGTATTGTCTACCAAGTATTGAAGTCTTTGGATTCACATGATGCTTAACATCTGACATGATGTAATATGAATTACTTAGATGATCTAAGTAAAGCACATACTATAAATGACTAATAAAATTCAATATTATTGTTTTAGTGAAATGTAGTGCAAAGGCAAAGGAAATTTCAACTAATTTGATATTAATTAACCTTTTACTAGCCAAGTTATACATTTGTCACTCCTATGTCATTTAGCTGTAAAAAATAATTTAAGAAACAGTAACCTAATGTAAAAATCATCTTAAATTCCCCCTCTAAAAAGCGAGTGGCTGGATTTGCCTGAGTTTGCAAGGTTCATTACATGTAATCTATGAAATATATTCAAGAGTTTTGTTTTCTGTATATTTGAATCAACTAAACAAGATTTATTTTACAAAGTATATTGTGACAATTGCTTAGTCTTATAGGATCTGGCGAACCAGAAACCACCAGTAGTGTTTTATACTGTAGCTGATGACATGCTTGCATTATTTTCAGGGTAAATTCAGTTTAGTGTCCCATTCGCCAGATTTACTACCTCTAAACGCCACATAAATGTCGATCAGACACTCCCTTCCTGTTGAACTGGGCAGCACACACTGATAGTATTGGGAAATAATAAAAATCATCATTATAATATTTATTATGTATATTTTAATGTTAGATAACAAAAATCTTACATTTTGTTTTCTGATATATTTTTTTTGTTTTGTTTTATACTACATTTGCATTAATAATTGTATCACTGTCTCTTGGCTTTACTCTTTCCTTATCCCTTTCTCTTTCATGCTTTCTGTTTTCTTACATTTTCAATCCAAATGCTTGTTCCCGTGGAGGTGTGCAGATGAAATGGTTCTCTTTGCCCTCACCTTGTCAGAAACCTCAACCTTAAAAAGATCAATTGTGCTTCTCTATTCTGCCCATAACTCAGTGCACATGCCAAGACTGGTCAGGGCCAAATCAGACCAACAGTCCCAGCTGTGGCTGGAAATTGAATTTATCCTGACAGTCATGCTTGCATGTCATCAGCTGCAGTAAAAAACACTGTTTGGGATTTATTTCAATACATCCCTATAAGAATAAGCAATTTCCACATTGTACATTGCTGATATACAGTAGGTTAATGGAGAGATTTCTGTTTTCATTGGTGAACTGTAAACTGCTGTTGCTTGCTAAGCTGCAGTCTTATAATTACAGAATGAATTTGCACTTCAAGCTGCAAAGACAAAATAAAGCTTAAATTGAAGCTACTTATTTATGCTAATAAATAATACATTTATATAAATAAAGCTATTTATTTATATAAAAACAATATCTGACACAAACACAATATGCAGCCCATTCTCACCCCCAAGGCGTCACTTAACAGCGTCAGTTAGAGGACGCGGTTAGGTTTAGGTATGGGGTGGGGGTAGGGTAGGGTACACGCGATCCTAGGGCGTCATCTAACTGACGCTAAAGGGCGCCTAAAGCGTCAGATATTGAAGCATGGTCAAATGCTTCCCAAGGCGTCAGTTAGGTGACGCCTTGGGAGTGAGAATGGGCTGAATATGGATATTAATTAAAACAATAGCATCAAACTAGAACAACTAACCACAGCTTATCAAATTGAAAAACTGAAGCTAATCATTTATTCAACAATAGCAATCCAGTTTGTTGAAACCATCAAGATTAATATTGTCTGCTATTTTTACATTTAAACCATGTCCTGTTTTTGTTTAGGTACGTTTTATTCAACCGTCTGGGAATTCTAGTCAATGAAAAATTGTCACATTATCGACATCCTGCATAATCGTTAATCGAGAATCGTGATTAGTTTGCTCAAAATTATAATCGCAATGATTGTTGTCATTTGAGAAATTAATTGTAATTCCCATAATTCCAAATGACATTTATGTTTATCTAATAAAATAACAACAATAAAGACTTTGTATTGTTACACACAGCATAAAAAAAGCCCTTATCATGAAAACACAATCGCAAACAATATAGTTAAGATCCATGTTTGGAATTAATACAGACTTGCTGTATGACACTTTCATTTGAGTAGAATTTCCCAGTAGAGATCAGTTGTTGTTTTTTTTTCACAGTGTAGAGAGAGCATGCATGGTTACAAAAAAAAAAAAAACCCTAAAAAAATGCTTCTGTTTTTAATGTGTCTTGACTGCCATAAAGTCTGACATTAATGAAAAAAACCTAGATTGTACAGTGTGACATGGCTTACAGCGAGGATCATTTTCGCACAGTCTGACAAGCAACAATCGTAAAAGATTTGTTATAAATTTTACCGTGTGCTGTGCACCCGGCTTTAGTTAATGATGAACATTTTTCATCATACTCTAGATTTCGTTAACTAAATTAACACTAATCCAAATGATTCGATACAAAAAATTATGATTTTTTTTTTTATATTAATATTACTTAGCATGGACATTGCTCTTACTGTATGCCTCTGCTTGCTCAACACTAGCATGTTAAATGTGGCTCTGAATTGATATAATATACATGATGTGACATTAAAACACAGATGATGCATTTAGTCACCCTGAGCTGCTGTCCTACTACTGAAAAATGAAGTTAGGTTAGTAGCATCGCTGCTTCTGTTAACTACTTAACACTGGGACTACTGTACATGAGAGATTTGAACAAATAATTATGTGAGCATACATCTGTTGTGGCACTAAACCGTAATTGAATTTCTGACTCCGACGTCAACTTGAGCGATAGACAAGGACTTTATTAGTGAGCGTTCTGATAAATGGCACTGAACAACATGTCAGCTCATTGCATTTACAACAGCAATGTAAATATGTGTATAAACACTGTTTATCTGTCTTTGAAACTGAGGGATGCTTATCTTCTTCACTTCATCTGATCATGCAGAAAGCATTTTGTTGCAAATGGTGGTTGTTGAATGCTAGTTTTTATTATTATTATTAGTATTATTGTATTTTTAGCATAGTCTGAGTCAGAGTCTTGACAATAACCTCTCAGTTCCAGACATAAATGACATTTCAATGGGTCAATTTTGGAGGAAAGCACTGCTAAGGAATACAGGGCTCGGTTTTGAATTTTGAACATTTTTTTTTGAATATTCTTTACTGCTTGTAAGTAGTCATTTGAGCTGTAACTTCTTTTGTGGTGTTGCAGGTCATTTTGACCTGCTTTGACTATTGCACAGATTTATTGCAACTTAATGTACAGTCTTAAAAATAAAGGTTCCAAATGGGTTTGCATCAATGCCATAAATGAACCATTTTCTGCTCCCCAAAGAGCCTTTCAGTTTCCATAAACGTCATAAATGAATCATATTCTGGTCCCCAAAGAGCCTTTCAGTCAACAGTTCTTAAAATAACCACTCCACGCCCCCTACCTTAGTGTGAAGAAAATTATACAAATCTCAAGAACCGTTTTCCACAATAAAGAACTTTCAATAAAAGTTTCCATGAATGTTAAAGTTTCTTCATGGAACCATCAATGTCAATAAACTTTTTTTAAGAATAAATACTTTATGACATGATTCACTGATTGTCACCTTGACTCATGCACACTCTCAGTAACAAAAAGCGAATTGTGACTTATGAGTGTTTATTTGCCGGGTTTTCAGTGTCATAAATGTGATTTACAGGCCTGGAAAACTCTTGAAAAAAAAATAACGAATTGTAATTGAAATTTGTAGACAACATCAGTGTTTCCAGTAATTCTCTGTTCTAAAGTATTTTCTTGGCTTGTTGTAGAGATTATTATAGAGTCCTCATCACAAACTAATGGAAAGGTAATTGAACTGGCATTGAAAATTCATTGGTCAGAAAGTGAGAAAATCATTTAATTTTTAATGTGTGGTCAAAATGATGCTTGATCGAATTGGAGCAGCAGGATGAAAAACTTGAGCAAAAAGTTTCCAAGACTTTGTATCAGAAAGTGTTCTTGTCCCTCTTTAAATTGTGTTTGTTTTTTCAGTAATTGGAGGCTTAGGCTACCCGTGATTACTCGTTACGCATCCAGAAATGTTGGTATCATTAGAAAGTTGCATTTCTTAATGAGGGCAGGGTAATCACAGTCTACTGGGCTTTCAGTATCAAGAGTTCAATTAGTATTCTAATTTACCATCTTCCCTAATAATGTTTCCGATGTGATGCGCAATTAACAAAATCCTATACACAGCTTGTGATAATCATTCACTGAAGTGGTATGATGCATCCAAGATTGAAAGACATTTCCCCATTAATATGACTGATTTGTTCTAGTCACGTGTTGTTGTGGACCATTTTAATTGTGAGCCTCTTCATTAGCCCCGGGGAATATGACGTACTCCTCATTCGATTATATCCTCCAGGATGTTCAGCATTTGTTTGTCACTGTTGTGGTAGTGTCAGCCTGTATTTTTTGTACCTGTGTTGGTGCTACAGTGGTCCAGATACAAGTATATTTGTGTGTCCCTTGTTCCTGAGGTCAGTGATTGAGTTAGTTCCAGGGGCCCTGGAGCCCTAGCGATTTACTCAAGCTTTAAAGGGATGCTCCACTTTTGTTGGAAATGTGCTCATTTTACAACTCCCCCAGAGTTAAACTGTTGGTTTTTACTCTTTTTGAATCCATCTCTTATATTTAGAAGAATATCAGTAAACAGACAGTTTCTGGTCTCATTGACTTCCATAGTACATTTTTGTCCTACTATGGAAGTCAATGAGACCAGAAATTGTCTGGTTACTGATATTCTTCTAAATATCATAAAATCGGCTGAATACATTCGAAAACGGTAAAACTCAACTGTTTAACTCTTGGGGAGTTGTAAAATAAGCCTATTTCCAAAAAAAAAAAAAAAAGTGTAGTATCCCTTTAAAGGCAAAAGAGGCCAGGGGCCCTAGAGCCCTATTGGTCAGCTTACACTGAAAAGGGTCAGGAGCCTTAGTGACTGCTTGCACTAAATGCACAAAAGGACCCATTTCCCCAGAAGCCATAGCACTGTATACATTCAGGGTCCCCGAAGCCCTAGTGGTCAGATTATACTGTAAAGGCTTGTACTGTATATTTTAGGCGCCTACAAGGCCCTAATGGATAGCCTGCTGTGGATGAGCCAAAGGCACTGGTTCAGTTTTCTCAGGCTGTGCACCCAGAGGCTTTGGAGGCCTCTGGTCAGTCTGATGCACTATACTTTTAAAAAAAGGGTTTATTGGCATTCTATATATGAAGAATGGCTTCTTTACTCAACTCCAAAGAAACTTTTATGCTAAAAAATGATCTACAATGACAAGAAAGAACCCTTTTGGCACAAAGGTTCAGTATAGGCTATTATTCATTCATATATTACATTGTTCTGCAACATTTTGTTGTTGTAATTAAATTATTGTTTATTAAACTCTATTCTATTTCCGTTTAGGGTAGTTCTGAAATATTGAGCATCAAAGTTTTTTACATCCCAGCTGGCAAAACTGTTATGTAGTATAATATTCTATTATAGCTTTATTTATTAATCTTTTTTTTCACAAAAATAACACCACACAGGCATTAATAAACACCTAATGGATCAGATTATGTCAAACACTCAATTGCGACCAAAAGTAGAGATAGAACCTTATAATTCTAAGCTCACGAACTGCTGTAGTAACTTAATATCACCATTTTTAATCATGCTGATTTTTCTAGGAGAAAACTGTCTCAGGTTACGACTGTAACCTATGTTCCCTGAGAACAGGGAATGAGACAATACGTCGAAAGACGCAATGGCAGGGAGATGTGTTGAGTTCCCTTCGAAAGGGAACGTCTCATGTTACGACAATATGTTCCCTGGGAATATGGAATGAGACAATACATCTCCCTGCCATAGCGTCTTTCGACGTATTGTTGAGTTCCTTTCGAAAGGGAACTGAAATGGCACTCTTCGTGTGATATTGATTAACTACATATTATATAAATACATTTGCTAACCTTTTTAGGGTCTTTCTACATTTTAGGGTCCTGATGTTGGTCAATAATATGAAATATTTAATCCGGAAAGGACAAAACAAATGATAATGAATGAACCTGAAAGCCAAGGCTCCATATATAACCTTTTTTCTGGTTTCAAAGAACCCTAAAGGGTTCTTATTATTTAACCCTTAAAAAGCCTTTTAGATGTTTCAAATACTTAGCGCTGATAGAACCTTTTAAGGTTCTATATAGAAACGTATCTTCTAAGAATGTATAGTACCGGCCCCATGCATAATTCAACCCCATAGTTTGTTTCCTCAAAAACAATTTAGAAAGCATCTCAGGGATTCTCATTTAGTTAGATACTGTAGGTAAATTCTAATTTGCCATACTGTATTTGACCTCATGTGAAGCACCTTGATATCCTTTTGCACATTAAGCAATTGACAATAGCACTATTTTACAGTACATGGTGATCTTTGAGTGAGTAAATGTTTTAAAGCTAATTTGACAGCATATTACATCCCGGCCTGTTAAAACACAGCTGATAGATCCTTTTGCAAATATTTAGGCAGAAATCATCACTCAGAGCACATCCAAAGCAGTGCATCATCTGCAAATTACTTCAATCTGGTTGATGGACTTTTGCATATTCTTTTGGCAAATTAAATTCACACAAAAATATAAAAAAATTAAATTCAAACCCACTAAGTAACATCGTTTTCAAGGGTTATTTTGTAATGGAACATAATGCATAATGATTTTGTTTTTCACAAACAGCAGCTCTTATTTACGTCATCTCTTCAGCCCGCTGGTGACCGGGTTTGTTTTGCTGTCTGTCAATGTGTTCCTGGCAGCTCTCTCTTTTTCTCTGTTCTCTGAGCATCTGTCAGATTGCACTTCATACAGTACTGGCATTCGTCTTCTCATGTCCATCCGTGTGTTTTATTCATCCATCCTCACACACTCAGAAATAAATATGAAATATAGCTGCAAGCAGCCATTACCGGGGCCAAGCGCAAGAAGCGGCAACATATGCCAAAATGGCAAGGAGTGGCAGACCAACTGCAGCAAGGAGCAATTAAGGGCATTTTGAGAGAATTTTGGGCAAATGGCTAAGAAAATCACATAAACATTAACTTATAAGATGATTTAATGGGTTATCACTTTCGAACAATAGGTGGCGCAGTTACAAAATAGATGTGATGTGGTCAGAGTGAGGTGACAATGACACATGCAAAGTTTGGTGTCAAAATGTGAAGGCATTGCAGAGATAAAGCCTAAATAGTAATTTTGGCAGCATGCCTAAATTTGATGCTGTGGTATACGAAAACGGTTTTGTCTATCATCGTGCAATTCATAACTTTTAGTCGGCACGGTCTGGAGATGATACGATTCAATTTTCGTGAAAATCGGACAAACGGTCTAGGAGGAGTTCGAAAAAGAAGGTTTTTCAAAAGAAATAAAGATAGCGGACAGGAAGTTTTGCTGATTATGGAAAACCTGATATCTATGTTTTCAGCATAACCCAAGGAATCTATTAAGATCAGTTTCATTGCAATAGGCAAATTTATTCAAAAGTTATTAGCGTTCTCAGAAATGAATTATAACTTTTGACCAACAGGTGGCGCTGTCTCAAAATCTTTTGAGTACCTTCAGGGCATGCTGCTTATGGCACACACTGAGTTTCGTAATGTTAGACCAATGCATTTGTTTAGTATAGCATTGTATTTCACAAAACTGTATTGAAGTCAATGGGAATTTCACGTTTTGTTCTATTATAGCGCCACCAAGAGCCTCAGTCCCACAATTTTTTTTATGTGTCCTCAGAGTGACCCCATACATATGTGTGTCAATTTTGGTGCAAATATCTCAATTTACTTCCGAGTTATAAACATTTATATGAAAAAACACGTAAAAAATGACTGACACATGACTTTGTTTGAATTTTACTACCCCTTACTATCAATATTTTCGCATTTGGGCATTAGCGTATAGTTAACAAGCTATGATTCCGTGTTTCTGGCGGTGGTTTCGTCTCGATCGGAACAGCGGTTTTGAAGATATCGCCAAGTGTTTTTTTCGCGCTAAATCGCTACGCTACACCAACCGTAACACGAAACCCAGCATGTTTAGTATCGTTGGACTCGGCAACGATTCAGGAACTCAAAAAGATGACTCCCGTGAAAATAAGTGTACCACACCCAAAGTTATAAGCGTTTGAAAAAAAACAATTCACCACTAGGTGGCGCTGTTTCGAAACTTCTCAGGCTTCTTCAGGGCATCGTACTGATGACCCATACCGAGTTTCGTAACAATTCGTTCATGCGTTCAAAAAATACAGCATTTTAGCACATAATTCAAAATGGCCGACAGCCAAAATGGCCGATCTGGGAAAATTGCATATCAGTCGACTCGGCATGATGCCCTGAATCTAACGAGATGAAGTTTATGATTTTTGGACAAACCGTTCAGAAGTTACGAGCAAAAATAGCCATTTTTCATATCTCCGGACCACTAGGTGGCGCTGCGCCGAAACGCTGCATGTAGCCTCAGGTCATGCTTGTGATAACATGTACCAAGTTTGGTCTGAATAGGATTAAGCGTTGCGGAGATACAGCCTCACGTCTGTTTTTGCAAGCGCTACGTAAAATTAGTTTGCGCGTTTATCGAAAACGGTTATTCGAATCATCTTGAATTCCATAACTTTTTGTCAGCACTGCCTGGAGATGATCCGGTGCGATTTTGGTGAAAATCGGACAAACCGTCTAGGACGAGTTCGCAAAAGTAGGTTTTTTGGAAAATTCAAAATGGCGGCCATTTTTTTATGACGGAAAATGACGTCATAGGGTGCGATCGAATCGGCATGAGCTCAGGAACAAGAAGAAAAAAGAATTTTGTTGATAGGCCTTACGGTTCAAAAGTTATTAGCATAATAAAAGTGCAACTTTGGACAGTTGGTGGCGCTAGAGGGAATGAGTTAGAGACACCAAAATTGGTGTATTTAAAGTTGGGACTGTCCTCTATCAGAATGTCAAACCAAAACAACTTTCCCGCAAACCGGTCTATGGGCTGTCATAGACGCCCAGTCGGAAGAAGAATAATAATAATAATAATAATAAATATAGCTGCAAGCAGCCATTACCGGGGCCAAGCGCAAGAAGCGGCAACATATGCCAAAATGGCAAGGAGTGGCAGACCAACTGCAGCAAGGAGCAATTAAGGGCATTTTGAGAGAACTTTGGGCAAATGGCTAAGAAAATCACATAAACATTAACTTATAAGATGATTTAATGGGTTATCACTTTCGAACAATAGGTGGCGCAGTTACGAAATAGATGTGATGTGGTCAGAGTGAGGTGACAATGACACATGCAAAGTTTGGTGTCAAAATGTGAAGGCATTGCAGAGATAAAGCCTAAATAGTAATTTTGGCAGCATGCCTAAATTTTGATGCTGTGGTATACGAAAACGGTTTTGTCTATCATCGTGCAATTCATAACTTTTAGTCGGCACGGTCTGGAGATGATACGATTCAATTTTCGTGAAAATCGGACAAACGGTCTAGGAGGAGTTCGAAAAAGAAGGTTTTTCAAAGAAATAAAGATGGCGAACAGGAAGTTTGTCTGATTATGGAAAACCTGATATCTATGTTTTCGGCATAACCAAGGAATCTATTAAGATCAGTTTCATTGCAATAGGCAAATTTATTCAAAAGTTATTAGCGTTCTCAGAAATTAATTATAACTTTTGACCAACAGGTGGCGCTGTCTCAAAATCTTTTGAGTACCTTCAGGGCATGCTGCTTATGGCACACACTGAGTTTTGTAATATTACACCAATGCATTTGTTTAGTATAGCATTTTATTTCACAAAACTCTATTGAAGTCAATGGGAATTTCACGTTTTGTTCTATTATAGCGCCACCAAGAGGCTCAGTCCCACAATTTTTTTTATGTGTCCTCAGAGTGACCCCATACATATGTGTGTCAATTTTGGTGCAAATATCTCAATTCACTTCCGAGTTATAAACATTTATATGAAAAAACACGTAAAAAATGACTGACACATGACTTTGTTTGAATTTTACTACCCCTTACTATCAATATTTTCGCATTTGGGCATTAGCGTTTAGTTAACAAGCTATGATTCCGTGTTTTTGGCGGTGGTTTCGTCTCGATCGGAACAGCGGTTTTGAAGATATCGCCAAGTGTTTTTTTCGCGCTAAATCGCTACGCTACACCAACCGTAACACGAAACCCAGCATGTTTAGTATCGTTGGACTCGGCAACGATTCAGGAACTCAAAAAGATGACTCCCGTGAAAATAAGTGTACCACACCCAAAGTTATAAGCGTTTGAATAAAAAAATTCACCACTAGGTGGCGCTGTTTCGAAACTTCTCAGGCTCCTTCAGGGCATCGTACTGATGACCCATACCGAGTTTCGTAACAATTCGTTCATGCGTTCAAAAAATACAGCATTTTAGCACATAATTCAAAATGGCCGACAGCCAAAATGGCCGTTCTGGGAAAATTGCATATCGGTGACTCGGCATGACGCCCTGAATCTAACGAGACCAATTTATGATTTTTGGACAAACCGTTCAGAAGTTACGAGCAAAAATAGCCATTTTTCATATCTCCGGACCACTAGGTGGCACTGCGCCGAAACGCAGCACGTAGCCTCAGGTCATGCTTGTGATAACACGTACCAAGTTTGGTGTGAAAACGAGTAAGCGTTGCGGAGATACAACCTCACGTCTGTTTTCGCAAGCGCTACGTAAATTTTGTTTACGCGTTTATCGAAAACGGTTATTCGAATCATCTTGAATTCCATAACTTTTTGTCAGCACTGCCTGGAGATGATCCGGTGCGATTTTGGTGAAAATCGGACAAACCGTCTAGGACGAGTTCGCAAAAGTAGGTTTTTTTGAAAATTCAAAATGGCGGCCGTTTTTTTATGACGGAAAATGACGTCATAGGGTGCGATCGAATCGGCATGAGCTCAGGAACAAGAGGAAAAAAGAATTTTGTTGATAGGCCTTACGGTTCAAAAGTTATTAGCATAATAAAAGTGAAACTTTGGACAGTTGGTGGCGCTAGAGGGAATGAGTTAGAGACACCAAAATTGGTGTATTTAAAGTTGGGACTGTCCTCTATCAGAATGTCAAACCAAAACAACTTTCCCGCAAACCGGTCTATGGGCTGCCATAGACGCCCAGTCGGAAGAAGAATAATAATAATAAATATAGCTGCAAGCAGCCATTACCGGGGCCAAGCGCAAGAAGCGGCAACATATGCCAAAATGGCAAGGAGTGGCAGACCAACTGCAGCAAGGAGCAATTAAGGGCATTTTGAGAGAACTTTGGGCAAATGGCTAAGAAAATCACATAAACATTAACTTATAAGATGATTTAATGGGTTATCACTTTCGAACAATAGGTGGCGCAGTTACGAAATAGATGTGATGTGGTCAGAGTGAGGTGACAATGACACATGCAAAGTTTGGTGTCAAAATGTGAAGGCATTGCAGAGATAAAGCCTAAATAGTAATTTTGGCAGCATGCCTAAACTTTGATGCTGTGGTATACGAAAACGGTTTTGTCTATCATCGTGCAATTCATAACTTTTAGTCGGCACGGTCTGGAGATGATACGATTCAATTTTCGTGAAAATCGGACAAACGGTCTAGGAGGAGTTCGAAAAAGAAGGTTTTTCAAAGAAATAAAGATGGCGAACAGGAAGTTTGTCTGATTATGGAAAACCTGATATCTATGTTTTCGGCATAACCCAAGGAATCTATTAAGATCAGTTTCATTGCAATAGGCAAATTTATTCAAAAGTTATTAGCGTTCTCAGAAATTAATTATAACTTTTGACCAACAGGTGGCGCTGTCTCAAAATCTTTTGAGTACCTTCAGGGCATGCTGCTTATGGCACACACTGAGTTTCGTAATGTTAGACCAAAGCATTTGTTTAGTATAGCATTGTATTTCACAAAACTGTATTGAAGTCAATGGGAATTTCACGTTTTGTTCTATTATAGCGCCACCAAGAGGCTCAGTCCCACAATTTTTTTTATGTGTCCTCAGAGTGACCCCATACATATGTGTGTCAATTTTGGTGAAAATATCTCAATTCGCTTCCGAGTTATAAACATTTATATGAAAAAACACGTAAAAAATGACTGACACATGACTTTGTTTGAATTTTACTACCCCTTACTATCAATATTTTCGCATTTGGGCATTAACGTTTAGTTAACAAGCTATGATTCCGTGTTTCTGGCGGTGGTTTCGTCTCGATCGGAACAGCGGTTTTGAAGATATCGCAAAGTGTTTTTTTCGCGCTAAATCGCTACGCTACGCCATCCGTGAGATGAAACCCGACATATTTTGTATCGTTGGACTCGGCAACGATTCAGGACCTCAAAAATATGACTCCCGTGAAAATAAGTGTACCACACCCAAAGTTATAAGCGTTTGAAAAAAAAATTCACCACTAGGTGGCGCTGTTTCGAAACTTCTCAGGCTCCTTCAGGGCATCGTACTGATGACCCATACCGAGTTTCGTAACAATTCGTTCATGCGTTCAAAAAATACAGCATTTTAGCACATAATTCAAAATGGCCGACAGACAAAATGGCCGATCTGGGAAAATTGGATATCACTCGATTAAGCATGACGCTCTAAATCTAACGAGACCACGTTTTTGATTTTTGGACAAACCGTTCAGAAGTTACGAGCAAAAATAGCCATTTTTCATATCTCCGGACCACTAGGTGGCGCTGCGCCGAAACGCAGCATGTAGCCTCAGGTCATGCTTGTGATTACACGTACCAAGTTTGGTCTGAAAGAGATGAAGCGTTGCGGAGATACAGCCTCACGTCTGTTTTCGCAAGCGCTACGTAAATTTGTTTACGCGTTTATCGAAAACGGTTATTCGAATCATCTTGAATTCCATAACTTTTTGTCAGCACTGCCTGGAGATGATCCGGTGCGATTTTGGTGAAAATCGGACAAACCGTCTAGGACGAGTTCGCAAAAGTAGGTTTTTTTGGAAAATTCAAAATGGCGGCCATTTTTTTATGACGGAAAATGACGTCATAGGGTGCGATCGAATCGGCATGAGCTCAGGAACAAGAGGAAAAAAGAATTTTGTTGATAGGCCTTACGGTTCAAAAGTTATTAGCATAATAAAAGTGAAACTTTGGACAGTTGGTGGCGCTAGAGGGAATGAGTTAGAGACACCAAAATTGGTGTATTTAAAGTTGGGACTGTCCTCTATCAGAATGTCAAACCAAAACAACTTTCCCGCAAACCGGTCTATGGGCTGCCATAGACGCCCAGTCGGAAGAAGAATAATAATAATAATAATAATAAGAACCGGCACAGATACAATAGGTGCCTCCGCACCTTCGGTGCTTGGCCCCTAATAATTAATAAGAACCGGCACAGATACAATAGGTGCCTCCGCACCTTCGGTGCTTGGCCCCTAATAAATAAGAACCGGCACAGATACAATAGGTGCCTCCGCACCTTCG
>NW_024121655.1:4881028-4989499 GCF_016745375.1 Pimephales promelas
AGATGAAATGGTTCTCTTTGCCCTCACCTTGTCAGAAACCTCAACCTTAAAAAGATCAATTGTGCTTCTTATTCTGCCATAACTCAGTGCACATGCCAAGACTGGGTCAGGGCCAAATCAGACCAACAGTCCCAGCTGTGGCTGGAATTGAATTTATCCTGACAGTCATGCTTGCATGTCATCAGCTGCAGTAAAAAACACTGTTTGGGATTTATTTCAATACATCCCTATAAGAATAAGCAATTTCCACATTGTACATTGCTGATATACAGTAGGTTAATGGAGAGATTTCTGTTTTCATTGGTGAACTGTAAACTGCTGTTGCTTGCTAAGCTGCAGTCTTATAATTACAGAATGAATTTGCACTTCAAGCTGCAAAGACAAAATAAAGCTTAAATTGAAGCTACTTATTTATGCTAATAAATAATACATTTATATAAATAAAGCTATTTATTTATATAAAACAATATCTGACACAAACACAATATGCAGCCCATTCTCACCCCCAAGGCGTCACTTAACAGCGTCAGTTAGAGGACGCGGTTAGGTTTAGGTATGGGGTGGGGGTAGGGTAGGGTACACGCGATCCTAGGGCGTCATCTAACTGACGCTAAAGGGCGCCTAAAGCGTCAGATATTGAAGCATGGTCAAATGCTTCCCAAGGCGTCAGTTAGGTGACGCCTTGGGAGTGAGAATGGGCTGAATATGGATATTAATTAAAACAATAGCATCAAACTAGAACAACTAACCACAGCTTATCAAATTGAAAAACTGAAGCTAATCATTTATTCAACAATAGCAATCCAGTTTGTTGAAACCATCAAGATTAATATTGTCTGCTATTTTTACATTTAAACCATGTCCTGTTTTTGTTTAGGTACGTTTTATTCAACCGTCTGGGAATTCTAGTCAATGAAAAATTGTCACATTATCGACATCCTGCATAATCGTTAATCGAGAATCGTGATTAGTTTGCTCAAAATTATAATCGCAATGATTGTTGTCATTTGAGAAATTAATTGTAATTCCCATAATTCCAAATGACATTTATGTTTATCTAATAAAATAACAACAATAAAGACTTTGTATTGTTACACACAGCATAAAAAAAGCCCTTATCATGAAACACAAATCGCAAACAATATAGTTAAGATCCATGTTTGGAATTAATACAGACTTGCTGTATGACACTTTCATTTGAGTAGAATTTCCCAGTAGAGATCAGTTGTTGTTTTTTTTTCACAGTGTAGAGAGAGCATGCATGGTTACAAAAAAAAAAAAAACCCCTAAAAAAATGCTTCTGTTTTTAATGTGTCTTGACTGCCATAAAGTCTGACATTAATGAAAAAAACCTAGATTGTACAGTGTGACATGGCTTACAGCGAGGATCATTTTCGCACAGTCTGACAAGCAACAATCGTAAAAGATTTGTTATAAATTTTACCGTGTGCTGTGCACCCGGCTTTAGTTAATGATGAACATTTTTCATCATACTCTAGATTTCGTTAACTAAATTAACACTAATCCAAATGATTCGATACAAAAAATTATGATTTTTTTTTTTTTTTGGGGGGGGGGGTTTGGCATATTACTTAGCATGGACATTGCTCTTACTGTATGCCTCTGCTTGCTCAACACTAGCATGTTAAATGTGGCTCTGAATTGATATAATATACATGATGTGACATTAAAACACAGATGATGCATTTAGTCACCCTGAGCTGCTGTCCTACTACTGAAAAATGAAGTTAGGTTAGTAGCATCGCTGCTTCTGTTAACTACTTAACACTGGGACTACTGTACATGAGAGATTTGAACAAATAATTATGTGAGCATACATCTGTTGTGGCACTAAACCGTAATTGAATTTCTGACTCCGACGTCAACTTGAGCGATAGACAAGGACTTTATTAGTGAGCGTTCTGATAAATGGCACTGAACAACATGTCAGCTCATTGCATTTACAACAGCAATGTAAATATGTGTATAAACACTGTTTATCTGTCTTTGAAACTGAGGGATGCTTATCTTCTTCACTTCATCTGATCATGCAGAAAGCATTTTGTTGCAAATGGTGGTTGTTGAATGCTAGTTTTTATTATTATTATTAGTATTATTGTATTTTTAGCATAGTCTGAGTCAGAGTCTTGACAATAACCTCTCAGTTCCAGACATAAATGACATTTCAATGGGTCAATTTTGGAGGAAAGCACTGCTAAGGAATACAGGGCTCGGTTTTGAATTTTGAACATTTTTTTTTGAATATTCTTTACTGCTTGTAAGTAGTCATTTGAGCTGTAACTTCTTTTGTGGTGTTGCAGGTCATTTTGACCTGCTTTGACTATTGCACAGATTTATTGCAACTTAATGTACAGTCTTAAAAATAAAGGTTCCAAATGGGTTTGCATCAATGCCATAAATGAACCATTTTCTGCTCCCCAAAGAGCCTTTCAGTTTCCATAAACGTCATAAATGAATCATATTCTGGTCCCCAAAGAGCCTTTCAGTCAACAGTTCTTAAAATAACCACTCCACGCCCCCTACCTTAGTGTGAAGAAAATTATACAAATCTCAAGAACCGTTTTCCACAATAAAGAACTTTCAATAAAAGTTTCCATGAATGTTAAAGTTTCTTCATGGAACCATCAATGTCAATAAACTTTTTTTAAGAATAAATACTTTATGACATGATTCACTGATTGTCACCTTGACTCATGCACACTCTCAGTAACAAAAAGCGAATTGTGACTTATGAGTGTTTATTTGCCGGGTTTTCAGTGTCATAAATGTGATTTACAGGCCTGGAAAACTCTTGAAAAAAAAATAACGAATTGTAATTGAAATTTGTAGACAACATCAGTGTTTCCAGTAATTCTCTGTTCTAAAGTATTTTCTTGGCTTGTTGTAGAGATTATTATAGAGTCCTCATCACAAACTAATGGAAAGGTAATTGAACTGGCATTGAAAATTCATTGGTCAGAAAGTGAGAAAATCATTTAATTTTTAATGTGTGGTCAAAATGATGCTTGATCGAATTGGAGCAGCAGGATGAAAAACTTGAGCAAAAAGTTTCCAAGACTTTGTATCAGAAAGTGTTCTTGTCCCTCTTTAAATTGTGTTTGTTTTTTCAGTAATTGGAGGCTTAGGCTACCCGTGATTACTCGTTACGCATCCAGAAATGTTGGTATCATTAGAAAGTTGCATTTCTTAATGAGGGCAGGGTAATCACAGTCTACTGGGCTTTCAGTATCAAGAGTTCAATTAGTATTCTAATTTACCATCTTCCCTAATAATGTTTCCGATGTGATGCGCAATTAACAAAATCCTATACACAGCTTGTGATAATCATTCACTGAAGTGGTATGATGCATCCAAGATTGAAAGACATTTCCCCATTAATATGACTGATTTGTTCTAGTCACGTGTTGTTGTGGACCATTTTAATTGTGAGCCTCTTCATTAGCCCCGGGGAATATGACGTACTCCTCATTCGATTATATCCTCCAGGATGTTCAGCATTTGTTTGTCACTGTTGTGGTAGTGTCAGCCTGTATTTTTTGTACCTGTGTTGGTGCTACAGTGGTCCAGATACAAGTATATTTGTGTGTCCCTTGTTCCTGAGGTCAGTGATTGAGTTAGTTCCAGGGGCCCTGGAGCCCTAGCGATTTACTCAAGCTTTAAAGGGATGCTCCACTTTTGTTGGAAATGTGCTCATTTTACAACTCCCCCAGAGTTAAACTGTTGGTTTTTACTCTTTTTGAATCCATCTCTTATATTTAGAAGAATATCAGTAAACAGACAGTTTCTGGTCTCATTGACTTCCATAGTACATTTTTGTCCTACTATGGAAGTCAATGAGACCAGAAATTGTCTGGTTACTGATATTCTTCTAAATATCATAAAATCGGCTGAATACATTCGAAAACGGTAAAACTCAACTGTTTAACTCTTGGGGAGTTGTAAAATAAGCCTATTTCCAAAAAAAAAAAAAAAAGTGTAGTATCCCTTTAAAGGCAAAAGAGGCCAGGGCCCTAGAGCCCTATTGGTCAGCTTACACTGAAAAGGGTCAGGAGCCTTAGTGACTGCTTGCACTAAATGCACAAAAGGACCCATTTCCCCAGAAGCCATAGCACTGTATACATTCAGGGTCCCCGAAGCCCTAGTGGTCAGATTATACTGTAAAGGCTTGTACTGTATATTTTAGGCGCCTACAAGGCCCTAATGGATAGCCTGCTGTGGATGAGCCAAAGGCACTGGTTCAGTTTTCTCAGGCTGTGCACCCAGAGGCTTTGGAGGCCTCTGGTCAGTCTGATGCACTATACTTTTAAAAAAAAGGGTTTATTGGCATTCTATATATGAAGAATGGCTCTTTACTCAACTCCAAAGAAACTTTTATGCTAAAAATGATCTACAATGACAAGAAAGAACCCTTTTGCACAAAGGTTCAGTATAGGCTATTATTCATTCATATATTACATTGTTCTGCAACATTTTGTTGTTGTAATTAAATTATTGTTTATTAAACTCTATTCTATTTCCGTTTAGGGTAGTTCTGAAATATTGAGCATCAAAGTTTTTTACATCCCAGCTGGCAAAACTGTTATGTAGTATAATATTCTATTATAGCTTTATTTATTAATCTTTTTTTTCACAAAAATAACACCACACAGGCATTAATAAACACCTAATGGATCAGATTATGTCAAACACTCAATTGCGACCAAAAGTAGAGATAGAACCTTATAATTCTAAGCTCACGAACTGCTGTAGTAACTTAATATCACCATTTTAATCATGCTGATTTTTCTAGGAGAAAACTGTCTCAGGTTACGACTGTAACCTATGTTCCCTGAGAACAGGGAATGAGACAATACGTCGAAAGACGCAATGGCAGGGAGATGTGTTGAGTTCCCTTCGAAAGGGAACGTCTCATGTTACGACAATATGTTCCCTGGGAATATGGAATGAGACAATACATCTCCCTGCCATAGCGTCTTTCGACGTATTGTTGAGTTCCTTTCGAAAGGGAACTGAAATGGCACTCTTCGTGTGATATTGATTAACTACATATTATATAAATACATTTGCTAACCTTTTTAGGGTCTTTCTACATTTTAGGGTCCTGATGTTGGTCAATAATATGAAATATTTAATCCGGAAAGGACAAAACAAATGATAATGAATGAACCTGAAAGCCAAGGCTCCATATATAACCTTTTTTCTGGTTTCAAAGAACCCTAAAGGGTTCTTATTATTTAACCCTTAAAAAGCCTTTTAGATGTTTCAAATACTTAGCGCTGATAGAACCTTTTAAGGTTCTATATAGAAACGTATCTTCTAAGAATGTATAGTACCGGCCCCATGCATAATTCAACCCCATAGTTTGTTTCCTCAAAAACAATTTAGAAAGCATCTCAGGGATTCTCATTTAGTTAGATACTGTAGGTAAATTCTAATTTGCCATACTGTATTTGACCTCATGTGAAGCACCTTGATATCCTTTTGCACATTAAGCAATTGACAATAGCACTATTTTACAGTACATGGTGATCTTTGAGTGAGTAAATGTTTTAAAGCTAATTTGACAGCATATTACATCCCGGCCTGTTAAAACACAGCTGATAGATCCTTTTGCAAATATTTAGGCAGAAATCATCACTCAGAGCACATCCAAAGCAGTGCATCATCTGCAAATTACTTCAATCTGGTTGATGGACTTTTGCATATTCTTTTGGCAAATTAAATTCACACAAAAATATAAAAAAATTAAATTCAAACCACTAAGTAACATCGTTTTCAAGGTTATTTTGTAATGGAACATAATGCATAATGATTTTGTTTTTCACAAACAGCAGCTCTTATTTACGTCATCTCTTCAGCCCGCTGGTGACCGGGTTTGTTTTGCTGTCTGTCAATGTGTTCCTGGCAGCTCTCTCTTTTTCTCTGTTCTCTGAGCATCTGTCAGATTGCACTTCATACAGTACTGGCATTCGTCTTCTCATGTCCATCCGTGTGTTTTATATTCATCCATCCTCACACACTCAGAAATAAATATGAAATATAGCTGCAAGCAGCCATTACCGGGCCAAGCGCAAGAAGCGGCAACATATGCCAAAATGGCAAGGAGTGGCAGACCAACTGCAGCAAGGAGCAATTAAGGGCATTTTGAGAGAACTTTGGGCAAATGGCTAAGAAAATCACATAAACATTAACTTATAAGATGATTTAATGGGTTATCACTTTCGAACAATAGGTGGCGCA
The DNA here is from genome assembly GCF_016745375.1 of Pimephales promelas. Next base: position 4,887,290 of record NW_024121655.1, read on the forward strand.
GTTACGAAATAGATGTGATGTGGTCAGAGTGAGGTGACAATGACACATGCAAAGTTTGGTGTCAAAATGTGAAGGCATTGCAGAGATAAAGCCTAAATAGTAATTTTGGCAGCATGCCTACATTTTGACGCTGTGGTATACGAAAACGGTTTTGTCTATCATCGTGCAATTCATAACTTTTAGTCGGCACGGTCTGGAGATGATACGATTCAATTTTCGTGAAAATCGGACAAACGGTCTAGGAGGAGTTCGAAAAAGAAGGTTTTTCAAAGAAATAAAGATGACGAACAGGAAGTTTGTCTGATTATGGAAAACCTGATATCTATGTTTTCGGCATAACAGAAGGAATCTATTAAGATCAGTTTCATTGCAATAGGCAAATTTATTCAAAAGTTATTAGCGTTCTCAGAAATTAATTATAACTTTTGACCAACAGGTGGCGCTGTCTCAAAATCTTTTGAGTACCTTCAGGGCATGCTGCTTATGGCACACACTGAGTTTTGTAATATTACACCAATGCATTTGTTTAGTATAGAATTTTAATTCACAAAACTCTATTGAAGTCAATGGGAATTTCACGTTTTGTTCTATTATAGCGCCACCAAGAGGCTCAGTCCCACAATTTTTTTTATGTGTCCTCAGAGTGACCCCATACATATGTGTGTCAATTTTGGTGCAAATATCTCAATTCACTTCCGAGTTATAAACATTTATATGAAAAAACACGTAAAAAATGACTGACACATGACTTTGTTTGAATTTTACTACCCCTTACTATCAATATTTTCGCATTTGGGCATTAGCGTATAGTTAACAAGCTATGATTCCGTGTTTCTGACGGTGGTTTCGTCTCGATCAGAACAGCGGTTTTGAAGATATCGCCAAGTGTTTTTTTCGCGCTAAATCGCTACGCTACGCCATCAGTGAGACAAAACCTGACATATTTTGTATCGTTGGACTCGGCAACGATTCAGGACCTCAAAAATATGACTCCCGTGAAAATAAGTGTACCACACCCAAAGTTATAAGCGTTTGAAAAAAAAAATTCACCACTAGGTGGCGCTGTTTCGAAACTTCTCATGCTCCTTCAGGGCATCGTACTGATGACCCATACCGAGTTTCGTAACAATTCGTTCATGCGGTCAAAAAATACAGCATTTTAGCACATAATTCAAAATGGCCGACAGCCAAAATGGCCGATCTGGGAAAATTGGATATCGGTCGACTCGGCATGACGCCCTGAATCTAACGAGACCAAGTTTTTGATTTTTGGAGAAACCGTTCAGAAGTTATGAGCGAAAATAGCCATTTTTCATATCTCCGGACCACTAGGTGGCGCTGCGCCGAAACGCTGCATGTAGCCTCAGGTCATGCTTGTGATTACATGTACCAAGTTTGGTCTGAATAGGATGAAGCGTTGCGGAGATAAAGCCTTACGTCTGTTTTCGCAAGCGTTACGTAAAATTAGTTTGCGCGTTTATCGAAAACGGTTATTCGAATTATCTTGAATTCCATAACTTTTTGTCAGCACTGCCTGGAGATGATCCGGTGCGATTTTGGTGAAAATCGGACAAACCGTCTAGGACGAGTTCGCAAAAGTAGGTTTTTTGGAAAATTCAAAATGGCGGCCATTTTTTTATGACGGAAAATGACGTCATAGGGTGCGATCGAATCGGCATGAGCTCAGGAACAAGAAGAAAAAAGAATTTTGTTGATAGGCCTTACGGTTCAAAAGTTATTAGCATAATAAAAGTGCAACTTTGGACAGTTGGTGGCGCTAGAGGGAATGAGTTAGAGACACCAAAATTGGTGTATTTAAAGTTGGGACTGTCCTCTATCAGAATGTCAAACTAAAACAACTTTCCCGCAAACCGGTCTATGGGCTGTCATAGACGCCCAGTCGGAAGAAGAATAATAATAATAATAATAATAAATATAGCTGCAAGCAGCCATTACCGGGGCCAAGCGCAAGAAGCGGCAACATATGCCAAAATGGCAAGGAGTGGCAGACCAACTGCAGCAAGGAGCAATTAAGGGCATTTTGAGAGAACTTTGGGCAAATGGCTAAGAAAATCACATAAACATTAACTTATAAGATGATTTAATGGGTTATCACTTTCGAACAATAGGTGGCGCAGTTACGAAATAGATGTGATGTGGTCAGAGTGAGGTGACAATGACACATGCAAAGTTTGGTGTCAAAATGTGAAGGCATTGCAGAGATAAAGCCTAAATAGTAATTTTGGCAGCATGCCTACATTTTGACGCTGTGGTATACGAAAACGGTTTTGTCTATCATCGTGCAATTCATAACTTTTAGTCGGCACGGTCTGGAGATGATACGATTCAATTTTCGTGAAAATCGGACAAACGGTCTAGGAGGAGTTCGAAAAAGAAGGTTTTTCAAAGAAATAAAGATGACGAACAGGAAGTTTGTCTGATTATGGAAAACCTGATATCTATGTTTTCGGCATAACAGAAGGAATCTATTAAGATCAGTTTCATTGCAATAGGCAAATTTATTCAAAAGTTATTAGCGTTCTCAGAAATGAATTATAACTTTTGACCAACAGGTGGCGCTGTCTCAAAATCTTTTGAGTACCTTCAGGGCATGCTGCTTATGGCACACACTGAGTTTCGTAATTTAGACCAATGCATTTGTTTAGTATAGCATTGTATTTCACAAAACTGTATTGAAGTCAATGGGAATTTCACGTTTTTTCTATTATAGCGCAACCAAGAGGCTCAGTCCCACAATTTTTTTTATGTGTCCTCAGAGTGACCCCATACATATGTGTGTCAATTTTGGTGCAAATATCTCAATTTACTTCCGAGTTATAAACATTTATATGAAAAAACACGTAAAAAATGACTGACACATGACTTTGTTTGAATTTTACTACCCCTTACTATCAATATTTTCGCATTTGGGCATTAGCGTTTAGTTAACGAGCTATGATTCCGTGTTTTTGGCGGTGGTTTCGTCTCGATCGGAACAGCGGATTTGAAGATATCGCCAAGTGTTTTTTTCGCGCTAAATCGCTACGCTACACCAACCGTAACACGAAACCCAGCATGTTTAGTATCGTTGGACTCGGCAACGATTCAGGAACTCAAAAAGATGACTCCCGTGAAAATAAGTGTACCACACCCAAAGTTATAAGCGTTTGAAAAAAAAAATTCACCACTAGGTGGCGCTGTTTCGAAACTTCTCATGCTCCTTCAGGGCATCGTACTGATGACCCATACCGAGTTTCGTAACAATTCGTTCATGCGGTCAAAAAATACAGCATTTTAGCACATAATTCAAAATGGCCGACAGCCAAAATGGCCGATCTGGGAAAATTGCATATCAGTCGACTCGGCATGATGCCCTGAATCTAACGAGATGAAGTTTATGATTTTTGGACAAACCGTTCAGAAGTTACGAGCAAAAATAGCCATTTTTCATATCTCCGGACCACTAGGTGGCGCTGCGCCGAAACGCTGCATGTAGCCTCAGGTCATGCTTGTGATAACATGTACCAAGTTTGGTCTGAATAGGATTAAGCGTTGCGGAGATACAGCCTCACGTCTGTTTTTGCAAGCGCTACGTAAAATTAGTTTGCGCGTTTATCGAAAACGGTTCTTCGAATCATCTTGAATTCCATAACTTTTTGTCAGCACTGCCTGGAGATGATCCGGTGCGATTTTGGTGAAAATCGGACAAACCGTCTAGGACGAGTTCGCAAAAGTAGGTTTTTTGGAAAATTCAAAATGGCGGCCATTTTTTTATGACGGAAAATGACGTCATAGGGTGCGATCGAATCGGCATGAGCTCAGGAACAAGAAGAAAAAAGAATTTTGTTGATAGGCCTTACGGTTCAAAAGTTATTAGCATAATAAAAGTGCAACTTTGGACAGTTGGTGGCGCTAGAGGGAATGAGTTAGAGACACCAAAATTGGTGTATTTAAAGTTGGGACTGTCCTCTATCAGAATGTCAAACTAAAACAACTTTCCCGCAAACCGGTCTATGGGCTGTCATAGACGCCCAGTCGGAAGAAGAATAATAATAATAATAATAATAAATATAGCTGCAAGCAGCCATTACCGGGGCCAAGCGCAAGAAGCGGCAACATATGCCAAAATGGCAAGGAGTGGCAGACCAACTGCAGCAAGGAGCAATTAAGGGCATTTTGAGAGAACTTTGGGCAAATGGCTAAGAAAATCACATAAACATTAACTTATAAGATGATTTAATGGGTTATCACTTTCGAACAATAGGTGGCGCAGTTACGAAATAGATGTGATGTGGTCAGAGTGAGGTGACAATGACACATGCAAAGTTTGGTGTCAAAATGTGAAGGCATTGCAGAGATAAAGCCTAAATAGTAATTTTGGCAGCATGCCTACATTTTGACGCTGTGGTATACGAAAACGGTTTTGTCTATCATCGTGCAATTCATAACTTTTAGTCGGCACGGTCTGGAGATGATACGATTCAATTTTCGTGAAAATCGGACAAACGGTCTAGGAGGAGTTCGAAAAAGAAGGTTTTTCAAAGAAATAAAGATGACGAACAGGAAGTTTGTCTGATTATGGAAAACCTGATATCTATGTTTTCGGCATAACAGAAGGAATCTATTAAGATCAGTTTCATTGCAATAGGCAAATTTATTCAAAAGTTATTAGCGTTCTCAGAAATTAATTATAACTTTTGACCAACAGGTGGCGCTGTCTCAAAATCTTTTGAGTACCTTCAGGGCATGCTGCTTATGGCACACACTGAGTTTTGTAATATTACACCAATGCATTTGTTTAGTATAGAATTTTAATTCACAAAACTCTATTGAAGTCAATGGGAATTTCACGTTTTGTTCTATTATAGCGCCACCAAGAGGCTCAGTCCCACAATTTTTTTTATGTGTCCTCAGAGTGACCCCATACATATGTGTGTCAATTTTGGTGCAAATATCTCAATTCACTTCCGAGTTATAAACATTTATATGAAAAAACACGTAAAAAATGACTGACACATGACTTTGTTTGAATTTTACTACCCCTTACTATCAATATTTTCGCATTTGGGCATTAGCGTATAGTTAACAAGCTATGATTCCGTGTTTCTGACGGTGGTTTCGTCTCGATCGGAACAGCGGTTTTGAAGATATCGCCAAGTGTTTTTTTCGCGCTAAATCGCTACGCTACACCAACCGTAACACGAAACCCAGCATGTTTAGTATCGTTGGACTCGGCAACGATTCAGGAACTCAAAAAGATGACTCCCGTGAAAATAAGTGTACCACACCCAAAGTTATAAGCGTTTGAATAAAAAAATTCACCACTAGGTGGCGCTGTTTCGAAACTTCTCAGGCTCCTTCAGGGCATTGTACTGATGACCCATACCGAGTTTCGTAACAATTCGTTCATGCGTTCAAAAAATACAGCATTTTAGCACATAATTCAAAATGGCCGACCGCCAAAATGGCCGTTCTGGGAAAATTGCATATCGGTGGACTCGGCATGACGCCCTGAATCTAACGAGACCAAATTTATGATTTTTGGACAAACCGTTCAGAAGTTACGAGCAAAAATAGCCATTTTTCATATCTCCGGACCACTAGGTGGCACTGCGCCGAAACGCAGCACGTAGCCTCAGGTCATGCTTGTGATAACACGTACCAAGTTTGGTGTGAAAACGAGTAAGCGTTGCGGAGATACAACCTCACGTCTGTTTTCGCAAGCGCTACGTAAATTTTGTTTACGCGTTTATCGAAAACGGTTATTCGAATCATCTTGAATTCCATAACTTTTTGTCAGCACTGCCTGGAGATGATCCGGTGCGATTTTGGTGAAAATCGGACAAACCGTCTAGGACGAGTTCGCAAAAGTAGGTTTTTTTGAAAATTCAAAATGGCGGCCGTTTTTTTATGACGGAAAATGACGTCATAGGGTGCGATCGAATCGGCATGAGCTCAGGAACAAGAGGAAAAAAGAATTTTGTTGATAGGCCTTACGGTTCAAAAGTTATTAGCATAATAAAAGTGAAACTTTGGACAGTTGGTGGCGCTAGAGGGAATGAGTTAGAGACACCAAAATTGGTGTATTTAAAGTTGGGACTGTCCTCTATCAGAATGTCAAACCAAAACAACTTTCCCGCAAACCGGTCTATGGGCTGCCATAGACGCCCAGTCGGAAGAAGAATAATAATAATAAATATAGCTGCAAGCAGCCATTACCGGGGCCAAGCGCAAGAAGCGGCAACATATGCCAAAATTGCAAGGAGTGGCAGACCAACTGCAGCAAGGAGCAATTAATGGCATTTTGAGAGAACTTTGGGCAAATGGCTAAGAAAATCACATAAACATTAACTTATAAGATGATTTAATGGGTTATCACTTTCGAACAATAGGTGGCGCAGTTACGAAATAGATGGGATGTGGTCAGAGTGAGGTGACAATGACACATGCAAAGTTTGGTGTCAAAATGTGAAGGCATTGCAGAGATAAAGCCTAAATAGTCATTTTGGCAGCATGCCTAAACTTTGATGCTGTGGTATACGAAAACGGTTTTGTCTATCATCGTGCAATTCATAACTTTTAGTCAGCACGGTCTGGAGATGATACGATTCAATTTTCGTGAAAATCGGACAAACGGTCTAGGAGGAGTTCGAAAAAGAAGGTTTTTCAAAGAAATAAAGATGGCGAACAGGAAGTTTGTCTGATTATGGAAAACCTGATATCTATGTTTTCAGCATAACCCAATGAATCTATTAAGATCAGTTTCATTGCAATAGGCAAATTTATTCAAAAGTTATTAGCGTTCTCAGAAATTAATTATAACTTTTGACCAACAGGTGGCGCTGTCTCAAAATCTTTTGAGTACCTTCAGGGCATGCTGCTTATGGCACACACTGAGTTTCGTAATGTTAGACCAAAGCATTTATTTAGTATAGCATTGTATTTCACAAAACTGTATTGAAGTCAATGGGAATTTTACGTTTTGTTCTATTATAGCGCCACCAAGAGGCTCAGTCCCACAATTTTTTTTATGTGTCCTCAGAGTGACCCCATACATATGTTTGTCAATTTTGGTGAAAATATCTCAATTCGCTTCCGAGTTATAAACATTTATATGAAAAAACACGTAAAAAATGACTGACACATGACTTTGTTTGAATTTTACTACCCCTTACTATCAATATTTTCGCATTTGGGCATTAGCGTATAGTTAACAAGCTATGATTCCGTGTTTCTGACGGTGGTTTCGTCTCGATCAGAACAGCGGTTTTGAAGATATCGCCAAGTGTTTTTTTCGCGCTAAATCGCTACGCTACGCCATCAGTGAGACAAAACCTGACATATTTTGTATCGTTGGACTCGGCAACGATTCAGGACCTCAAAAATATGACTCCCGTGAAAATAAGTGTACCACACCCAAAGTTATAAGCGTTTGAAAAAAAAAATTCACCACTAGGTGGCGCTGTTTCGAAACTTCTCATGCTCCTTCAGGGCATCGTACTGATGACCCATACCGAGTTTCGTAACAATTCGTTCATGCGGTCAAAAAATACAGCATTTTAGCACATAATTCAAAATGGCCGACAGCCAAAATGGCCGATCTGGGAAAATTGGATATCGGTCGACTCGGCATGACGCCCTGAATCTAACGAGACCAAGTTTTTGATTTTTGGAGAAACCGTTCAGAAGTTATGAGCGAAAATAGCCATTTTTCATATCTCCGGACCACTAGGTGGCGCTGCGCCGAAACGCTGCATGTAGCCTCAGGTCATGCTTGTGATTACATGTACCAAGTTTGGTCTGAATAGGATGAAGCGTTGCGGAGATAAAGCCTTACGTCTGTTTTCGCAAGCGTTACGTAAAATTAGTTTGCGCGTTTATCGAAAACGGTTATTCGAATTATCTTGAATTCCATAACTTTTTGTCAGCACTGCCTGGAGATGATCCGGTGCGATTTTGGTGAAAATCGGACAAACGGTCTAGGACGAGTTCGCAAAAGTACGTTTTTTAGAAAATTCAAAATGGCGGCCATGTTTTTATGACGGAAAATGACGTCATAGGTTGGGATCGAATCGGCATGAGCTCAGGAATAAGAGGAAAAAAGAATTTTGTTGATAGGCCTTACGGTTCAAAAGTTATTAGCATAATAAAAGTGCAACTTTGGACAGTTGGTGGCGCTAGAGGGAATGAGTTAGAGACACCAAAATTGGTGTATTTAAAGTTGGGACTGTCCTCTATCAGAATGTCAAACCAAAACAACTTTCCCGCAAACCGGTCTATGGGCTGCCATAGACGCCCAGTCGGAAGAAGAATAATAATAATAATAATAATAAGAACCGGCACAGATACAATAGGTGCCTCCGCACCTTCGGTGCTTGGCCCCTAATAATAATAAGAACCGGCACAGATACAATAGGTGCCTCCGCACCTTCGGTGCTTGGCCCCTAATAATAAGAACCGGCACAGATACAATAGGTGCCTCCGCACCTTCGGTGCTTGGCCCCTAATTAAACCTGAGCACTGTATTTGCCATGCCTTCCTTAATTCCTTAACAAAAAAGAGAGCTCTTAATTCTTTATAGGCCCGATTCAATCATATCTGCAATTATAGAGTCTCATCAAATTATAAAGACATCAAATATTAACCCTACTGGTGCTCTAAAGTCATTTTTGAAATGAAACATTATACGATTTGTTTTTTAGATTTTTTTTTACTTGGGTTTGGCAGGTTTTGGCACTTGCTACAGTATGTAAACACAAACACACTCACACACACACACACAAAAAATCATGGACATAATCTGAAAAGGCTAAATGGTCCTGAATGGTCCTATTTTTGAAAATATATACAGTATTTCATTTAAAAATTGAAAATAGTATTGTGCATTATTAATAACAATAAACTTTTTTTTCCACTACAAGAATAATCTGCCAAGTGTCGTCTTTGCAAACAGATCAAACTTAAGCCTATGCTCTACAGTGTTCAAGATTTATGGCAGTTTATATTGGACATTTAATTTCCAGGAATATGCTCTGAAAGTGAATACTTTTAAATACAGTGTAAATATAATTAGTACCATAAAATAAAGAAAATTAAGAAATGACAGAGATGTTAATTTAAATTCCTCAGGATTTTAAAAGAGTAGCGATGTAATGTATGATAAAAAACAGTGTGGCATAACTCCTCGTTCTTTGGAAAGCCCCATGACCCCAATCCTCTCCATAGGCCCTGAAGACACAGGAGTAAGCTGAAATATCATTTGTAGTCTGATTCCATAGCAAACGCGTGCCCCGACTGGCACTATGTGTTGTTCTGTACCCACCCGTGGGTGGATGGATGGGTTTTTCAGCACGTTCTCACGAGGACAGGGCCACCCGCAGGCTCCATTTCTCACCCGGCTTCACCCTCGTAATTATCTCCATCTCAGTGGGTTACAAAACCCTTTTGTCCCCAGGCCAACGCTACACATTGACTCTCACAGACTTATGAAACTCGCAGCGGGATACGTGCCTTTAAAAGAACAGAATAAAGTGAACAAAATTCAGTCTGTCAGATGTATTTGAATCCTGCTAAGAGCACTCTGCAAAATAATTTCCGTTAACCATTGCTTGAAAGATTTTGGATTAAACATGCTTTACACCTATTAGAGTTTGTGTCTTGTATCTTGATTTATAGCTCTAGCTTGAATACGGTACATGACTTTTGGCCATATAGGCTCTATGCACGAACCCTGCTGACGTGTGTCCGAAAGAATCTCAGTCAGTGTCTTTACTTTAAGTGTATAGCGGCAAAACTTTAAAAAAATCAGTTTTCTCCGAAGAGATTTGAATTAGATCGAAGAGATTCGAATTTTGTACGATATGAGAGAATAGTAACCGTCAAAGTTGTTGATGTAGCTTGAAATATATAATTTAAATAACTTCTCTTTTTTAGTCTTGTGTGACAGCTAACTGCCTCACAGTGTTGTTAACATTATTCACGTTAACCGCAGTACGTTTTTATAAACAGCAAGTGTAATTTGACACTATCTCCACCTAACGCTAAACCGGCTTCGGACCATAGACTGACACAGCACCGGATGTAACTGGACGTGCTGAGACAAACCCGGAAGCGATCGTGCATAGAGGCTATTGCACAGAAAAGTGTACATTTGTACTATGATTCTGTCTAACTTGAGGACAATTTTGAGCCGATTTTAGAACACATTGTTTTCATTTGACTTGTGTTTCCTAGCAACAAGGCACATGTTTCCTTGAGTTGTGTTCGAAATGACTTGCTGTAGTAGTATGTGACCCTTAGTCATTTAGTGTATGATGCTCAGTTCATCTCTATAATTACCACATTCTCTCTTTTGAAAAACATTTTATTTTGTTTTTAATATTAAAGGGATAGTTTACTCAAAAATGAAAATTCTGTCCTTAATTCCACCCCCATGTTGTTCCAAACCCGTGAGACTTTGGTTCATCTTCAGGACACAAATGGAAATACTACTGTGATGCTTCAAAAAGGTCATAAAGAGATCATACTACTAACATAATCCATATGAATTGAACAGTTTAGTCTGAATTTTCCAAAGAGACTCAGGCCCCGTCCACACTACTGCGTTTTCGTTTAAAAACGGAGACCTTTTGCTACGTTTGCACCTCCCGTCCACACTAAAACGGGAAAAACGAAGACCTAAAACGAAGAAGTTTAGAAACGCTGCAGCTCCGTTTTGCGGTTTGAATCTCCGGAGGGCGTTTTAGTGTGGACGAGACAAAACGGAGGAGTTTACAAACGATGACGCAGAGGCTGACGCTCGGCTCTATGATTGGGTGTCATCAGTCATGACGTATCTTTCCCTGATTTGCCAACCACTGTTTACACCGGCGTGCGCATGCCCAGTGTTGGTGAATGGTCACGTGATCCACGTTTTCAGTCGTTTTAGTGTGGACGGAGATAAATTCTAATACGCAGGTAAAACGCTAGTGTGGACGGAGATCGTTTTCGTTTTAATTCTCCGTTTTTAAACGAAAACGCAGTAGTGTGGATGGGGCCTCAATCTCTTTATATGATGAACGGACTGAATTTAGGCTTTCATTCAAATATAAACATTGATCCACGAACATAAACAGAAGCTCAACCTCACTTTCCTGACGAGTGAGAACAAACCTCTTGGAACCCAAGAATGACCCTCATTGGTTCTCACATGTCAAGCGAGCACACTTATGCTTCCGTTTATTACAACTGATGTGTCTTTTATTTGAATGGTTAAATTAATAAATTCAAACTAAATTCAATCTGTTCAACATATAAAGCAATTGAGTCTCTTCGGAAAATTTGGACTAAACTTCTTAAATCATATGGATTCGTGTTATGATCTCTTTATGAACTTTTTAAACTTTTTAACTTTTTAAAGTGATAGTTGTGTAGCTGTCAACGGAGGGACAGAAATGTCTCAATTTTGATTTCATCAAAAAGATCTTCATTTGTGTTCCGAATGTGAACGAAAGTCTTGTGGGTCAGGAACAACATGAGGGCGAATAATTAATGTGGGTGAACTATCCCTTTAATAAAAAATAATGATGTAGTTGGAACAAACAATGGCTTTGTTTTATTTATTTATTTATTTTTATCTTTCAGGGTACAGCGGCCAGTCGAGTTCACTATAAAGTGGATTTGGAGCAGTTTCCCTACAGCACTAGTATATTTGCCGTGGAGGAGAACTCAGGCAATGTTTTCACCAGGGTCAATCTGAATGAGGAGCCCAACACTAAATTCAGTGTAAGTGCATAGTGCATACAGTAACAATCTTCTTTTTTTTTGTGATACAGGGCTTGTCAACTAGCAACCTGGAGGCTATAACTGGCCCATCAATCATTTATATGCGTCTCAGAGATTGATTTAGATGCAATTACTGCGCTGCCTGATGCTGTCGGAATAAAACGAACTGACTTGTGAGTTTAGAAACACTCATCATAATGGTTCAAATTCGGACAGGATTGAAGCTTTTCTGGACATAGATTCCCCATGCCATGCATGACCCCTAGGGCTGGGTATCGTCAGAATGTATCGGTTCCGAATCCAATAAGGAAAAACAACAACAACAACAACAACAAAAAAAAAACTTAGATATCATTCACATTTAATCTTATTGCAAAACATTTAATTGTAGCTGAATATTATGAACAAAAACCAACAGGCTTGAACACTTACACAAGGACTGTGAATGTCTCATTGTATTTTGTTGTTTGATTAGTGTTATTAATTATCGAGACCGCAGTTGCTGTCATTTTAAGAGTTTCCCAATAGTTACAAATGCAGCACTGAAAACAGGGCATGAATGGTTTAAAATCACATTAAATCACTTTTTTTTTTCTGTTTTGATGTGTGTGAGTCGTCTCGCGCTTACGGAAGAGGATTAGGGCCAACCAATAATAAAAAAAATAAAACCATCTCGCGATTAAAGTCATTATAATGCGAGATTAAAATCGTTAAATTTCGAGAAAAAAGTCGAAATACAATCTCGAGAATAAACTCATTAAATAATGAGATTAAAGTCATTATAATGCGAGATTAAACTCGTTGTTAAATTTCGAGAAAAAAGTCGAAATACAATCTTGAGAATAAACTCATTAAATATCGAGATTAAAGTCATTATAATGCGAGATTAAACTCGTTAAATTTCGAAAATAAAGTAGTGATTTGGGAAAAAAAAGTCGAAATGAAATCAGTGTTCACATATAGCCATAGAGGACATGGCAGAGTTGGATCGCTTGGTCAAGCTATATTTTAGACTTTCTTTCAATAACAAAGAAATACTATCGACTTTAGCTAACTATGACAGAATAATAATTAGGATACGATCTTTAAAGAGAATTTGCATGCGGCTAGGTCTTTTTAGAAGGAAAAATCAGTCTAATTTGCGCGATGTACTCGCTATAGTCAATAGTATTTCTTTGTTATTGAAAGAAAGTCTAAAATATAGCTTGACCAAGCGATCCAACTCTGCCATGTCCTCTATGGCTATATGTGAACACTGATTTAATTTCGACTTTTTTTTTCTCGAAATTTAACGAGTTTAATCTCGCATTATAATGACTTTAATCTCGTTATTTAATGAGTTTATTCTCAAGATTGTATTTCGACTTTTTTTCTCGAAATGTAACGAGTTTAATCTCGAATTATAATGACTTTAATCTCGACATGGTTTTATTTTTTTATTATTGATTGGCCCTAATTGTCATGATGTGGTTTTGTATCTTTGTCTTTGTATTATTAGTGGTTCCCTGTCTATTGAGTTTTTCCAGGTGTTTCCTATTGTCCACGCCCCTTTGTTACCTTGTTAAGTTTGCTTGTCTGATTATTTAAACCCTGTGTTTCTGTCTTAGTTTGTGAGTTGTTGAACGTGTGAGGTCGATGTTAGTCGCTCCTGTGTCTGAGTCCTGTTTCTGAGTCTTTGTTAAAATATGTAGTTTGTCTAAATAAAGCCTATACACTGCGTTTGGATCCAGCCTCCTTCCTGTGTTTCTGCCACATCACGGTACCGGCATCACACTAATCCTTTTCCGTACACGCTTGAATGGTTTAAAATCACATTTTTTTGTTATCGAAATTTGAATTACTGTATATGAAAAGTATCTTGATTCCTGATCTCAAGTAGTCGATTCCCCACACAATGTTTCTGTTTTATCAGATGCATTTTGATGAGCCACATTTTTTGTCTTATATAGGATGATATTGTCATACAAAAAAGTGAACAGATCTTTTATATTCTTTTCCACCAGTTCACAAGTCTCGTCTTTTGCACGCTCAAGATTTTAAATGCAGACACACAGTGACAACATTGAAAGCTCAGACAAAATGGATGAACAGCTGATTATAGCTGTACAGGGCAGTTTTTTACTCATCTCCATAAATATACGTATCTTGCAGCTTATGCAAGGGCTGGAAATCAATGTATCCATTGTTGAAACTTCCTCGTCTTCATGGAGAATGCGGCTCATGATTGCTTAGCTACGATCGCTTTTGAAAGGTGCAGAAAGTGGCGAGGCAGGCGTGAACAGTCGCTTAATCAGTATTTTTGACTTCTTTTTCTGACAAACTTTGTTCATCCTCAAAAGTGGATTGAGTTATGTGAGAAAAAGGAGTGTAAAATATTAAAATGTTTTCATTACAAGGTTATTAATAGACAGTAGTGAGAAAACTAAAAATGAAGTCAATTAGAGTGAATGGGAGGGGGGCTGCAGTGATACGGTTAACCAGGCTCGGACCATGAGCCTGATAGCTCAATATATTTACATTACATTTACATTTATTCATTTAGCTGACGCTTTTATCCAAAGCGACTTACAATTGCTATATATGTCAGAGTTTGCACGCCTCTGGAGCAACTAGGGGTTAAGTGTCTTGCTCAAGGGCACAATTGTGTCTCACAGTGGATTCGAACCCGGGTCTCTCACACCAAAGGCATGTGTCTTTTCCACTGCGCCATCACCACCCCATAACCAATATATTGGTGCATTTGTCCTGTCCACAAGACCACCACACAGACTAAGGCTTGTGCAGAGGTGCAAAGAGTACAAGCATAGAGTGATACCTTACAGTAAAAAATGACTCCATTACAGTAACATTGCAACTTGCCAGCTACCAGTCAATAGAATATTAGTAGACTGTCTGCCTCATACCTGCTAACACTGAATTTTGATGGTCCCTCAACAGACATTCATTCTGCTAACCCTAACTTAACAGTCTACTACAGTGTATTAATTTTCTATTAAATAAATAGAGTTAGTTGACATGCAAAGTTACTTATAGTTAGTAGATGGTCTAAAGTGGACCAATGAAATAACGTGTAAGCGTTGCAAGACACCAATCCCAATACCGCTTGAGTAAAAGTCTTAGAGTATCTGATTTTAACAGTACTTACGTTTTTTACTCATACCACATTACCCCATTTTCAAATATGTTTTTAAGCATTAACAAGACACATGATCTGCAAAGAGAAAAATAGCAATCAAATTGTCTTAATTTAATGCAATTTTCTAAGTAAATTAAATTTATTTTTTATTTAAAGTTTTTTTTTTATAACTTTTACTTCAACAAAAATGACAAAAAATATATATTATATTGAATTTATATTATATTGAATTATATTATATTATATTATATTATATTATATTATTTACTCTGAAAGATTGAAATTGATTTTTCTCTTTTTTTTCCCAAAAAGTTGGCAGTTATTGCTTACGATGATGGGGAGCCGATGAAGTTCAATAAGACTCTGGTGGAGATCACTGTCCTGCAGCCATCCATAATTCCTGTGTTCACGCAAGAGGAGTACAGGTGAGCAAACACTTCATGTGAAAAAGAAAGTACACCCTCTTGAATTCTATAGTTTTACGTATCAGATTAGATTAATATTAATAATAGGTAAATACAACCTCAGATGAACAACAACATGTGACATTATTTATTTAGCAAATATAAAGCTAAAATAGAGAAGCCATGTGTGACATATACACCCTGATTTAATTGCTTGTACAACCACCTTTAGTAGCAATAACTATGTAATTATATTCTATATAAATTTATAAGGTCCTGCCACAACATTTCAATTGGGTCAGGATCTGAACTTTTACGTGGTTATTGCAATACCTTGATTCTTTATTTTTCAGCCATTCTGTTGTAGATCTGCCTTTGTACTTGGGATAATATTCCTGTTGCATAGCTCAATTTCAGCCAAGCTTTAGCTGTCGAAGAGATGGCCGCTCATTTCACTCTCTAATACTTGGAGTCCATGGTGGACTCAATGACTGCAAGGTGTCCGGGTCCTGTTGCTGCAAAACAAGCCAAAAATCATCTCCCCTCCACCACTGTGCTTGACAGCTGGAATTAGGTGTTTGTGTTGAAATGCTGTTTGGTTTTCTTCTAAAGTGGTTCTGTGCATTATGGCCAAACATCTCCAATTTGGTCTTGTCTGTCCAAAGGACTTTGTTCCAGAAGTCACGTGGTTTGTTCAGATGCAACTTTGTTCTTTGTTAGAGAGAAAAGGCTTTCTCCTAGGACCCCTTCCATAACAAGCCATACTTATTCATCTTTTTCTAATTGAACGGTCATGAACTTTAACATGCCAACTGAGGCCTGTAGTACGGAAGCCCTGAACCACAAGGTGAGAAAAAAAGGAAAACTTATCTCGTTATTTCGACTTAATAAGTCGTTATAACAACATATCTCGTTATAACAACATAATATCTCATCATTACGACTTAAGTCATTATTTCGACATAATATCTCGTTATAACAACATATCTCGTTATTTCGACATAATAAGGGGCGCATTCTAATATCCATTAAGCTACATTTAGTGTTCTTATACTGGGTTTCTATGGGAGGAAAATGCTTAATGTCAAATGAAATGCTTTGCGTTCATATTCTGTACATATTCGTACTGCAGAGTTTGAAGTGTAGATCTTGGAAGTGAACGGTCTGATCTTGTGGTGAGTTTGCTGGGATGTCCACTCCTGGGAAGATTGGCAACTGTCTTGAATGTTTTTTTTTTTTTTTCTTTTTTTTTTCTGAATAACCTCCCTTACTGTAGAATGATAGATTTAATATATATATATATTTTTTTTTTTTTTTTTTTTTTGGAAATGGCCTTGTAAGCCTTCCCAGATTGATGGGCGGCAATAATTTATTCTCTAAGATAATTGCACACCTGAATGTTCTAGGCCAGCAAACTGCCCAAACCTCTGCTTTTATGCAGTTGGTCAAGCTTGCTGATGATCAATTAATCAAAGGCGTTTGATTAGCAGTGTCTAACTCCTACTTACCCTCTTAATTCCTTATTTCCAATAGTTTTTCACCCATGGCTTCTCCATTTTAGTTTAAACATAGTTCAAGAAATAATGTCACTGTGTTATATGTCATATGTTGTTGTTCATCAGAGGTTGTACACCTAATTTTAAGACCTGTTTTAAATTATGCCCTGATAAAAAAAAAAAAAAAAAACATAATTGAAAAGGTAGTGCTTTATTTTCCCCATAAATGTATGCATTGTTCTGAACTTGCTGTATGCTTCCAAAACATATTCAGTACTCCAACATCTTCTAGTACTGTCAAATAGAAAATTTGACATTTTCAATCAGAAGTACAAAATATAGCAGGTTTTTTTGTTGTTGTTTTTTTGGATAAGGATTCTAAATGCGTTGTTTAAATATATTAATTTACTGTTTGCTGAAGGCCATGTGTGTTTGAAAGATGATTTCACAAATATATGTTTAGATTGCATCTTTTGATATAGCCTAGATATGTGTGTTTTAGATTAAATATGATTATTTTTATAGGCACTGCATTTCCTTTGACTTGACTTCAAACAAATGTAATGTTATGGCCTCAAGCCAAAAACCAGAGGTGGAGCTATAGTACAAATTTGATCCTGTTTTGATTATGAAGATGCAATCATTCACAATAAAATCCAAAACATGTATTTTAAAAAGTAAATATGGTCTTTAGCATAAAATCACTATGAAAATAACCAGCTTTAGGTAGTTTTATTCAGTATAAAATTGTCAGCGTAGATTTAATCTTAGACTGATTATGTATAATAGCTGCAAGGTAAAGTGTGCTGCAAAGGTTCAATGTAATGTGCTATACACACTGTTGTTTCCTCAAAGGACATTTGCACTCTATTTAAATGCATTATGGCTGCTTTATTAAATTACTTATTTAATATGTTCGACACAAGGGGTAATCAGTTCAATTCACATGGTTCTGAGGCAAATAAGACCTAAATTGATTTAAAACTAAAAACATCGGAGCTTATTTTGCTTAAGTTATCACACAGCCTAAGTCATCACTGTCTGTGCAGATAGATATGGGATCAACAATGATTTTCTTAACAGCTTTATAGTGAAGTGGTAGTTGTACTCAGGCTTTGATGACCAATGGGGTTAAAACAGCCTCGATAACATTTCTATTTGTTGATTAATCATGGCTACAGAGACAGAAACACAGAGATGAAAAGACTTGGCCGAAGGTCTGATTTAAAGTGTCCTACAGAGCTGGAGAAAGGTCATAGTTGATAGTAGCTCTGCTGCACAGTGAGAATAACAATAGCTTTTCAGACGCAGCCCTCTGCCAGCTCTTGATTGCTGCCAGTAGACACATTAGCCAGGTGTCTGTTGCCCCGATGTGGTGAGCACAGGGCTGGATAGAGTTTGTTTGATCTCCCCGGCTTTGCTGGCTATGGAAACTGCTCTGTGGGATCATCTAGATGTGGACTAGACATAACCCTGCCTCCATAATTACCTACTCACAATACAGTATTCAAGTAATTTACACTCAATTGTGTGAGGAATAGCTTTCTAAGACAAGCACGACTATTTTTATTGCTAATACAATACAAATGCTATCTCATATCATGGTACTTGTTATGGAGATGCATTATGTTTATTGTCTCTAAGATTAGTTTTGGAGCTACTTCTTTGTTTTTACTTTAAAATAGGGAAAAATGCAATAGTCATTTCTGCTGAAAACTATATAAGTGGTTTATGTGTCTCAACTGGCCACCAACCTGTTTTGCAACACTAGTCTAGTTTGATGGTTTTACATTAACATCTATGCATTTGCATTTTCAACCTAGGCTCATGGAAACATGCCTACCTACATAACAAACTCCATATATTTGTATTTTCTAATGTATTGAGCCTGCTTGGTAGCTCACCTGGTACAGCTTTGCATTTGTAATGTAGAGGGCATAGGTATGAGTCCTGTGAAATGATAAAAGAGATCAAAGACTTGTAAAAGCAGCTGAAATGGCATGGTTGCACATTTGTTTTTATCAAACACTCTAAAAAATGACCCAATTTGGGTCAAATATGGACAAACCCAGCCATTGGGTTAAATTTTTAAATTACATAATAACCTAATGTTTGAGTTTGTCCATATGTGCCCCAAAACTGGGTTAAAACAACCCAGCATTTTTTAGAGTGAACATTTTGACCTTTTAGCACATTAACCTTTTGGCACCACACACCGCCACTTACTCAAACTACCACAATACAAACAAGTCGTCAACCAACATAATTAAAATGTTGCTAGATTCTCATTAATCTGTTTTGAATAACACCCAACATACTTTTTAGCGCCACTCACTGGACATTTAACTCTAAAAGTGCCAGCAGCCATACCCGGTAGCCCAAGACTGGTTGCCCACTGAAGCTAAGCAGGGCTGAGCCTGGTCAGTACCTGGATGGGAGACCTCCTGAGAAAACCAGGTTGCTGATGGAATAGGTGTTAGTGTGGCCAGTAGGGAGCGCTCACCCTGTGGTCTGTGTGGGTCCTAACACAACAGTGTAGTGATGGGGAGGGAGACTATACTGTCAAAGAGCACCGTCATTCGGTCGAGACATTAAACAGAGTACCTGACTCTCTGTGGTCATTAAAAATCCCAGGATATCATTCGGAAAAAGAGTAGGGGTGTAATCCTGGCATCCTGGCCAAATTTGCCCACTGGCGTCTGTCCATCATGGCCTCCTAATCATCCCCATATACCGATTGGCTTCATCACTCTGTCCCCTCTCCACTAATAAGCTGGTGTGTGGTGGGCGTTCTGGCACAATATGGCTGGTTTTGCATCATCCTGGTGGATGCTGCACATTGGTGGTGGTTGAGGAGATTTCCCCCTTCAATATGTAAAGCGCTTTGAATGCCCATAAAAGTACTATATAAAAAACGAATCAATATTATTATTATCATTGTTTTTATTATTAAGAAGCAACAAAATATACTTTTCCAATTGGTTGCATTTATGCTTTTCCATTTATCCATTTTCATTTGCATTCCCTTCAAGCACAGGTATGCATTGGTTTTAATCAATTGTATGTCCTGTGAATTGAACCCCCAACCTTGGCATTGTTAGTGCCATACTCTTCCATTTGAGCTACAAAGCAACAGTTTAAGAGGGGTTTGGGTCATGCAGAGAGAGTGTCTGGCCAACAATCTGCACATAATCAGTGACAAAAGAAAACAGTTTAGCCTGGAAAAATCATTTTAAATCAGCCACGACCAACAAAGCGATCAATACGACCAATAGCTGGTCATTTCTGCAAGGGTATTGGGGTCTTTTGACCTGTGCTAATATGCAACCACACAAAGCACCCCAGCACTCTAAGAACAGCTTTAAAACACTTTGCCAGATGCAGAACGACACTCTGGAAACTATCCCTGTTTAATTTTTCTCAGGCAAACACCACAATTTGTTTAGAAAATGCTAAATAAACATCTTAAAATTGTTTTTCTGCATTTTCTTTTTGCAATGAATTCAGGGGCATGACACTCAACAAAAATTAAGCATTTTTTGCTAATGGCTAAATAAGAGTGAAATGCTAAAAGGCTAAGTGAAAAAACAACAACAAAAAAAACATTGCATTTTGTTAGCAGCCATAGAGTTTTTGTGATGTTTGCCAACTAAAATGTGCAGCCTGTGCATTTTCGCACGGCATATTTCATAAAAATCTTTAATGAATCTCTATGACTGCTAAATTCCCCACAGAGCATCCTGTCACTTCTGTTTTTCATTTTGATGGTCACACCCATCCATCAGTCTCATTTTTATGCTTTCCTTTTTGTGAATCTTTTTATCATTCATTATTTAATTCATTTTTTCTTCAGTCATACAGTTGGAGAAAAGCTCAGAACAAACTACATATCTGCATTGACATGCTAAGCTTATGCCAAAACAAACATTGAATTCCAAAATATCTAAAGCCTGGGCTGGAACACACCAAGCCGACAGTTTTTTGTTCATTGGCCGACTAAGTCTTCTCAGTGTGTTCCGCACGGTTCCGAACCGTTGGCTGAAATTGGTCCTCGGCTTTGTTTCGGCCGATTCGACATGTTGAATCGGTGTGGGGCCTTCGGTGAAAGAGCGAACTCTGATTGGCTGTTCAGCTTAGTGAATAACTAGGGTGTTATCCATCAGCCGGAAGTTGAAGCCGCCATTCGGGAGCTGCCATTGTAGCAGAACTCCATTGACTCCTGCGCAGTACGCCTGGCTATCAGCTTTTAACGGGCTTCAATTTTCTCAGTTGAAATCAATGGGGTCGCTGTGTCCATTTCTTTTACTGTGTATGGAGAACAATAGCAGAACAGCAAGCAAATAAGTCAAAATGGTACGGATAGAAGGCTGTCCATATGTTACGTCATCTTACCTGAGTGTTCCTTGGCGAATATTTCAATATTATATTCAGGTGTGAAAAGACCGTAAGTGATATTGGAGGACCAACAAAACAATTGTACAGATGTACCACGAATATGAACACAACATGTTAAACGTTAACTGTTTTCCCACAGAAAAGCATTGTAAAGAAATTGCTTATCATGCAATTAAGCGCATTTGCATTCATATAATTGGCTCATCTGCTCGCCATCATCATCCATAAGATCTATACTAAATTTGAATATTGTCTTAGTACATTAAGCCATGTCAAGCGGTTTTGTGTCCCTGTCTTTAATGATAGAAATACTTATCTTCATTTTACTTTTTAGAGGTGATCTAAACATTCATTGCTTGAAACAGATGGAAAATTGACAGACATTTCCTGCAGTTCTATGGATGTTTTGCCCTCTAGGTCTCCGCACCAGTAATGTAGCTGAAAACTGTTGAAGGGGTAGTTCGCCCCAAAAAATAAAGAAAAATGTGAGCTTAAGAGCTTAAATTAAATCTGTTCATCATATAATGTGATCATGTCGCTTCGAAGGACTAAACCGCTTGATTCATATGGATTTATATTACTCTTTATGAACGTTTTTAATCATCAGAGTTTTGGGTGAATAGAATTTCAATGGACGGCCACGAAAGATTGCAATAAAAACATTGTCATTAGTGTTTCGAAGATAAAAGAAAGAACGTCAGAGTGATTAAATGGTGACAGAATGGAACTTTCTGAACAGCTTCATTTGACAGTGAACAAGCAGCACTTGAGCCACCACTGAACAGAAGTGTGATTAGTTTCTGTGGGTAAAGTCATGCGGACAGTAGAGTTCCACTCTTGACAGAAACACATGGCTTTGATTCTCTTATTCAAGTACCTTTTTTCGTAAGATTTACCCAAAAGCGTTTGCCTCGCAGGTGGAGAGCACGTCATCACGGCAAATTTTGAGAGTAGTTTAGTTTGGAGTGCCTGCTGACGATTGCATCCCTTGATCTGAAGTGCTGTAATGCTGTCAGGTCATTGTACAGCGTGTCGCTCAAACGTTGCATTGCCGAATGTAATCTGCTATGAATTGCTGTGATGGAACTCCAGTTAGCCACATGTGGAGCTCTTTTCTGATACCCTGTGGTCTCCGCCTCCAGTCATGCGGTGGTAATGTAACCAGTTGGCCTGCGCGGGAGTCCCCATCTCCGCTGCACCTGCAGGATTAGTATGCAGACACTGGTGGTCCCTTTGTGCCGTCCCACCAGCTCAGGGTCAGACAAACAACCACACCATTAGCACAGCGCTCCTTATTAACATGTAAAGCCCCGCCACTGCAGTCGTTTTTTTTTTTTTTTTCACACCGCCACACTGGCACACTGGCATTGGACTTGATAATGAATGTAACTGAGATGTTTTTTAGATTCTGCGGTTGTGTGATGATGTGTTTCATCATGGATTTGTTAGCATACACATCTACAAACAGGTAATTTGGGACTGTGCAAAATTGCATTTCATTTGGTAAGATAATATGGTTGTTCTTTTGTTGGATTATAATCACTGCAAAACATACATTTCGATGTTTGGGAGTTTTGAGTTGCTTTAGTGGATACAATATTTACATTGGTGAATCCTGGCTGATTATCCTGGCTTATCGCACTGAATAAGTTATTTCACATATAAAGATAAAATGATCTTGTTTAAAAGTTAATCTTTGATTCCTAATACTGCGGTTTGTTTGGATGATGTGTTGTTTTCTTTTCAAATCTATTAAAGGTACAATATGTTGGTCCATATTTTGTAATAAAATATCCAAAAATCACTTGCACAGTGTGATATATTTCCTGCCGTTGTGTACTTACAACATCCCAAAAGTCTCCAAAGACTTTTTAATTATTTATTTATGTTTATTTCATAGAAATTCAAATTTTAAAAAAGTGGCCGTGTCGGAAAAAAAAAAAAAGTCGCCTGTCAATGACGCAATATCCACGCTTTCTAGCCATGACGTAACTATGGCGACAGACATGGACAACTTCGTAGTGCGTAACGTTTAGCTGCACGCTGTTGTTGTTTCGTTCAAACATTATGGACCATGGCAAGCAGACTTTGAGAAATAGGAGAACTAAAATGTGGATCAATATCGGAATGGCATTTTCGAGCTGCCGAGAGCTCCACGCCCGCGACTAACTTGGAGCAACACCGCTGTTGCATATACTTTATTAGACAGGTGAGCAAATGTACATAAAACAAAAGGATGTGTTTCCTTGCAACACATGCAACTGTCGATAGTATCACTTATAAACAATGTGAGGCCTATAAGATGTGACAAATCAACCATTATGCGTGTTGATTCACCTCAAAAACTATCAAGTGACCGTTATGCTAATGAAAATTCAGTTATATTGCTCTTTGTACTTTGGTAATGCTTTTTATCACTTGTGTTTTGACCGAGATTATGGCAGTGCAATTAAATACAATCGGATATGTGTTGTTAAACAATATTTAGCCATTACTTGCTAATGTTCGTTCAAATGTACTTTGAGTACGATTGGTTTGAACACAAAAAAAGCAACACAGCATTAACCATAAACACGTAAAACTGCGCAGCATTAACTCAACAAATAATTCAACAAATATCTTAATTCATTAAAATTAATTCATTGTGGTGGCATAAAAATTGTGCGATCAGGCGTGCAGAGAATGATTAATTAATTCCACAACATCTTGGATAGTGAAAATGATACTCCCATCGCTCGACGCTCAACAATTTGTTATTGTTGGTAAGTGCGCCCTCTTGTGGTGAAAAATTACTACATATTGTAATTTTAAAGGCAGGTTAGACAGTTTGTTTCTAAAACACTTATTCCCAAATTTGTTTAAACTGTCTTTATATACCAATACATATCTAAAATGTAAGTACTTTGAAAAACCTAGTGTCTGTAATCCTCTCAGAGCTGCAATAAACACAGATACTCTTTCCATTTGGAACAAATACAATGATTGGCTGGGTGACTGTCACTCTTCTTTGCTACCATGGCTACAGTACCACCCCTTCTGCTACAGGAGCTGCCCACATGTGCGCACCCTGTTGACTCGCTCATTTCGAAAGAGGAGAGGCACGCACCGGCCGGAAGCTAGGAAGTCTTGCAATTATGGCAGAGAAAGAGCATTACCACCTGTACATACAGTCAGCACAGGCAAACAAGGCAAAAAAAAGGTGATGTCACTCCATGGACTGCGCTCCTCTCTGCTCTGTGCTGGGAAAAACTTGCTCCAGCTGAACGGTCGGCATCACACGTTCATGTGTTTCGGGGGCATGACTTTGGAAGGAGCCCAGAAGAGAGTTTCTCTGTTGGATAATTTCAAAATCCAGCAGTTTTCTGCTAATTTCTCAAACTTACCTTCCTTGCCTTTAAAAATAATCCTTATCTGAGTAGCCAGAAGTCATTAAGTTACAGTTGTACTACTTACATAAGATATTTTTTCATAACAAGTCTATATTTTAATAACTTGATGAAATGATATCTGTAGAAATTTAGCCATCAGGTTTTCAGACTTCCATGCTCAAATGTGAGAAGAAATCTAAACATAAATAAAAATAAAAATACACATAACATTAGCATGTGTTTCCCACCATTCATTAGAGCATGTGTTGTCATAGAGATTAATTTAATGATCACAGGTGTTTGTCATTATTACGCTCATTTGCCTTCTATATAAGGGTATGTTTACATTACAACAATATGCTTACCGATTTTGTTTTACTTTGAGTTTTCTGCATACAGACAACACCTTTAGTTAAAACTGTCCCCATTCACACGGACCCATGAAAACAGCTAAAAATGCTGTATTCTGCTGCCAGGCTATTAGATCATAGATTTCCACAATAAAGGCTAGATGTCTTAAGACAGAGTTTATATTGTCATCGCCGGCGGCCATCTTGTCACAGGCAAGCTGATGTAAGATGACTGATCAGCACGAACACAAACACTCTTATGTCGTTGAAATCTTGATGGATTTACAAATGGTTTGGTTTCTTACAAACTTGATTAACGTGGCTATAATTCTGGATGATTATTTTTTATTCATAAGTATGCAGTGTCATAACTACATCTATGACGTTTATAAAAAAACCAAACCATTTGAAAATCGGTAGAAAATTGACCAAGTTATGGTTATTTAAAAAGCACATGCACCATTAAAACACAATGTTACGAGTGAGCGAGCTTCCTGTGACAAGATGGCCGCCAGGTGCAGACGTCGACCTCCTTTGGCCAGCAGCGTGGACGAGATATCTAGCCTTTATCTTTATTGTGGATATCTATGTATTAGATTCGAGATTCGAGTTTTTGTTGTTAACATGGAGACTGTTTTCAAAAACTAAATTTGTTTTTAGGTCTAGTAGTGAATGTTTTATGAGCAGTAGGATAATCATATTCATCTGCACAGTCACACAAAATCCATGCAGATTTGTTTCATAACCACTAGAGAAGCAAAAGTTACAAAGTGTACTTTTAAAAAAGACTGTCAGACAACATAATCTCCGGTCCTGCTCCTTGGTCTCAGTTAGACCTTGGGTCCTTGTCCTCAGATTGTTGTGTCCTGAGAGCACTGGGTAAGGCTGAAGCGCAAGTGATTCCTTTCGATAATCTATTCATAGTTTATTCATCAAAGTTTATTCATCGAATGCTCAATATTTTGACAAATGTATTTGTTTGTTTGGTTGTTTATTTGCTGCTTTTGATACCACAGTTCTTTATTTGTGTTCTTATGATACTTTAAATCAATCTCTGTCGTCAGAATGTAATTTTCCGATGACTATGATAAGTCACATGGCATTTACGGCTCGGATGATTGGCCCAAAAATTCAGTGGTTCCTATGACTAAAGATGACAAAATTCTAAACTGGATCATTCTGAGGAACAGCCGAGCAACCGCCATTGAGATGAATGCAAATGCTAATGGGTTATTTCTCCAGCAGGTATTAAACCTCCTTGTTTATAATGTGCCATATCCCTGAATTAATGTTTGGTACAGATATATAAATTGTCAACAAAAAAAATGATTTCCCTTTTAAAGTCAGCTTCACTGTGATCCTTAACTGAATCTTTCTCCTTCATTAAAAGTTATGCTTCCATTAGGGCCATAAAACAGCTAAAAGGTGCATTTGTATTGACTCTTAAAACTCTGTGACCTTGCAGCACTTTAAGTCATATAAACAAAGCGGTTTCATGTCTTTAATATATAACCCTTCAAGATGTTCTGTGCTGGCTAATCTCATCTCCTTTTTTTTTTCTTCTCCGTGTCGTGTTGCAGTCTAGTTTAGAGTGCATGCTGTGTTTGTCTGTCACCCATTTGAGAGAGAATAGAAGGCAGCCGTGAGGTCCGCTTCACATTAATCATCTCAATGAGCTTTTGTTACTTTTTTTTTTTTTTCCCAGAACGGGTCAATCAAACCAAGATGCTTTACCGCATGTTCTTTTGTCTGTGTCTTTCACCAGGGCTGCTCATCAAATATTCATAGCTTTTTCAATAATTTATCTCTCGTACACCCTTATCTTGTTTTAGGACACTCGTGCATGTGATTAGTAAACTTCTGAAAGTGTGCTATGTATGTAAATGAGGCCGACATTTTCTACGAGACCAGCTGAGAGTGTATGCCTACTCGAGCTTTCAAGTGGAGCTATTCATCTCTCTTTTCCTTCTCCAGCGTTTATGTCATTTACACATCATGTAGAAGCACCATCCTTCATTATTAACATACTCTCATGTCTTCATTTGTCAGACGTTGCCATTGACCCTCAAGCCTATGTCACGGTTCTAAAATTTCAGTAGTCGATACCAGTGAATTTTCACAATGCCCCCAAACCAATTTAATACCGATGCTAAAACTAATATGCTACTGAACGCACTTTTTCAATGAAATATTGATGTAACAGGGGTTATCTAAGATGAGGCAGGGGGACAGAAACACCCCCTAAAATAAAATGAATGAGAATATAAATCTATCCATCATTAAAAAAAAAAAGAAATAAAACGAATCAGGTTCGATTTTCTGCGTTTTTCACATCCGTAGCAAGCAGTTGGAATGGAGTTTGATTGGTGTTTTGAAAATTCAGAGCCACCGAATCACGACTAAAAATAAATAAATAAAAAAAACTGCAATGGCCTTTAATCATTATTTTTGTCTTACTCTTACTTTTTTATTATTTTTTTTAATTTTTAGATTGATGTTTAAACCAAGGAGGAGCACATACTTAAAAGTGTTGTTTTAAATATGTACTAGTCTTACCAATCCATGCTGCTATTGTAACTTTTCTTTATTAAATCCAAATTACATCCACTTTTATTGGCCCTAATCCATATTTAGACTTACTGAAGGTGTGTGTATCTCCTTAGTGGAGTTCTAAATGCTGGGTTACAGAGATTTGCCCTTTTTAAACCCATCCAAGAGCAAACAAACCCATTTGTTGTACACTGGCTGTGCATGTAATGCGGCTCTTTCACTATTCATGTATTCTGCTGGAGTGAAAGTTGTTTTTGAATGATGGAAGATGTGTAAGCCTCCCTTCCCTAGTTCAACAAGAGGAAATTTGCCCTTTGCCTCTTGTTTAGAAACGACAGACACAGTATGGCACGCGGTTGCCAAACGCACTGATCTCAAATAGTTTGAAAAGGTCAGTGGCAAATCCACAGGCAGAACCTTTGAAACTGGCAGAAAGGCTCTTTCATTTGAAGAGGGGCTGATGGTTTTGCAGTGTCATGATGCCAACTCATTTTTTTTTTTCATTGTTAAATGCTATCTAGTGTATCTATCTATATATATTTCATTTTTAACTGGAGTGAAAGTGAGGCTGTGAGGGATAGACACACATCTCTTCAGTGGGTTGTACTTTTATTTAACCCTTGTGCATCCTTGTGGACATTTTTGTCCTTTTCAGTTTTGTTTTTTTGATCACTTTGCCTGTGTTAAAGCTAACTGCAAAAAACTTGGCACAGGTGTGTATTTTTATTGGAATTTTACTATTTCACCGTCATTTTCTTAAAAAAAAATATTTTTTGCATTAGGTACAAAAAATACTCCCTCTCAGCCCCTTTTGGACAAAAATGTCCCCATTGAAACCCATTAAAACTGCCATTTTTAATCCCAGTTAACTATAAAATTATGCAATCTTTGTTAAGAGGCTTTCATTCTGATGGCAAGGCTTCAAAATTTTATTTTTTACTATTTTTTATCAGATGGTGTCATTTTTTTTTTAAGTTTGGCCTATAAAACAAATGTCGCTTTATTCCTGTTTTCTGGTTCGGCATACTATAGAGCCAACTGGATAAATTATGCAACAATATTTTGGGTGTGTTGGTATGGATGTCAGAGTGTGGTTAGTATGTGTGTTATAAAAAAAAATATGTGTGTGTGTGTGCACATGTGTGTGTTTGTAATACTGAGAGAGAAAAACTGCAAATTCAAATCCAATCACTGTGAGCTCCAGTGGGGTTTTGCTGGGACCCAATGGGGAAAATATGTTACAACGCCCAAACAAACTGTTACCGAAAGCTCATTTTTTGAGATATCATCCTCAAATTTGGAACACAACCTATTTAGATTTATGGCTTTGATTTTATTGTAGTTTTGAGTTCAACCTGATTTAAAAAATATATATATTTTATATAAAATATTATTTTATAAATAATTTTCATAAACTTATACCTATATAACTTTTTTTTGGATTTACTTATTATTTTTTTTTTTACTTCAGCAATAATCTGCAACGGGTCTTCTTTAAAATGATACCAAACTTAAGTCTGTGCTCCAAAGCATCACATTTTTATGACAGTTTTTTGACATGGACATTTTTGTCCTCTTTTCACCTATGTGTAACTTTTTTTAATTGATGCACAAGGGTTAATGTGTTTTTGGATTGTTCTGCTGGGGAAACATGGCAAAAATTCATTAAACAAAAAACAATAAAAGCTGTGGAAAATGCGGATGCCATTAAAAGCACAGTAAGTCTATCCCTCCGCACAGCCTCGCTTTTATACCTGTCATGGCGTTGGTCTGAATAATGTATATAGCTGCCTTTTTATTGATATATATATTTTTTTGGCGGTCTGTAGCATCAAAAAGTTTGAAAACTAGCACAAGCATCAAAGCTATCATGCATGGGCTAACACATTCATTTCATGGAGCCTTTCATGTTGATATGAAATATGAAAAGACATTCTTTCTGATACAGAGTATTCATAAGGTACAGATGTGCTGTTTATGTAAAGCCATGTTGGTTTAAGGATTTACCTTCTAAATTGATAATATCAGTAGTTCTCTTATCGTAGGCCAAAAAAAAAAAAAACTGAAGTCAAGCCATATATGTAAACAAGGACATTTATATTTATATATGTTGTTCCAAAATGTCATGCAATTAAAATCAGATCCATTTGTGTTGCCAGAGCTATATGTTTGGGAATTTGTTACAGAGATTTAAAGACAGCTGACTTTGATTCATAAAGAACCATTTTACCCTTTAAATGAATTTGTATTCCTGCAGATTGATGTCGATAACAAGCGTCTCGTGTTTTATTAAATAGCAGGATTAAATAAGTCCTGATAGCTGTTATGTATTGCCGGTGGAGGCCTGTGGTTTTTATTCATTTTATAAAAGACCAAGATCAAAGAACATGATACAGGGATTAGACTTCGACCGTTCCCAGCTTCTCACGTCATCAAAGTAAAACACGGCAAATCTACATGAAAAAGCCTGTGATCTATTGTTGATTAACACAATCATTTTCTGTCAAGAGGTCAAAGGTTCTGTATTGCTATTTTGATACCACGTCTTAATCTAACACAGAGAAAACCTAGCATCAAACGAATAGGAAAGTAGTTAGAAGCTGCCCTGTGGCCCATCCTCATCTTTTAGATTAAACACAGTTAAGTCTCGATTGAACACCATTGGTTCAAAAATCGGTCCCATAAAATAATGACATTGGAATGGAGGTTGCAGGATGCGAGTTTGCCGGCTCAGTGGACCTCATTAGTGTCGAACACTTGAGCGTGTGCTTGTGTGAAGCGACCATTAGAGCACTGTCAGAACAAGGAGCGTACAAGGATTTTTTTTTCTCTATTATCTGCAAGAACAGCACACCGTGCCCCAGACAAGAAGCCGCCGCCATGCAGGGTAAACATGTCCATGTGCATATGGAGGGATTATATGGAAGGTACTCTGTCATCTTTCTGAATAACAAAAACCTGTGTATCTTCCACGGAGCAGACCAGGGGAGACAAATCACCCTGTAAGCCTGTGTTTAACAAACTCTAAGCACTCCAAACCAAGGATGAAGGTTGTCTTGTCACCAAGACGAGCGCGAGAAACGCAGTGAACAAAAGTGAAAATCACATCCGATTCTTGCAGGATTATTAGCTTTTGTATTCAAAGTGTCCTTGAGGAGTTTTTTTTAGTCCATTGTTGGATTTGATAGGAGAAAACACTTGCTATTCTGACTCAGAGCTTTTCACCTCACTATTTGCATGCTATGGGTTTTGAAAGACTGCATACTTGCCGTTTGAGGAGAGTGAGCTTGACCTATACGGAATATGTCAGCAGTGAACAGTTTTCTAGTACAGAAAGTCACATTTTCAGAATGTGTGTCCTTGTGAGTTTGTATGTGTCAATAATATTTGAAGTTTTCAGACAATGGGAGCTGGGAACGGCCAAATCATGGCAGTGGAGAAAATAATGATTTGATCCCCTGATGATTTGGGTAAGTTTGTCCACTTACAAAAAAAATAAAGGGTCAATCATTTTTATGGTAGGTTTATTTTAACGGATAGAGACAGAATATCAACCAAACAAATCAGTAAAATCACATTATATAAAGGTTATAAATTGTTTTGCATTTCAGTGAGTGGAATAAATATTTGATCCCGAAGCAAAACATATGTATTACTTGGTGGAGAAACCCTTGTTTACAAGCACAAAGGAAAGACGTTTCTTGAAATTGGTCACCAGGTTTGCACACATCTCAGGAGGGATTTTGGTCCACTCCTCTTTACAGATCCTCTCTAAATCCTTAAGGTTTCTTGGCTGTCGCTTTACAACTCAAAGTTTCAGCTCCCTCCACAGATTTTCTATACATTGTAAAAAAAATATTGATGGTTTAACTTAAAAAAAGTAAGTAACCTGGTTGCCTTAAAATTTTAAGTTCATTGAACTGGAAAAAGTGAGTTAATACAATGAAGGAGATTAATTTAACCATCAGAAACTCAAAATTCTATGTTATCTGAACTAAATAAATTATTTAAGTTGATTTGATAAAAGAAAAAATGTTGTGATTACTACACTGTAAAAAAAATATATTGTTGGTTTAACTTAAAAAAGTAAGTAACCTGGGTTGCCTTAAAATTTCAAGTTGAATGAACTGGAAAAAGTGAGTTAATACAATGAAGTAGATTAATTTAACCAACAGAAACTCAAAATAATCTCAACTAAATAAATTATTATAAAGTTGATTTGACAAAAGAAATTATGTTGTGATAACAAATCTTGAAAATATTTTTACAGTGTAGAAATAAGGTCTGGAGACTGGCTAGGCCACTCCAAGGCCTTAATGTGCTTATTCTTGACCCACTCCTTTGTTCCTTGGGTGGTGTGTTTGGCATTGTCGTTCTGGGATACCCATCCACGACCCATCTTCTGTGTTCTGGCTGAGGGAAGAAGGTTCCCGTCCAAGATTTTACGGTACATGGCCCCGTCCATCGGCCCCACAATGAGGTGAAGTTGTCCTGTACCCATTATATTATAAAAACAGCCCCAGAGCATAATGTTTCCACCTCTTTGATTGTAGGGATGGTGTTTTTGGGGTCATAGGGGGTGGCGATGGCGCAGTGGATAATACACATGCCTTTGGTGTGAGAGACACAGGTTTGAATCCACTGTAAGACACCAATGTGTCCCTGAGCAAGACACTTAACCCCTAGTTGCTCTAGAGGTGTGCGACCTCTGACATATATAGCAATTGTAAGTCACTTTGTATATATTTTGATCTCATCTGACCCGACAGCACTTTCTCCCAAGCCTTCTCTGAATCATTAGATGTTCATTGGCAAACTTCAGATGGGGTTCTACTGTACATTTGCCTTCTTGAGCAGGGGGACCTTGCGGGTTTTGTAGGATTTCAATCCATTGGGTCATAGTGTGTTACAACTTGTTTGCTTGGTGACTGTGGTCCCAACTGCCTTGAGATCATTAACAAACTCCTCCCATGTTGTTTTGGGTGGATCCCCTCACCTTTCTCGTGATCATCCTTACCCTATGAGCCCAAATCTTGAATGGAGCTACAGACCGAGGGCGATTGATGGTTATTCTGTATTTCTTCCATTTCCAAATAATGGCACCAACAGTTGTCTCCTTCTCACAAAGCTTCTTCCGGATGGTCTCATAGCCCATTCCAGCCTTGTGCAGGTCTACAATCTGGTCCCTGGTGTCCTTTGACAGTTCTTTGGTCTTGCCCATGGTGGTGGAGAGGTTATAATGGAACATACAGATTATGTTATTTGTACACATTACAAGCTGACATTAGGAGTACTTTCTTAAAGTGGCAGGACTCAAAGTGGGCACATAACCAATCTGTGGGAGACTGGATTATTTCTGGTTGGTAGTGGATAAAATACGTTTCTTCACTCTATCAAATTCCAATTAATATATAACCTTTATTTAATGTGTTTTTTTATTTATTATTTATTTACTTTTTGGTTGATATTCTGCCTATATCCATTAAAATAAATCTACCACAAAAATGATAGACTCTTCATTTCTTTTGTAAGTGGGCAAACTTACAAAATCATCAGTATCAAGTATTTTCTCCCCTGTATCACTGCTATACACTCTTAAAAATAAAGGATCTTTATTGGCATTGATCACATTTACATGCACACCAGTACACTGATAACAAAAAACCACTTATTGCAATAACCTGTTGTCCTGGTTTACATGCAAACCATTGACCCGACAACGCAAGTAATCCGTATTTACAAGACTTTATGAGGTTATTTCCCAGTCATGACGTCAAAATGTAATAATAAACAGATGCAGCATTTTTGACTGTATACCATGTTTTCTGCTGCTGGATGAGATGGGAGCACTTTTATAATTTTTTTTTGGGTCAAGAAAGAGTCCGAGTTTGATTTATATATTTCCTCCTCAATACTGCAAAATACTCGCTCTCTCTTGATGCACGTAAATCCACATTAAGGACACATTCCTGTCACATATCACACATGCACACTTCAGTAAGCCGTCAGAAAGCAGGTTAATGCGTTTACATGATGGGTGAAATTCTGAAAAAATATAGCTGTGATGATCGGTTTATACTTCAGCCGGGTTATATCTGGTTATCTTGTTGCAAAAAGGGGTTAAATAATAAAATGTTTATTTTTATTAACTAATCACTGAAAAGTTCTTTGGGAAGCCAAAGTTGGTTCTTCTATAGCATCACTGTTTAAATATATATATATATATATATATATATATATATATACATACCTATTTTGAAACCTTTATTTATTCATAAGAGTGTATGCCAAAAATATGCAGGTACATTTGACAAACTGTTAATTATCATTCATCAATTATTCACCAGCATGCGCCTTTCTGGAGCTAATAGAGTCCAAAATCTAATTTATACTGTTTTAATAACTAATATTGAGGTAAAACAAAAGGAAGCACACAGAATTTACTAATTACACTCACCAGAGGGCTTTTTGATTGCACACAC
This sequence comes from Pimephales promelas, assembly GCF_016745375.1. The sequence goes on from NW_024121655.1 coordinate 4,921,234, forward strand.
ATATAAAATTGTTAATTAAGGAATATTAACAACCGTATTGACAGGAAAAAATTGTAAACCCTTGCTGCCCTTGGCTGGTTAACTTTAGTAGCTTAATATGCTATTTAAAAATTATCATTAACATGAAGTTCTACAAGGCTACATTTATTTGACACCGTGATATTAAGAAATTTCATTAGAATATAAAATAACTGTTTTAATACGTTTCTAGATGTAATTTATTCTTGTGATGGCAAAACTTAATTTTCCACATCATTACTCCAATCTTCGGTGTCACATGATCCTTAAAAAAATGATTTTGACATTACTGTTGTTGAAAGTTGAAAACAGTTGAAAACAGTTGTGCTGCTTAATATTTTTTTTGTGGAAACTGATACATTTTATTTAGGATTCCTTGATTAAGAAAAAAAAAAAAGAACAGAATTGTTTTGATAATGTAACCTTTGAAAAACATAATGCATCCTTGATGAATAAAATCATTCATTTGTTCTAGCAAAAATGACAAGCAAATGACAGGAATAAAAAATGAGCATACAGTACTCAAGAGTATACAAGGAAGAGTTGGTTGTTAGTCAGCAGCATCACATCAGCTCCAGACAAACAATGACACTTAAAATTGCAACACAGGCTCATTGGAAAAACTTTCCTGTATCAACATTTTTGCAGAACACAAAAATAAATAAATAAATAACTCTAGAGGCTGTAAAACAGCAAGCACTTTTAGCACTTTTTACCTATACTTTTTGATTTGTAAAAAAATATATTTTAGGGTTTGCATCACTTATGCAGTTGCTCAATTAGTAAAGAATAGCACTTGTGTTGTGATTAGCTCAGGTTTGAATCCTGTGAAAGACGAATCACGATAAAAAAGAGCTCAAAGTTCAAAATCAAACTAAATTGTCATGTTTGCGATTGTAATGTCTCTCAGCCATCTCTCTTTCTACAGTCAAATCTCCATCTTGCTCACTCTCTCTCTCTCGTTTGATGACGTGTGGAACGAGCTTATTATATGCAAGTATTACTATTTTAAGAATTATTATTATATGCAAACAGCGGGGAACTCTGTATATTCGTGCAGTTTGTGCACATGCCAAAAAAAATATATTCCCAATTGAAGTTTGTGACAAATAAACGCGCACATCAACCTGATCACGTTTAGCGTTCATGTGAACACTACGTTCAGGTTCATCAATCGGAGTGAATTTAGTCCGATTGAAACACAAGTTGTGCGTGTAAACATAGCCACTGTCTCTCATAGCCACATTGACTCCTAAAACATTTTACATGATTATTTTATTAAATTAAATGTTATATCTAAAATATTTAATTTTTGTTAATATTATTTGTTTATAGTCCAAATTGTGCTTTTCTCACTCACTGGCACTGAAATATGTCTTGTAGTCAAATGTATGTTTGTTCTGAAGAGGCAACAGCTGATATCAAACATATGTTTCATTATGAATCAGTTGCTGTTGGGTTCATTGGAGGTGAAGATCTGTTCAGTCTCACACTCACATTCCATTAACACTCTTTATTCTGCTTAGTTTAGCAAATGTGTAGGATGCCCAATTAACACTGTGATCTGGTTAACTTCCTGATTGATTAAATTCCTTTGAATATTTTGTCTTGGTAATTATAGACCTGAATCTATTTTAGCTCAAATTGATTGAATTTATTTTATGAAATTAAACTGTATGCTGTCCACACTTCCAACAGATCCAAAATGTGAAACAATCATGCTGACTGGCAAATGATTTTCTGTCAGACCTATATGTGTAAATGTAATTCTGTTTGATAGTGCTGAATAGCCTACAGTCCATTTCAAGGAGCAAAAGTGAACCATTTAGATTATCAGTAGATTCTGTAATATGCGGTTTTGCAGTTCCAGTAGTTCTTGAAACTCAAGCCACGGTTTTAACTGGTCATTTCACAATCTCAGGGTTTTATTCTGTGCTTTCAAACATTGCTTGTAGCTCAGTTGAGTAAAGTGCTAGCAATGCCAAGGTCATGTTCAAATCTAAGGAAATGCTAACATACTGATATACAGAAATTAGTTTATTACGGAGCCCCCTAGTCCCACTTTGGCAAAAAATAAAAAATAAATAAATAAATAAATAAATAATTATAACTATCTCGTGGCCACGAGTTACTATCTTGAGGCCACGAGTTCTTGAAACAGGCCACAAGTTACTATCTTGAGGCCACGAGTTCTTGAAACAGGCCACAAGTTACTATCTTGAGGCCACGAGTTACTATCTTGAAGCCATGAGTTAATATCTTGAGGCCACAAGATAGTATCTTAAGGCCACGAGTTAGTATCTTGAGGCCACGAGTTACTATCTTGAGGCAACGAGTTAGTATCTTGAGGCCACGAGTTACTATCTTAAGGCCACGAGTTAGTATCTTGAGGCCACAAGATAGTATCTTGAGGCCACGAGTTACTATCTTGAGGCCACGAGTTACTATCTTGAGGCCGCGAGTTAGTATCTTGAGGCCACAAATTACTATCTTGAGGCCAAGAGTTAGTATCTTGAGGCCACGAGATAGTATCTTGAGGCCACGAGTTACTATCTTGAGGCCGCGAGTTACTATCTTGAGGCCACGAGTTGGTATCTTGAGACCACGAGTTACTATCTTGAGGCCACAAGTTAGTATCTTGAGGCCACAAATTACTATCTTGAGGCCAAGAGTTAGTATCTTGAGGCCACGAGTTAGTATCTTGAGGCCACGAGTTACTATCTTGAGGCCACGAGTTAATATCTTGAGGCCACAAGTTACTATCTTGAGGCCACAAATTACTACCTTGAGGCCACGAGTTAGTATCTTGAGACAACGAGTTACTATCTTGAGGCCACAAGTTACTATCTTGAGGCCACGAGTTAATATCTTGAGGCCACAAGATAGTATCTTGAGGTCACAAGATAGTATCTTAAGGCCACGAGATAGTATCTTGAGGCCACGAGTTACTATCTTGAGGCCACAAGTTAGTATCTTGAGGCCACGAGATAGTATCTTGAGGCCACGGGTTAAAATCTTGAGGCCACAAGTTACTATCTTGAGTCCACTAGATAGTATCTTGAGGCCACAAGATAGTTATAATTATTTTTTGCCAAAGTGGGACTAGAGGGGCTCCGTAGTTTATACCTTTAAATATTGTTAATTTTTCAGCATCACTACTCCAGTCTTCCCATGATCCTTCAGAAAGCATTCTAATATGCTGATCTGCTGCTCAAGAAACATTTCTTATTATTATCAACGACAAAAGCTTATTTTGCTTAATATTTGTCTGGAAACCGGGATACATTTCTTAGTGAATTCTTTTAACATCCCCCTGTGGTGAAGATCGAGGTTTTAATATTGTTTATATGTCTATGTGTTGTTTTTAATATGCTTAAAGCAAACTATGTGCAAATTCATAAGGCAACAGAGTATTGCTGAGTATTTTCTCCTTAAACCTGCAGTGAACGAAAGACAGTTCCAAAAACTTGATTTGAAATCGTTGGTGTTTCTGGCATCACAAACCTCCTTGTAACCAATCAAGACAACATTTTATCCTCAACAAGTACTCTATGAGCTGGTGTAAGTTAGTGGAGGCGGGGCTTATTTCCATATTCATATAACCGCATATAGGCAAGGGTATAGAGTTAATCAAATAATTTTAAGGCATGACATGTTTTTCCCCAAGGAAAAAACACAAAGATGAGTTTTAAGGGATAATAAAATGATTGTCTACAGGGGGACTTTAAGAATGGAAAGTTCAAAATAACAACAATTGTTGAACAGCATCCTTCCTGAATAAAATGTGTTCTTTAATGTAGCATATTTTGCCAAAAATAAATGAAATATTGCTCCTTTCTGAGACTACATCCATTTCCCCCTTTCTAGACTTTATGGGTGGAGCTTGTTCATTGTCAGCTCCTCCTCTATGCACCTAATGGGTGGAGTTATATTTAGGGATAGGGTTATGACCATCAAGCTCCACCCATTATATCCAACCCGTTGGCTCTGCAGTGAGCAGCCTCTCAACTAATTTGGCACTTTTCGCTATATCTATCTATCTATCTATCTATCTATCTATCTATCTATCTATCTATCTATCTATCTATCTATCTATCTATCTATCTATCTATCTATCTATATATATATATATATATATATATATATATATATATACTGTATATATAGCTATATTTCTGATGAAAGAAAACTCAAAAGAAAAGCTAAAACTCATTCTAATGCAGCGGAACGACCCTCCAGAACCATTATATTATGCACGATTTGTGATACATTATTAATGCAGTGCACTGTGTATGTGCAGGTTCTCTCCCGTCAGCGAGAACGCTCCCGTGGGAACGGTCACAGGAATCATCTTGGCGGCTGCCATAAACCAGACCATCGTCTATTCCATCATCGAAGGAAATGAAGGCGGTGAGCACTTACCGGATTTGTATAATTTGTTTAGTGAATCAAGTGCTAAAATGATGCAGAAATGGCATGCAATTAAATGCTCAATGGCAGTTCTCATACACACTAGCCCTTTCAGTATATACTTCAACCAGAACATGGTTTATTCCTTCACCAGTAACTTCAGTGAAAAAAAAAATATATATATAGACAAGATTGCGCGAAATGTCACACTGGTCTTTTATGAGCTGGATATTATTGTATTGTAATAAATTATAGTTTGTAAGACATCAAGCATGGGATAATGACAGCCCACACACTCCTAGACGTCATTTCGTTGGTGGCTGTCAACTGCAAGTTATCAAAAGCTCCATGAAAGAAGTTTTTTTTTTTTTTACTTTGTACTTTGTACTTGCTGTTGCCGTGTGTCATTAGAGTGCGAGTGAGAGCAGGAAGAGGGAGGTGTGCATGATTATATCCTCTCTCCTCACATTCTGAATGTGTTCAGCTGAAATCACATTTGAATACATCTGGTGCTGGTTTAGAGTGAAGGGGAAGTCGTTTCGGTACATTCTCATTAGATGGAATCAAGGAGCGTAGATAGATAATCAAAAAGCTGTTTTCATTAGCGTAAACTAGAAAAAGCGAGGAAGAATAAGGTAATCATTCCACCCTTCAGACCGCCTGGATCCAAGACATTTAATGCGATGACATCACCAAGATCAGAGCTAATCCTTTGGGAATGTTAATGAGACTCAAGAGGTGGATAGTGCACTCTAAACCTGAAATCCCAATATAGCTAAGTGCATTACTTATACGTTTCACTGAAGTGGTGAAGGGATGAGTTGTAAGACCTGGACTTAGAATTACTGAGCGAATTCTTATATCCTGGTATTTAGGCCTATGTCAAATCACGGTAAAAGTATGGATAACAATATCATTATTTGTTTCTGTAAAAGAAGTCTCACACTACATAATAAATATCTCAGATTAAAAATGCATAATTAAAATAGCAAATGAAAGTTTTCTCTCTCATTTGCGACAGGTGAATTTGCAATGAACAACATCACTGGAGTTATCAGCACTGCAAAGCCGCTGGACTATGAGAGAAACAGCAGTTACATCATCCGCGTGGAAGCAGACTCCATGAGGCTGGTGTCGTCCAACCTACGAGCCCCAGCCAAAAGTGAGGCTACTTTTATGTGCCTGTTCACACATATAATGATAATTATATAGTTTTAATTATCGTTCAAATTCTGTGAGAATAGGGACATTTACACCACAACTATTACAATGACGACACAGAGAAACAATAGTGTTAAAATCACTGAATTTTTTTGCATTTAAATTGGCAGATGTCATGTAGATGCTAAATGTATTAAAATATATAATCTACATCTGTTTATTATATTATAATTAATATGCAAATGTAGTTATTGTTATAAATATGGTTCTTAGTGTGAACAGGCCTTTAACCAGGGCCTAAAATTATGACTAAACTCAAATCCTTCCGAATGGATTTAAATGCTTAAATGTGTTAAACAAAATTTTAGACTTCAAGATTTAAAAAAAATAAAAATAAAAACATTCTGGGTCTGCTCTTGACCGTGGGACATTTAATGTGTCTTAAAAGCTTGTTCAGGATGTTTTTGCTTTTTCATTTAACTTTAGAGTTTATTAAACACTTCCTTTCCAGCATGCCAGTACAGAATGTCTCAATATAACTAAAATATAATTACTTCCTGTCACATAGCGTTCAGGGAAGGTGGGGGGATGGGGCTACTTGTCCATTCCTTCCATATGCAGGTGATTTTGGAAAATCATTATTTGAGAAATAATGAAAATGAAAAACGAATGATAATATCAAATGATTTGTTGAGTCTAGTCAGCCTGTCAGCTTAGTGGTATTAATTGATTGTTAAAAGCAAGTTTTAATTAATTATATCTTGTCGGTGTGCTTGAAAGAGCTGCCAGGTCCTTGATTTAAATAAGACCTCATGGGTCTCATGAAAATCTAGATGGTTAAATATGTATATTATTTCATCGATCAATGTCTACTGCATTTAGCTGTCAATGTATAGTTTGTTTTGTTATAAGCGTTATTTTAAAACACTTGCTTTTTCAGGGGGCTCATTTGCTTATTTTATTAATTGTTGTTGGTTTTCATTGCTTTACAGTGGTCAGCGATACTCTAGTGCCATGTCACTCTGCTCTGTTTAGCGATACCTCAGTGCTCCACACAGAGTGACTGTGCAGAAATGAGCAGAAGGCTCTGGAAACCCCTTTGGCATGAGCGCTGAAGTGTGTCAGATGATAAATCGTGTTGTTGCTCTCATACCCCCACAAAATATGACTCTGCCTTTTACTTTGAGAAGTGACAGATGATGGTCTTGAAGGACTTGACGAAGAAATGCTGTAGAGATGTACTTTATAGCAGCTTAGATGTGCAGAACGTTTGATGATTTACTGTACTGAATTTGATTTGAATTGCTTTTAGGCATTTTCCTTGTCATGGGTAAAATGACAAATGATTAACAAGTTAAAATCAGTGCAATCATTTTTTACTTAATTGACAGCCTACACCACTAATTTGATGCTTCAAAAAGTCAATCAAGAGATTGTAAAACTAATCCATATTGAGCGGTTTAGTCCGAATTGGAAGCTCAAACGTGCTGTGTAACACTAGAATGAACCTCATTGGTTCTTGCTGAAGCTCAAACGGGCTGAAAAACATGAGAATGAACCTCATTGGTTCTTGCTGAAGCTCAAACGGGCTGAAAAACATGAGAATGAACCTCATTGGTTCTTGCTGAAGCTAAAACGTGCAGCGTAACATGGGAATGAACCTCATTGGTTCTTGCTGAAGCTCAAACGTGCAGCGTAACACGAGAATGAACCTCATTGGTTCTTGCAGAAGCTCAAACGTGCTGCATAACACAAGAATGAACCTCATTGGTTCTTACTGAAGCTCAAACGTGCTGCATAACATGAGAATGAACCTCATTGGTTCTTGCAGAAGCTCAAACGTGCAGCGTAACACGAGAATGAACCTCATTGGTTCTTGCAGAAGCTCAAACGTGCTGCATAACACGAGAATGAACCTCATTGGTTCTTGCAGAAGCTCAAACGTGCAGCGTAACACGAGAATGAACCTCATTGGTTCTTGCAGAAGCTCAAACGTGCAGCGTAACACGAGAATGAACCTCATTGGTTCTTGCAGAAGCTCAAACGTGCAGCGTAACACGAGATTGAACCTCATGGGCCTTGCTATAACATATTCTCAGATGTTTGTAGGTCTAATATTCCTTTCTTATTGATGATAATGATAATTTGTATTTTGTGATATTTTTTTTTTTTCTTCTCTCAGGCAACACAGCAAAGGTCTTCATCGACGTACAAGATGAGAACGACCATCCTCCGGAGTTCACTAAGCCCTTTTACCTCGGTGGGGTTGCAGAGGATGCCAAGACCTTCACCTCTGTTTTACAGGTCCAGGTAAAGTGTCTCTCCCCTGCAGGACTGTAACCCTCATGCCTCATGCAGACAGCACTTAATCCAACAATCGTTCACTAACTGATGCACATTTCATAAGAATGGCAAAAGCTGTCTCAAATTGTAATTTGATTGGCTGGCTGCTTAGCATGCAAAAAGCAATGTCGGCACCAATGGACGCATTTCAGAGAACAAAGCTACAGAGCAATGAAAAATAATTCAGTTCTTCAACATGAGGAAATCACCCATTTTCATGGTCATGGAAGACCTGGAAATATCAGTGAGTTTTAAAATAGTTTTCCTGGCATGGAAAAGTCATGGATATTAATCAACTCTTAAAAGTCATGGATATTTCTATGGTGAATAATATATATTTTTCAAACGTTTTAGTGGTTTGATATTGCTCTAGTGTGGAGAAAAACCTGCTTGTGATCGCTGATATTTGATATGTGAGCAAATCATAATTTGGAGTCAGTTGATTTCAATGAATCATTCGAACCGGTTCGCAAATTCACCTGAATGATTCATTAGTGAATTTATCTGAATTGGATTCTTAAATGACTGAAAAACAGATTAAACAACGTGCGATAAAAGCGATATTTTCAATGTTAATCAAAGTTTTTGTCCGGTGATATTCAAGACATTCTAAGATGCTAAAATGGTGCAATATTAATCATTTGATTATGTTAGTACAGTTGGCTTGCAGACATAGCTCTGCCCACATACTCTTCTGATTGGCTGATTTTTTTTTAATGATTTTTTTGTGTACTGTAGTCATGTTGTCAGTGTGTGGTCAGACCAATATCTTGTTGTTGTAATCTCACCGCATTGCATCTGGTTGCATCTGGAGTGCCGGTGATTCTTGGTCTGATTCTTGAGGTGTTGCTCAGATTGCTGGTCTCGGCTGAAGAGCTTAAGTCTGACCAGCTGAGGTCTGAAAGATTGGATCATTGTGATTCAGCTTATAAAATGTCACGGCTGCGGAGGCTCGCTGATACAGATCTCAACACAGCTGTCAATAGCATGGACAAGAGCGCCGCATTTTCTGGAAAAGAAAATGAATCAAAGATCCACATAAATCAGCCAGGCTTTCTCTTAGAGTGCAGAGCACTGTCCTTTTCCAGCCTCTTTCTCTCTATGTAATATTCTTTTGTTTTCTCTCTCTTACCGTTTCTCTCTCTTACCGAGACTTACCGTTTCTCACTCTTATCTATTTGTAATGACTGTACTCAACCATAAGCCTGAGATTTTAGTACATAAACGTACATAAACAGATACTACTAGCTTTTCCAGCTCAATTTTACACATTTTTGTCGATCGTTGTTTATATTGTTTATAATACACAGATTTAATTGTCAGTGTTGCAGTGTGGCGCTATAGCAGAACATGTCTCCATCAAGGTAAATCCTTTCATGGAGTAAAAGTGTATCCGTTCAACTGTTGCCATTTTTATGGCTGACTAACAGAATAATAGAGTGCTGCTGTATTTTTGTAGCCCAGAACCCAGAAATAAGTTAAAACTGTATTTTAGCATACTTCCGTTATAACCGTTGGGTTATTTCAATGGGTTTTTGGTTAAATGCCTGAAAGCTCGGGATTTGTTCCTGTTTTATTCTACCACGTTGATTATTTTAAAACTTGAACTTGTCTTAGAAATATTCAATTAATTAAATTAATAACTTAAAGTTTAATTCTAACTGTATTACTAATTCATTTAAATTGTTTAAAGCCCACGTGAAATCAAAATTTAACCTATTTTCTTTGTTAGCGCATATTACTAGTCTTGTGGTGGTGAACAATTAATCCGTGCAAGTAAATATATATTAAAAAAATGTTTTACCTTGGTAATCTTTAATCAAAATCTGAAAAGTTACTTCCGGTCTGGAATGGTTTCTTTTTCTGATGACGTAGGTTTCACAGCTTGGGTGGGGAAACGCTTAACCACTCCCCTCAAACCGTTAGTTTGCTATGAGCGAGAGATGAGAGGAGGAGCGCTAGAGTAAAACCCTGCCCTCTGTTCAATATTCCGTTTCACTTGGAAATACGTCACAGCACTGGAGAAAAATCATTTGCAACTTCCGGTTCACGGGGACTTTAAGTGTAATTTTATTTAACATTTAGTATTTTTTTTTTCTAATTTCTGACAGTTTACTTGCTTGATAGTAATGTAATTCAAATACCCAGAAAACAAGCACTGTTTATTTCAGTAGTTCTAATAACATATTAGTTTTTACTGTGGTATCAAAACTGTAATTCAACAGGCATTTCAATTTCTGGTCTCAGAGCTACAGCTTTGAAAAAGTTATACATTTTAATTACATCAGTGTTACTCTAATTAGACATGCAGGCCACATGCTGCCACTCACACTGGGTTTTACCTCGTATGGCTTCACCCTGCCTCAATATAAGTTCATGTGCCAACTATAAAAACGGCAGCAGTGATGCTATCAGATGGCCGGCGTCATGCGTTCGTTCAAGGGGACCTTATTAGCCAAGACCCCAGACCCCAGAGTTAAGCCACGCAGCAGAAGTCCAGGGTTTTATAGGGTCACATTCACTGCGAATACAGATTACCACTCGTCGGTGTCTTCTGTTTACTTGTAGAAACATCTGAGATGTGAAGTTCAGACATACACATGACATACACAGCCATGCTTTTTGTCCATTTCTCAGGTGTCATGGGAATTGCGTACTATGGAGTTTTGTTCAAACAGCTCAGGGGTTCGTAGATTAGACTACTTTAATCTACTTTGAAATCCCTCTTTAAATAGTTTTGAGGAGAAAAGGGCGAGGAAATTTAAACCGTTCTTTGCTCTGCCAACCCTAAGACCAGGGATTGATCGCATTGTTGTGGAAGCGCCTTTTCCGATTCTCCCTGCATTCGTTGTTCCCTCCTGTTCTTTATAATTAGTTTAATCTGAGTTAAATCTGAGGTTTAAGAACGTGAAGAAAGAAAAGAAAAGAAAAGAGACGTTTGTGGAACTATGAATTCAATTTCAAACAGCTTCGGCTCAAGAACTCACCGCAGCGCAGATTTAAGGTTTTCTCCACCCAGTTTAGCCGAACCAATTCAAAGACAGACCTTTTGTTTGCAAGGGACTTTAATACACATTTACTGTATTTATTGAAACAGGTCTCCCAGGCACGTTGGTAAAAGTCTCATTTGTGTTAATGACTCTGCCTGGGCCAGGGCACCCTGCTGCTGCCCGTGGAGCCGCCTGTTTCCCTCTCATGTAAAAAGCCATTATAAATCATTGTCACCGCAGTGGAGTGCTGTAATGCTCGTCTGAGACTTGGTGCTGGCAAATCGGAGCTTGGAGCTCCTCCTAAGGGCCGAAGGTGGAATGGCGTGTGACGGCAGAGGTTGAGCATCTCTCTGGTGTAGGTGAAAAGTAGCTCATGGCTATTCCTCTCTTTGACATGTCTGCTCTATTGTTTCTGACAGGCTCTGGATAAGGACACAGGGAATTTCAGTGCCGTGCTGTACAGGCTGATTACCCCCCCTACTACTGACGGCAAAGACGGCTTTGTTATTGAGCCCTTCACTGGCGTAATTAAGACAGCCATCATGTACAGGAACATGCGGCGCTCTTACTTCAAATTTGACGTGGTTGCCACAGACAACTACGGGGAGGGACTCAGCAGCAGTTCTCAAGTTGTGGTAAGTATGTGATCGGGGAGCATAAAGTTGAGCGATTTAGTAGTTTTCCATTCAAAAGTCAGATTTGAGAAAGAGCTGGTTCTTTTTAATGAATTACTCAAAAAAGATTTGATTACAAGTCCCAATTTGATTACAAGTCCCAAAAGTCCCAATTACAAGTCCCTTATTTACTAAATCAGTCTTAAAAGTGAAATCTGACTCAGTGATTGAGGGGTCATATAATGGTACATGCACTTTTACAAGTTGATTGCACTGCAATGTGTGTTGGCAGTGCCTGTACACAACCATCATTTAATGATAACAATCCATCCAGTGGTTTTGTTTTTATCTCCTTTTATGTTTTCCCCTGCCTCAAATCAAGCCGTTTGACCGTGTGACGTCACACGGTCGCACGCCCCTCCCACGATTGTTGATTGACAGCAGTGTTTCAAAACAGACCCGCCCTGAGCGAGCTGTCGTCATAGACTATAGTCCGTCATTGTTGATACACTGGAGCAGAATGATACACTAAGCAATTGTGGTGTTCTGTTCTTGGGTAAAATAACAAACACAGCTGTCATTTTGATGTTCCTAAATCCGAGTTTTGTTTACGAAGGGAATATTCCCCACGATCAACGTCAATACTTTCTTGTTTGCGCGAATCATTTCTCACCAGACTGCTTTATAAACGAGGATCAGTATGAAGCTGGTTTTGCTAAGAAGCTGCTGCTGAAAAAATTATCGGTACTATTAATGTTCCCTCTGCACCTAAAGTTTTATTAATCTTTATATTTATCTTTTCAAATCACGGAAAAAAAGTTTTTCATGACCATTAGTTGTAACATCAATCTGTCAATGAACTGTATACATCAGTAAACACAGCGTTCGCATCTCACTACTCTACCTTGCCAGTGCTTACAAAGATAGATCAAAGTAACATTACGTTAACCAACCATTCAGAAACGTCCTCAAGTCTTAACTGTCGAACTTCTTTGCGGCCGTCATCTTGTTCCGGTGAACAGTTACTCCAGTTCAAACTGATACAATTGCACAGATCTGTCCTCGGAGACTCCCGCTGACATTCTATCTCCAAAACCTTCAACTGTTGTCAAGGCAACACTACACGTGCGTTCACGCCACAGAACAGAGGGGCGGGGTTTATTATTTAAAGGCATATGCACTGAAACGGAGTGCTGAAAGCAAGAGCTGATTTTGATCAGGTAAAATTATGTTTTCTTAAAATACTAATGCAAATTTTTAATAAAAGTATATTACAAAGTTTTCATTTAGACCCTAAACATTCATATTAACTTGTACCAAAATTGCATAATATATGACCCCTTTAAAGACATGTCTTTACTTTCATTTGTATTGGTTTATTACTGTCTGGTTGTTATGGAAGCCTGTTTCCGCCACAGTTGAGTACGAAAAAAAAGAAACTTTCTCCTAATAATGACTTAACATCTCATAATTGTGTTTATCGTATACAGCGTTTAGCATAAATTTGAACTCTACACGCCAGCAAAAAAAAAAAAAAACGTCCCAGCTAGCGCCAGCATTTTTTATATTCACAAAACTTTCATACCCCCAGAAAGTTTTGTTGGATGTAAACATTCAGTATATCAAGATAAATAACTTTGCTTTTAAGCTTCTATGAAGCTTCTAGCTTCATTCATACATGTTTTATTAAAACTAGAATGGGTAAGTTCCATTAAAAAAGAGCAATTCGAACAAAAAGCTGAGAAAGGTTTTTGTCAAAGATTTAGTTTGCTTAAAACTCAGAAGTCTATAAGCTTAAATGTGGATAAGCAATCTTCTATCTGATCCTTTTGGTAAAAAAAAAAAAAACAGATCATCTTCTTTGCTTGTTTTTGTATCTGGAGATGCTGTATTCTTTCAGAAGATGTGTAATAGCAAATAACCGTATGAGCCAGAAAAAGCGGGGAATCGTTGCGTCTTAAATTAAGAAAAATAACGTCAATGGCGAAGACAGGAAATACTTTTAGTATTAAAATAATAATTAATGGAATTGTAAAGGAACCAGAATCATTAAGTGGCATAAGAATCAGGACGATTGCAGATGAGAAGCTATTCTGCTTTTGCAAGGAGGATAGAAACTATACACTTTGCCTCTAAATACCCATTCCCAGGCCCACATTCAACAGATTGATTCAAGTTTAATGCAGTTAATCTGTCCTGAGATGCAATCCATCATCTGATTTTACAGCAGTGGCAACTCCGTTAGCTGATTTTGATTAGAAAAATACAGTCCCTGTAAGCTTGCCTGTAAGAACGCCCAAAGCTGATGCAGAAGAGACATCGATTTTTTTGTGGGCTGAGGGGCTCCTGCAGTATTTAAACCAATAAATCAATCTCTCAATAGCTCTCACTATCTTGAACCTGCACTTGGTCTGAGTTAAATAAATATGCAGAGATAAGGGTATTTATGTGATGTCAGCTAGACTGCTCCATGTATAGAGCTTGATTTAAGTACAGGCTAAAGGAATTTACATGTTACAAGTCCTTAACAATTCCATTTGTGATTCTTCTAGAACGTTTTTAGGGAGATTCATCACCATTATGACATTCGGTAATACTATTTTTGGTGACACGCTTACTTTAAGTTTAACTTAATGTCTGTATGTCATTGCATTAAAAATATCAAACACATTTTTTTTTAGCTTGACAGGACATCAAGTATAATCAGTTGTTTCAATTCAATTCAAATTTATTTGTATAGCGCTTTTCACAATACATATTGTTTCAAGGTGCATTTAATTAATTTTGGGCATACCATATCGCCAGCCTCGAGTCGTCTCTTCACTAGCGTCGAGTCGTCTCTTCACAGGCGTGAAGTCGTCTCTTCACAGGCGTTGAGTCGTATCTTCACAGGCGTTTAGAGGTCTCATCTGAAGTCTCTGTTAGAGGCTGGATACAAACTGGAGCTGACAAACGCCATTTTCCAACAGATAACAACAGAAAAGGAAATGGGAAATAATTAGCATAGCTGCTGTTCATAATATTAATGCTTTCGATCTGATTCAACAGAGGAATAAAAGGTAAGCATTATGTGCTTGGATAAAGAGATGCGTCTTTAATCTAGTTTTAAACTGGGACAGTGAGTCTGAGCCTCGAACAATATCAGGAAGGCTATTCCAGAGTTTTGGAGCTAAATGACAGAACGCCCTCCCTCCTTTAGTGGACTTAGATATCCTAGGAATGACCAAAAGCCTCAAATTTGTGACCAGAAGTTGGGATATTGAACAACAAAAAGCACACATTGACTACAACATAATCGGTGGCTAATATTCCAGTGGTTCTCTCTTTGTTCTGCAATGGGCTATATGCATGCATAAGTTCCGCATTTAACGCAAGGATGCTCGTCCATTTCCGGTTGTGTAGACGGAGGAAAACCGGAGAAAACGGGATTATGGCAGAGTCTTCAATATTTACTGTCCTCCCGTCTTTGAAACGAAACGTACATACGTTTAGATGTAATTTTATATATAGTTATGTTTATTTAATATAATTTTAAAAAGAAGCATAAACACAACGAGGGGTGTCTGTTTTATCTGTTTTTGTGACTAACGTTTCATTAGTATAATCGTGGAGTATAAAATTCAATATAAATTCTCGGTATTGCATTGGACTCTATGATCGGCGGAAGTTATCGAGCATCCTTAATCCTTCACCGGAAATAACGCCGTGCATAGAGCCCATTGTTCATAATTTATTTTAAGTTCCTTGTTTTAATTTGACTGATTTCTGTCTCCCAGTTTCTTCAACCACAGGATGCTACACCATAATTCTCTCTTTTTTAACTAGAGATTATCTGTGTCCTTTCTCCCAGGTGTCAGTGGTTAACCAGCTGGACATGCAGGTGGTCGTATCCAACGTGTCGCCCACTGTAGTTGAACAGCACAAGGATCAGCTGATTGGGTAACTCGTTGTCTCGTTCTGTACAAATACACTCTTCACCCAGACATGCTCCCCAAAATAACATTCCGAGCAGCCAGAGAGTGCTTGAAGCTGTAATGTATGCATGAGTACTTGACTCCTGCTGGTGCAGATGTTTATGTTGGGGATAAATCAGTGGGCTGCTTGATTCTGTCAAACCCTCTCAGATAAAAGTAGGACCCAAACTGTTTAACATCTGCATCAAGAGCAGACTTACCAGAAACCCCCTACCTTCCTCCGTCAGCCATGGGAATAGCACTTATCATTGCTTAAAGAAATAGTTTACTTAAAGGGTTAGTTCACCCAAAAATGAAAATTAAGTCATTAATTACTCACCCCCATGCTGTACCAACCCCGAAAGACCTTCGTTCGTCTTCGGAGCACAAATGAAGATATTTTTGATTAAATTTGAGAGCCGAATCACTACCACATAGGCTCCTAAGGGAATGACACTTGACGGCCCAGAAAGTCAATGAAGAAAATGTTTAAATATTCCATGTGACTACAGTGGCTCAACTATAAGTTTATCAAGCGACGAGAATACTTTTTGTGCGAAAAAACAAACAAAAATAACGACTTTATTCGACTATTCCTTTTCTTCCTTGTTGGCCTGAAACGAGACTTCAAGAGATTTCCACGACGCATGCGCGAGAATTGCGATCTCCTTCAACTACATCAGTTCAGTTCTCGCGCATGCGTCGTGGAAATCTCTTGAAGTCTCGTTTAATTTTCATTTTTGGGTGAACCAACCCTTTAAAAGTTGTGCTATTATCATTTACTTATTTTATGTTGTCACAAATCTAAATGACCTCCTTTTTAATGAAAAATTAAGATAAATAAAACATTGCCCTACCTAACACCCCAGAATGTTGACGCCGTGAAACTGAAGGTCCCAATATACCAAGGGTTCACTCATTCACTTGGGGTTAAAAAGAAGTTTAAAATACCTTAGCAGCAGTATGCTGTTTTTCTCAAATATTATGCAACTCACAGTGCTTTCAGATGGAGCAGAATTTACTACGAATCACAGGTCCATACGGCACTGACAAGCTGCGCATAAAAAAATAATTACAGCCTTTGCGATTTCATAATTGTAATAAGTCAAATCGGTTTAAGCGCCATTTCATGTTAATCACTATTAATCACACAGCCCTAGTTTGAAAGTATTTACCAGCGGGAGTGAACTCCCTAAAACCAACCTCCTCTAAACAAACTTTATTTTGGCATGATTTTGTTTGAAAAAATCAAAATGAAATTGTTTAAAATAAAATACAATTTTGAAATTTTATAGTGAAAAACTACTTAAGTCCCTTTCTCATACAAATTTAGAATCAGAATCAGAATGCAATTTATTCGCCAAGTGTGCACAACAAATGTGGTATGGTTTCCCGGGAAACGAAAATACTTAATAAGCTCTCTCTATATACACAAGAGAACAGAGAGAAAGAAATAAAAAAAGAAAAACGTAACATAATATACATCTAAAAATATTAAACAAGTAGAAATAATAAGAGTAGATTAATGACATATGAAGACAAAATAAATAGTGCGCGCCCCACAAACCAGCTTCTCAACGAGCGAATAGGCCCTACTGAATTAAATTGTCTTTCATGTCTTACGCTTGTACGGACGAATTTACACAAAATTATGTAAATACGCCCATCTTGAAGAGTATCCTAGTAAACAAAGTCAGTTATATCTCAAGTGAACGTATAGCCATGTTCAACTGGGGTCCATGCGTTCAGTCTTAAAGGGACAGCAGTTTAATAAACCCACTGCTGTTTTAATGTTAATCAAACAATGGAGAAATAAATTACTCACTGCTCTTGACTAAATTAGCTACCTTTTCAACTTTACAAAAAGATCCATCTAAATTTAATGTATCCAGTAATATGCAATTATTTTCACATTTGATAATTCAAATTTCTGAAAATAATGAAAATACATGAAAATAATTTAAAGAAATTTTTTGAACAAAATAAGCCAACTAATATGATTTATATGCTTTTGGTTTATCTACTAATACATTTAGAAATTACAGATGCAGTGAAAATTCAGGGACCGGTTATGGTAGCGGTATCGGACCTGTTGCTGCATCCCTAATTAAAAATATTTTATTTTGTTTTTTTTAGCCATTTGAGCTATTTCTAATGGCTATGAGCATGCTATTAAGTATAAAAGTATATGATACAACTTTCATTCTTCAGGTCAATCGCATATTCATGAAAAAAAAAAAATAATAATAATAATTTTTAATGGTTAAGGGGATTTCCTATGCCTGACTGCGCTGGTCAATGGATTGATCTCTATGAAGTGAAACATACCATATATGTATGTAATTTGAGTAAAAAAAATAAAAATAAATTATAATATAAAGATATTGTTTGATAATTGCTAATTAAAGTCCTTGAAATCCAAAAAAGTAGTGCTTGAAAAGTCCTTGAAAGTCCTGGAATTTCATTTTACAGAGTCTGTACGAACCCTGGTAAGTGTACTCAAGTGTAACTGGAAATTCTTTTGACTCTGGAATGACAAAAAGATGAGACTATTCATTTTCACATTGACAGGAAAGTGCTGAGATAGTACAGTGCTAATACAGAGACATAAACACATCTTTATATTCCTAGTATATACACAGACACTAACACACATTTTCTGCCTCAGGTAATATAACTCACAGCCTGAGTTCTCCCAAACCTCCTCATCATCTCTTGTCAGGTTGTTTCCTCAGAAAACCTGTTCCTTGTTCCTTTAGAGTCATCATTCCAGCCTCTGTTCTTTTTTGTCCCGTATTCTTATTCCCCCCCGGCAGCTGAGTAGGGGGGATATTGGAGGCGCTGCAGGTAATTGGCTGAGGAGGGTTGGTTGCTCTGAGATGTGAGCTGAGGGGTAATAAAGGCACCTACTGGGAGACAAGGACGCCAGCTTTGAAGCAACACTGTATTACACAGCTCATTTCAGCCACTGCTTTGTATATGTCCTCAGCGCAACTCTGCATTCCAAATAGCTCCCGTTCAGCCTGATAAACATGGATAATATAGGGGTTTAGCTTTTGGGTTAGATTTAGGCAGTGTAATTGTTGCTCTCGTGTAATTTTTCCTGTTTTATTTCTCCAGTTACGGTGATTACTGCAATTAGTGTTTGTTGTGCATGTTTGCAATCGTGTGGAGGTTGATTGTCAGTTTATTTTCTCTGATATATGGCCACCAATTAATGGCTTAGAGACTCTCTAATTAGCACAGAAAAAAAAAACTTGATGCAGACCCTTTAATCTTTTTTTTTTTCACAATGTGTTTTATTCAGTGTTCAGTTTGTTGTTTGTTCTCATTTCCAGACCAAGTTCATGGTTTTGAAGTCCATATGCAGTCCATATCCATTCTTTAAATTGTTGGTGTACCCTGTGCCAGTCCAACGTCTTTGGCTCTTTTCTTTTTCTTTTATTTCCTTTCCTTTTCTTTTTTTGACATGCCCTTTGTGAAAATGACATTCTTTACTTAGACTAGGGATGCACCGATATTAACATTTTGGCCGATACCGATAACCGATAATTCTTTATATTTGAAAGCCGATAACCGATATATCGGCCGATAAATATAAATCCAAGTTTGTGTGTAATTTTTGAGAGCCTGATTACAAAAACAAAAGCCTCACCAGTAAAAGCCACGTCCCAACATAATTATGATGTTCTAATGTAACCGATATGACAGACTGAACCATATTTTCCTTTTTTCAAGTGATTCCAATCATATTTCAAGCAATTCAAAGCCATTATGTTGAACAGTACGCATCTGAAGAGTCTCAGCTGAAGGAGATAATACACTATTTATCGGCTTTAATATATCAGACACATTTTTCTATTGGGCCGATAATGATAACATGAAAATGAACCGATATTAGCCGATACCGATATGGTGGCCGATATCTTGTGCATCACAAGAATAGACTGTTGCAAAATATTAAATAGAACATCTTTGATATGTCAAGAGGTTCTGTTGTAGATCTCTCATCTTCTGTGCGTTTCTTAATTCAGGATTTTAGAGCGCTACGTCCAAGACCAGATCCCAGGAGCTAAAGTAGTTGTGGAATCAATTGGGCCTCGACGTTTTGGTGAGGGTTATGAACAGGAGGACTACTCCAAATCTGACCTGATGGTTTATGCAATTGACCCTCTAACCAACAGAGCTCTCTCAAGACAAGAGCTCTTCAAGTAAGTGCATCCAATTTACCCAACTTATAACTGTATGGTTTTTTTTTATTAATTTACGCTGTATTTGTGTAATTGAATAGCTAATTTTGGCTAATGCTGTTTTTAGTTGAAAATGATGTCCTGACTTTCCCTGTAACTTTATACACTCTTAAACATAAGGGTTCTTTTAAGCTTGTTCATTGTGGAGAAAGGTTCCTTGGCTATTTTATATGTTCTGCATACAAATAAAAAGTTTAGTTTGCTGAAAGGTTCTTGGGGCAACCAATGGTCAGCCTATGGCATCGCTGTGGAAAAACCCTTTTGGAACTTTTATTTTTAAGAGCGATACTGCGATACTGTGTCTGTGTGGCTATACAATCAATGGACAGGAATGCTTTATTATTTAAATGGATTAATGTGAAAATGCAGAGCACTACGCATCTAAAAAATGCAACAGCAATGTTGTTGGTGCATCAAGTGGACATGTTTTGGATTTGAAAAATGTAACACTATGTATAAGAATACTCCCGCACTTGTGTCCCGATATTCTGTTCTGTTACTGGAGGTGGAAATATGACTTGATTTTTATCAACTACAAGATGAAGCATGTTGGCTGTTTGTGGCTCTCTTGGCTCATTTTGGACCAGTCTGCACTGATGTCTAACTTATTTATTTGTTATGAATAATCATTTATTTTGTGCTGCGTGTATCAGGGATAAAATTGCTCATAGTATGATTTAAGAGGCCATCCATCCCTAGCCATTAGTTAGTCTTATGACGTGCATTTATGTTTGCCCATTTTTGTTATCCAAGCAGCATGATAAAGCAGATGGAGTGTGTGTTTATATTTTTTTTAGACATTTTCTCATTTTTCATAAAAAAATGAGACTTGTGATTAAATCCTTAGCCATATTGTCTGTCTTGTCACAGTAATTATCCTGCTCAGACAGCACTGTTTCTAACACTTGTACGGGCAAATCGTGAATTCTAGGCTGTGGAATGCACTTTTATTATGCAACCATTTATTTCTAATATAGACAACATTTCTTTTTTATTAACGTTTTGTTTTGTTCTGTCTGCAATGAATGATGTTTAGAAATAGTGCTTTCATAGTAGCCAATGTAAGCATAAGATTGGCACATTACATTGCATTTACAAAGTAAATGGGGAAAAACAATGGGTACATATTTTAGAACTTTATTATAAAAGTGAATTTTAAATATGTTTGATTAGTGATTCACTGATTGGCTAAAAAGCAAGTGAGATCTCTATTGCCAGATTTATCTGCAGAACTAATCGAATAGCATTATGTAAGACCACATACTGTATGTGACTGTTCATTTGGTTTCCCCAGGTTTTTAGATGGGAAGTTATTGGATATCAATAAGGAGTTCCAGCCTTACCTAGGTCGCGGAGGACGCATTCTGGAGATCCGCACACCGGATGTGGTGGAGAGCGTAAAGAAGGCGGTTCAGTCTGTTGGATACACCGAAGGAGCCCTGCTGGCGCTGGCCGTCATCATCATCATGTGCTGTATCCCAGCCATTCTCATTGTCATCATCACCTACCGACAGTGAGTGTCACCATTGTAGTCCAGTACACCTTAAAGCTCAAATCCAAATCCCCAAAAATGGCCTTTAATAATAATGTTTAGTAAAAATAGCCATCAAACAATACATCTGTTGTAATTCTTTGCCTTTTTTCTAGTTTTTTTAACAGAAAAGGTATGAGGGAATCAGTGGAAAGACTGCTCAGACCAAAGATTTCTCCACTTAGAAACTAATTAATCAATTAAAAAAAATGTAAAGTTCAAAAAGTTAGAGACTTTTTGTTTAAGCAGGCAGCTTCCCTCCGCTGGGATTTCAGTGAAACATTTACACCTACCCACATTCTTTCTTTTCACATTGGTAACACCTCTGAGGGCTGCCTGGTCTTGTGTTTTGTTTTGGGTTTTTTTCGGTGTGAAAGAAGATTAATTAAGGCCGTGAGAGATAAATATAAGGAAACTGTCTCTATTTGATGAGTTTTACATGTTGTTCCAGCTGAGCCAGTGCCATATGGCAGACCTGATGATGAGAATTAAGGAATGAAATGACTGGATCTGAGCTAGAGATATAAGGATCATTCTGGGATCATTGATGGTTTAGTTTGGGATGAAGATAATTCATACTTATGGGAAACGGGGAGCAGATTTATTAATGTTGTGGCTGAAATCCACCATATATTTTTGCAGTGCTGTTACTGATACTGCTGTGCAATAAGTGTCATCGTCTAATATATCTCATTTTTCTTCTTTCCACAATGCACCAATTTCAGATTCAAAGAGTAAGTATTATACTGAGACATGCATGTGTAATGATATTTACACATGGTTGGTTATATGTTGGTTATATATCCTAACTCTCAAGCATTATTTTATTCAGTGGTTCTCAAATGATATTGCTTCAAGACATATTTTACATTGAATATGCAAAACCAAATAGCAACCCAACACTACCTAAATAGCTTATTATACAAAATTCAATGATACGACAACAACAGTGAAACAAATGTATTAACAAAAAAAAAAAAATAATAATTTTGAGTGTATAGTTTCTAATTGTTTATGTTAGCACAAATTATGTTTATCCTCATTGCAACCTGTTTTTAATGTAGCCTGTGATGTATTTTATTGTATATTGTGTAGTTCTGTTAGTTTTCCAAAGATGAGGGTACATCATGCAACCTGTCCATGGTGGGTGACATTTACAAAAAATATAACTATCTTAGATACATTTTAGCCAAAATACCATTTGAATTGACAACTTTTGGCATCAACATATATATATATATATATATATATATATATATATGTATGTTGATGCCAAAAGTTGTCAATTTTTTGTATTGTATTGTGCAGTCTTAACTATGCAAGATTATATGCTTAGTTGAATGTTATTATTTGCATAGCTTTGTTTATTATTATTATTATTATATTACTGTCTGCGGCCCACAATTTGAGAACCACTGATCTGTTTTTTGTTTTTTATCTGAGAAACTCCAAAATAGCTAAATGTCCAGAAAATATTTCATTACATAGGCCAGTGCTTTTATTTTGCTCAAGTTGTTTGTTAACTTCATTGTTAAAGACGGCAGGCAGAATGTGCAAAAACAGCCAGGATCCAAATGGCGCTTCCTACTGGCAAATCCGGAGGTGCTGCCACCAACAATCTTTATGAAGAGCTTGGAGACAGCACCATGTAAGTTTTTTTTTTACCTTCATAACGTTACATGTCAATGTCTCCAAACACTGACTGATGGACTGAAAAGTAAAAAAACAACAAAAAAAAAACCCAATAAATAAATTAGTTCTATTTTTCTAACCACATTGCCATTTTAAACAAGAAAGCAAAATAGTTATTAGGAAATTATTCAGTTATATAATTAGAACAAGAACTTCAATTTGAGTGAATAGAAATTTTTGTTTGGTTGTTAAAGGGTTAGTTCACCCAAAAATGAAAATTAAGTCATTAATTACTCACCCCCATGCTGTTCCAACCCCGTAAGACCTTCGTTCATCTTCGGAACACAAATAAAGATATTTTTGATTGAATCTGAGAGCTGGATCAGTCCTAGATAGACTGCCTAAGGGACTAGCACTTGACGGCCCATAAAGTCATTAAAGAAAAGGTTTAAATATTCCATGTGCCTACAGCGGCTCAATTATAAGTTTATCAAGCGACGTGACTAGTTTTTGTGCGAAAAAAACATAAATAACGACTTTATTCCACTATTCCATTACTTCCTTATGGGCGCATGCGCGAGAACTGAGACGAGGACGTTCTCATTCGTCTACTTCTTGTTACCGGCTGCTCACCGCTTAGGAGTTTTACCGCCCCCTACCGTATAAGATGATGTGCTGATATAGCTGGAAGCGCAAAACTTTCTGTTTACAAGCAGAGGAAGATGCGCGCTGTACATACGCTTTTCAATTTGCGTATTTTCTGCACTATAAGGTGCACTTAAAAGCCTTTAATCTTCTCAAAATACGACAGTGTTCCTTATAATCCGGAGCGCCTTATATATGGATCATCATTTTATACGGTAGGTGGCGGTAAAACTCCTAAGCGGTGAGCAGACGGTAACAAGAAGTAGATGAATGAGAACGTCCTCGTCTCAGTTCTCGCGCATGCGCCCATAAGGAAGTAATGGAATAGTGGAATATAGTCGTTATTTATGTTTTTTTCGCACAGAAAATAGTCTCGTCGCTTGATAAACTTATAATTGAGCCGCTGTAGGCACATGGAATATTTAAACCTTTTCTTTAATGACTTTATGGGCCGTCAAGAGCCAGTCCCTTAGGCAGTCTATCTAGGACTGATCTAGCTCTCAGATTCAATCAAAAATATCTTTATTTGTGTTCCGAAGATGAACGAAGGTCTTACGGGGTTGGAACAGCATGGGGGTGAGTAATTAATTACTTAATTTTCATTTTTGGGTGAACTAACCCTTTAAGATAATCTGGTATGTGATTCAACATAACCTGATTTTATGGCTTTGCAAGGCTAGGGCTAGGGCTTCTGTTGATGGTGTTCCAGGTTGAGGGTCCAGATTATGGTCCCAATCTCAAAAGCTGTAAAAAAAAGTTACAATATACAGCTTTTCATCTTGTTTGGTGTGTTTGTAGTCATTATTTCATAAATATTACAGGACGTTTTTTTGGAATACCAAATATCCACTTTTATCATGATTTGATTATTATCTAACTCAAATTTGTTGAAGACTGGACTTTCTAGGAGGTTCAGGAAGGCAGGAGAAGTGAAGGAGGGTAAACTGACTGTTTTTCTACTGCTACCATGGTCTAAATATGATTATCTAACCATTACCAACTGGAATAACTATGTTATTGCACCCCTAAACTGATTTATCTGGAATGGCTGTGTCTGGTATTAGGCTGGTACCCCCCTTAAAAGACTTGCACTTACACAAACTTCACTAAACTTTTTTTTTTATCATCTTGCTAATTTCACTATACTTTTTTTTTCTTTTCCTCATCTCTCATTCTTATTTCTTGGATATCAGACCTAAGTAAGTAGGCAGTCATCTGTTTCAAAATGTTGTAGACAATTTATTTAAGGTAGAGATGTATTTGTGATTGTTTCCCAGAAAGCTTGAACATTCTTTGCTAGTTGCCTAGCATTGTGATTCGTTTCCTTGCTCCTACGTATTAGTGATATTAGCTAAGAACTGTGTTAGTGCCCTTTATTAAAACTTGTTGTTGGTTTTTTCCTTGGATTTAATTAGCACTTTTTAGTCAATCCAGGCAGGTGCTTTTTGTAGCTGGCTTCCATCCTACTTCCCTGTCTACCTTGTTGTTCACGTCCTTTATTAAGTCGTTCTTTGTCTCTTTTTGCGGTTATGCTGAAAGCAGGACTAAGAGGTGTGTTCTGAAGGATGGCGATCGGCAGCGTCTCATTAGCTCATTTGCCACCCGTGCCATCGCTGCTCACAAACTGTCCACTGCTAATGGAATCCTACTGAACAACTTGCCCAAGTCGGAAAGCAACATTACCTTCCTTTCAGACGAGAACCCACTTACTACAACCAACCCCCTGTACCATGATGACGGCACCCTCGGCAGCCCTGAGCACCAAAATCTGAGGTACCTTCTGGGCATGTATTCACCCACCATGAGCGGTCTGGGAAAGTCCATCCCGCGCTTCCCACCGGAAGCCTCAGGACACTCCTGGACTTTACCCTCTAGATTGCACAAATGTGGGACCAATGAAGCCCTACGGTGTAGAAGGGTGGTGATGGACCCAGTTCAGTGGGAGCTACAACTTCTGAAGTCTGGCCTTAAGGACAGTAAAGAAATGATTGATGAATTTGATGGGCTTGAGGATGAAGATACAGAGCCCAAATTGACAGTAAAAGAGCAGGCACGAC
The DNA here is from genome assembly GCF_016745375.1 of Pimephales promelas. The sequence goes on from NW_024121655.1 coordinate 4,946,838, forward strand.
AGTTTGAGCAGCAGGCCATGCAGGACAGGCAAAGGCAAGGCCAGGACTCTCGTGGGTCACTCTCCTCTGATATTTTTCTCTCTGTTTTTGAGACCCCACAATCTTCACTCATGGGACATAACAGCAGGCCCCCATCCATAATCATTACCCAGACTGACGGAACACCTCCGCCTAGTCACAAGCCCACCCCACCAGTTCTGCGGAAGTACAGCAGAATAACTTCTTATCCTGATGTGGAGTCTTACGAGGTCAATGTGGAGATCATCCCCGACCCTCCAGATATACCTGCCCCACCACCACCACCTCCTCCCTCCAGCCCTCCACCACCACCACCACCACCTCCACCTCCCTCCAATCCCCCACCCCAGTCTATTCCTATCCCTCCATCCTCACCTGTTCCTCCACATCCGGTCCCTCCGCCTCCTCCTCCTCTCCCACCTGACTTATCACCAGTCTTATCCCGTCCCATGCCTCCTTCTCCATTTGTCCTTCCTCCTCTTCCCTCTATCACATCCCTCCGACCGGTGTCCTTACGCCCGGCAGCACCCCCGCCGCCGTCCGAGCCGGAGCCTCCCAAGAGGGAACTCAAGGGGATCCTGAAGAACATCCAGAACATAGCTGACTTAGAGAAATCCGTTGCCAACATGTACAAACAAATAGATAAAAAGCAGTGCCCGCCAAAGATTGTCCCCAAACCACAAGTGTCTGTCGAACCAGAGGCTGGCGTGTCAGATGCGGAGCCTGTTCAAGAAGCACCACCACCAGAGCCCAATCCAAACATGAACTCACTAGTGGAGGAGCTGGAGAAACGCTTTCCATCTCAGTCTACTGTCATGTGACACTCTACTTGTCCATGTTGCTATTACCGTATTTTCCGCACTATAAGGCGCACCTTCAATGAATGACCTATTTTAGAACATTTTTCATACATTTTTCATATATATTTTCATACATATTTCATATATCATATTTCATTTTTCATACATAATCCGCACCGGATTATAAGGTGCATGAAGGGGGTCTCACACCGGACGAGAAGCGTCTGTAAAATTCTGTAAAATTCGAACACATTATTCTCTATGAGTCTACACACACCGGCGGCGCCATTCGCCGTCTGTCCACAGCTCAGGACCTTGTTCAAAATTTTATATAAAATTTAGATTATTTTTGTCTCAAATCACTGCTAATGGATCCTGACTTCGCCCTTTGCTGCAATATACATTTAGATTTGCATTCATTTACAGAAATCAGCTGCTTGAATGACAATTTTTCAGGTGAGATTCTCAATTCATTCAGTTAACGGATGCTCTGAGGTAAAGTTTTCAGACTGCAGACTCAGCAACGATTGTATGTAATTGTACAGTACAATCATAACATAGAACAGACATTATCTTCATTCCATGTCATTAAACATAACAGTATTGTTGGTCATACACTGATGAGAAAGTGCGCGTATGGTGTGCGATACCTGGAGTTGTCCTAGATGTGGCGCGGCACAGCGCTTCTCGTCCGGTGTGGGACCCCCTTGATACTGCAGTCAAACGTTTGACTGGGTTTCCGTTATGCATCCATTAACGTTAGATGTGCTAAAGGGAATGTAGCGAGTCCGCGGCGCCGGAGGTGAAGCGTTTATTAGTAAGCATGAGCGCGCTGGGGCGGGCACGTAACTTACATTTGCAGTTTGACTCGTATGAGTATTCAATGTGCGGCGGCTCGCTGACAGCAACAGCTGGCTGTTTTTTATGAGACGACCCGGTGAACGGGGAGTGCTTTATGAACATTCTGTGATGCGCGAGCAGTGCCGGGGACAGTGTGTCTGTTCGTGTGTCTGTTAAGAGTGAGCGCTCGTGAGCGGTTGAGCTAGAATGTTACTTATAAGTAACGTGAAGTAAGTTACTTATAAGTTACTTACACACATAACCTGATTTATATGAGGTTCAACTGGCCGTGTGACAAAGCGGGCATAAGATGGACACGAACGCGAGTTGTTAACCAATTGATAGATATATAAGGCGCTCTGTCGTTTTATAGTGCGGAAAATACGGTACTCTTTTAGAGGCAGTTCACACAGGATGCATTCTAGCAAACACCTTAGTATAGCGGAACTGAAAAGTCGTCATGTTCATATGTAAATATTGTGTGCAGGGAGTTCCTATAGTACAAACAGTAAAGCATGATGTTAGTAATGCCATGATTAACAGGGAGTGAATAATTTGATTAAAGGTATACTTTCAAGTCAAAGTACAGTAAGTCACTTTGGATTAAAGCATAAATGTAAACATAAATGTAAACCCTCAGAAACATGACATTGATCCACTACACTGTATTTAAAATATTCAAGAATATATGAAAACAGTGAAATGAAAAAAAGGGTTAATCATGTGTATAGTCCAAAATTCCTAATTTAATAATTAAAAAATTATGATGGAGCTAGAATGTGCCCTGTGTGAATGCCCTATTAGACACTACATTTTTGTCATCTTTACTCTTTGTCTTACCATTGTGTTTCATCTAACTATGACACAAAATCCAGTGTTTGTGCTTTACAGTTTTTGTAAAATATTTTTAAACAGTTTTGCAAGAGTGTTTTGTTATTTAGTTGAGTTTAAACCATTCATACAGGCGTTTAATTGTATCCCTTGAAACTGTTTTAGTACACAAAACTATCACTCACTCATAGAAATTGTCTTATTCATATGCTCTAATGTTGGGCTACAAGTTACTATCACTGGATGGGATAAATGTGCTCTATAAAGCTTTTTCTCTGGGGTACACATGCTCTCACCTCTCATTTTTTTTCTGTTCTCATCTGTTCTGTTATGTTTCTCCCTTTTTTGATAATTGTTATAGCTTAGCCTCTGTAGCCACATTTGCACTCTCTACTAGTTTTCACCAATATCTGGCACAGGATTTATGTAAAGTGATCAATTTATTTATCAGATACAGCTGTTATGGGAAACTATGCCTCTCTCAGTCCAAGCTTTTGGTACAAAATGTTATCCTTCTCTCATAGAAGGCACAGAAGATAAACAAGTTTGTTTTAATGTTAAATGGTTTTATGTTACGTGACTGTGCACACATTAGGAGGTTTGAGAGGCAACTGAGTCGTCAAGTTGGTTGTAATAACAGGCTAAATCAATTTTGTGTGAGTGTATGTGTGTGATTGGCGATATGTCCTCCATTTACTCTTTGAGACGGAAACACGCTGCATTCAATTCAGCAAACGTCCTCCTAATCCCAGCTTTAATTGCTGTGATACTAATGGATGGATACTGCTCCATTACATCCGATTATTGTCGACTCGCGGCAGTACACACTATACCATATTGTTTTTCTTCTTGTGCTGTAGCACATTCAGAAGTGTCTCCATGCCCTTATGAAAATGAATCATGTTCTGTTTCTGTAATGATTGCACCTTCTCTTTACAATGAGCAGCACTGTATTGATGAGACTTGGATATTCTGGTTAGGCTTTGTTTTAAACCTCTTCCCCCATTATAGTTCTGCAATAAATTCAGACCCTTAATACAGACTCCATTCAAAATTTGTTTTGTAGGTCACCTCATTGTTCGTGTGCTATATATTGTTAGCTTTATTCAGTGTTGTGAAACTAAAAAAATTGAAGGAACAAAGTCAGAAAATCTCCTGATGAATGTTCAGCGTTATTGCATTTGTTATTTGAATTGTGATTTGGTCTTCTTTCTTCTATTTGTACACTAAATTGTCATTATTTTCTTTTTTTATGCAACCATTCTAATTTCTTTTACAGAGCAAATATGAGTTGGGTTAATACTCATGTGTCACTTCCTTGGCAAAGAAAAGCTTAAAACTTGGAAATACCTAAAACATAAATAACTATCCCTTCAAAATTTATTTGCAGATAACCCAGGCATGCCACATTTTCCCATCTTATATCTTGATTTGTTTATCTAATCTGTAGCGCCATGTTCCATTAAGACTAGCAGTTGCCATCATGACATATTAACAGTGTTAGAGAACAGACAAACAAGTAAACATCTTGATGGCAATCAGTGGGAGGAGGGAAAGCTTTGTTAAATTTAGCAAGATCAAACAAGATTTGTCTGTCACCGCTATTGTATGTTTAGTCAACATTTCAAAGCAGATGGCAACATACAAACTGCAGAAAAGCATATATGTTTAAAACTAATGCTGCCAACACATTAATTCAGTGTTTTTAATCATAAAAAGAACGATGTGCTCACACATACATTGATATATATGATTACACATATTAAATTAATATGCATATCGTAAGTGTGGTCATTTTTTTGTTAGTGGCCCTATTTAACCTATTAGTAACTTGTATTGATAATAGTAATAAATAACTTTATGTTTGTATTTATCAAACAAATCTAAATCTAAATATAACATTTTGGTCAAAATCCATTTAAAAAATGCAAGTGGCGTTTGAAATATCATTGTTGTTTGTCCTGTTATCATTACTATAATTTATAATTAGTAATTAATAAAAATTTTATATATATATATATATATATATATATATGAAGAGTTCAGATGCAAAAGCCTCTAAATGCCATTTGAAATTTTCTTCTTTAATGATGATTTTTATCAAACTTGTATATTTATGTTCAGTAATTTCACTTAAATAACAATTAATAGGTAATTATCATTGCCATTTAAGTGAAATTACTGAACTTAAATATACAAGTTTGATAAAAATCATCATTAAAGAAGAAAATTTCAAATGGCATTTAGAGGCTTTTGCATCTGAACTCTTCATATATATATATATATATATATATATATATATACTGTATATATATATATATATATATATATATACATATAAATGTGCATAGATCTTAACATCATGTAATGTATATATATATATATATATATATATATATATATATATATCATGATATATATAAAATCTCATAATTAATAGCACAGTCCATAAAGAAATTTCAGTAACTAAAAAAAATAAATTGACATATTAGTAGGTAAATTTTGTGTAGTGCCCTTTAGACATTCTACTAAGTACCTTTTCAACTACATGTCAAATAACTCTCAACTCTCATTTTTCATATATATATATATATATATATATATACATATAATTAGTAATTAATAAAAATTAATAATATATATATATATATATATATATATATACACATTACATGATGTTGAGATCTATGCATATATATATATATATATATATATATATATATATATATATTACTAATTATAAATTATAGTAATGATAACAGGACAAACAACAATAAAATAAATAAAAATAATAAAAAATGAATATATATATATAATATATATATATATATATATATATATATATATATATATATTTATATTTAGTTATTTTTTCATTTTTCATATATATATATATATATATATATTCATTTTTTTATTTTTATATTATATTATTATTATTATATTATTATATTTTTTTATTTATTGTCATCATGATATATGATTACATTACATGATATTGGGATATATATAATTTTTTCACCTACAAAAAGAATGCCATTAAATGGTAAAAAAAGAAGAAAAAAACTCAATCAATAATTATTTAATTTGACCTTAAAAGAAACAAGAAAGAAGATAATTAATATAGACCAGTGGGTTTAATTTAAGATTCATTTTTGAAAGAAAAAAAAAAGATATGGAAATGCCACTGCAATCGTACCGTGACCCAGTTAAGACTATATAACATAATTAGTTTTTAATCATAGTGTATAATTATATACTTTAATTATAATTACATATCATGTAATACATCAAGTTTAATTCATGGCCTGCCACATTACTGCACCTGCAAACACACTGAGAGAAAAGTCAACAAAACAAAAGTCCCTTGAAAGTCGCATATTATCGTTAAGAGATAAATCTTCATTTGAACCCCTCGTTATGCCAACATCAGGGAAGAATTGCTGTAATTTGCTCTCGCTGATCTGCTGCCTGGAGAGAATTTTAATTTGCTACGCTTTCAGTGAAATGGCCCTACCACTTAGGAAACGCTGGCCTGTCTCCATGTACATTCTGTGAACCTTTAACACACCTGATAAACTGTTATCAAATATTTTTTAGGCTGTTTTCGCTTGCCAAGCATTGTCACAGATGATATTGTCTAATGTCATTAAAGGCTTGAGGGTGTTAACATTCATCTGACTGATAAGAAACAGTGTGCCATGTGTCTTGCAGCTAAAAAGTGTCTAGCTCTTCTCCTCTAAAGGCATGTTGTTCTCATATAGTCTACTTTGATTTAATGGTGTCAACACTGATTCATTATTCGATGCAGCCTGTGAGCTTCATTGTCATTTATCATTGACTCCTAAACTAATGTTCCCAAAATTAAAATCTCATAATTAATAGCACAGTCCATAAAGAAATTTCAGTAACTAAAAAAAATAAATGGACATATTAGTAGGTAAATTTTGTGTAGTGCCCTTTAGACATTCTACTAACTAAGTACCTTTTCAACTACATGTCAAATAACTCTCAACAGATCATAGTAGACTGTTGGGTTAGTGGAATAAGTTGACTTGGAAAGTTTCTTTTAACAGTAGAATCCCAGCAAACAAATTTAGGTTCTGGGAACGTAGTTTTTGGTTCCCAGAACGTTCCTAGAACTTTCCCTTAAGGTTAAGGGAATATTCCCAGAACATTCTCCTTACGTTATAAAAATGGAACCTAAAAATAACCTACATGGAACGTTCCAACGTACTTGTTTGGTTCCCAAAAAAAAAAAATAACCTCATGGGACCATTCGGGAACGTTAGGGGAACGTTCTGTGTTTGCTGGGATGTCTGTTGGCGGACCATCAAAATAAAAGTGTTATCAGATATGATCAAGACAGTCGACTACTACTCTAATGACCGGTAGTTGACATGTTGTTGGAAAGTTGCTTAGTAGAAGTGGACTATTGAAATTAAATATTAAAATCATCATGGGAAATTGTGCTGAAGTGTTTGCCCCATTTCTTCTGCATTTCTGCATATTAATCCGCACACATATGCTCAGTTCTTCACAGTTATACATTACTTATCAGAGTTTTAGACAGATATGCAAAAGCTTTATTGAGATTTCCTTTGAAACCGGACTCAAGGACATGCTGTCTCAATCTTGTGTATTTAAATATGCTAAACATTTAAAGACTTTGTGATCTGACCATCCAGTTTGAGAAAAAAATAATTAACTTTTTCTAGATATTAAATATCAAGGTTTTATCATGAAAACCTTACTGACTTTATTTCCATATTGTTATCTCCTCACAGGAGAGGCTACGGGCATCAGGAGGTATGTGTTTATATTCTTTGGAATTGCATTGTGTTTAAATAGTGTCCCATCTTCAGACAGTTCTATTGGCCATCATTTTTATCAGTTGATGTTTTTTGATAGGGACGGTGATGTGAGAGGAAATAACTATTTGTCGAAATCTCATCTTTAAAATTACTGAAGGCTAAATCTGCCAGTCTGGAGTTTGACTTGCTGATAACATTTCTCAATTTTTTTTATTTTTTTTTGTTCTTAGGAGGTTAGATTTTATGAATGCTAAAGTGTCTTTTATAAAACTCGAGAAATAGCAATATGATAGATTAATTTATATTGACACTAAACTGTAAATGTTGACTGGGACAATTGGTAATTATAAAGACTTCATATGTAGAATGATTGGTTACACTTTATTTCGATAGTAACTTTAGACGTTCTACTAATTATAAGTTACTTTTCAACTACATGTCAAGTAACTCTCATTAGAGTATTAGTATATTGTAGTAGACTGTCAGTAGACTGTTAGGTTATGGTTAGGGGTTAGGAGAATAAGTTTACTTGTAGTCGCCAAGTTACTTATAGTCAGTTGAATGTCTGTTGGGGGACCAACCTACGCTATCTCACGACCAATTCGTACGAATTCGTACGAGTGATTCAAAAGAGGCTAATTCGTACTAATTCATACGACCTCACTCGTACGAATTTGTACGATTTGTCTAAACCCATGTGACGGTTATGTTTAGGGGCGGGGTCAGGGGTAGGTCATTCGTACGAATTCATACGTATTGGCTAATTCGTAAAATATGTACGATTTAGCAAAATCGTACTAATTCGTACGAGTGAGGTCGTACGAATTGTTAAGAATTAGCCACCTCGTAAAATTCGTACGAATTCCCGTGAGATCGGGTTGGAGCAACAAAATAAAGTGTTAGCAGATATGAAGCTGGCAGTCTACTAATACTATAATAACAGTTAGTTGACATGTAGTTGAAAAGTTACTTATAGTTAGTAGAATGTCTAAAGTGGACTAGCGAAATAAAGTGTTACCGAATAGATTAGAGTTAGAAAAGATGGAATGATTTATTATTTTCCCCCCTACATTTTACAATGGGATCCTAAAGTCTAGCAACACTAGAGAAAATGCTTCCATTTATTTGATAAGCATAATTTGAGTCAAAACTTAAAATCTTTGTACAGAGCCATTCTCAGAAGTCACAAATTTGCTGATTTGATGCTTCCTTGTTACATATTTTTCAGGCTTACAACTCTCAGGTGTAAATTTTTTTGCATTGCAGATTTTCAGTGTAATCTCAGACTTGAGGATCCATCTGTATTTACCTTCTATCATTCACCACCTCATAAATTCCTAAATGTAATATTCCTACTTTTCTCTCTTGTTTCCGCACTGTTCTCTTCTAAATGCTGTGCAGCAACAGCAGTTGCTTCGGCCCTCACTGTTGAGACCAGAGGTAGAGTAGAAGATCTCAACTTTTCTCCTTGCAGAAAACTGTTTCTATTGAGCTGAACATGCTGTACTAGAATATAGAAATACTGTATACTGAATTCAGAACAGTTCATTTATTTATTTATTTTTGTAATGGACAGCACTTTCATCTGACTTCCCCAAGGATTTCGCCTAAAGCGATGCACGCTTTTAATTATAACTCTTTACTCCGCTTACAGGAGCTCTCTATGGAGTCTGGCATTGACCCAGGACAGGACTATTATACACAGGATTACTATAACTATGACCATGGGTGAGTGTTCATTGGTTAAAATGTGCTCCGCGGCCCCAAATCACACCTTTCAGATATATTCCCTCATGGCCTGTTGCTTTTAATAAATCAGTTTGTATGATTTTCACACCATTTTACCATTTCATCGTCTTCCAGATGATGAACTTTGTCATTTTCCCTTAAAAGTGTGGGCATCCATTTGTGTTTTTGACTGTGATAGCGAATATAATTATTTACTGATGCTTGTGTACGGTGAACTGGAATCGTAATGAGCTGGAGAAATAGAAATAATAAATGCTATAAATGAATGCTCTCCTGAGGGAAGTGATGGTATTGCAGACTATCAAATGTATTTGAGTAGAATTAAATGCTAAGTTCTTACTGTGTTTTAAAGTAGGTCATACAAATTGCATCAATAGCAGTCCCCAGCCATATATCACATTAGTCTTATATATCCATCTATTCTCAAAAAATCCAATTGAAAGTCATCCATGACTACAGGCAGGTGAAGGTCAATATAATCCTGAATTTCAGCCCGTTTCCTGTTAAATGGGCTGTCTGAGCTGTATTTGGGTTCAGACAGCCTGCTGCTCCCCAGGAATACTCAAAGTCCTTTAATGAAGGTCTGTTTTGACCTTTTCCATTCAGTGTTATGTGGAGGTTCTGCTACTAAATCATATTTATTGGATTTGCCTTTTCATTTCGCTCTTCCAAATGTTATAGTTTGGATTTAGTGGACAGTAGGGACAAAGTTGTTGCTCATTTATTCAGGAATGTTTGCATTGGTGTGTGTGTTAGAGAAATATGCATTAATCCTGTATACCTGCTATTTAGATATGACTTGCCTCAGTATGGGAGTCGACGGAAGCTGATCTCTCCAGCGGGGATGTATGATGAATATGGAGAGGTGATTATGGAAGATGACGGCAGCTACTACTACAGTCCACATGAATCTGAGGGAGAGGTATCAAATTTTTGTTTGTTCTGTTTTGTTGGTTTAAACCAATACAATGTGCAGTATTTTTTTTTTTTTTTATCCTGCCTCTGGTTAAGGTCCTTACACATGACTCATGGCAGGGCTCCAATGCCTTCAGCACTTTGACATTCTCCTGAAAAGCAGATAGCAAGGTGGCAAGAAAGCCGGAGGTTTACACAACTACATAACTGTATAATTAGCACAACCAAGTGAAACATATTTGAGCCTACAAAAAATAGGTCCATGCAATTACTTAGAATCATTGCAAATAATAATAATAATAATACTAGTAATTATTATTCTAAATGTAATGATATGTTTTCGATTAAATTTCGATTTAAACAGATATGTTCATGATCACTCGGGAATATCTAGAATGTGACCCTCATACAAGAGCACATTTACTCCAAGGGGTAGGGTAAGGATGATTCTTACAAGAGTTTTGCAAAACAAGAGCAGGGATACCATCTAGGGCAGGGATGGGCCAGTCTGGTCCAGGAGGGTTCAGGATTTACTGGTCTGCAGATTTTAGCTCCTCCATCCCTAATTGGAAATTACAGATTAGGGATGAAGCTAAACTCTGCGAGACAGGAGGCGTTTCTCAATGTCAAGGAAGGATCCTCGGAAGCCGGAATTTCGAGGATGCTACGTCATCGACGTCCGTCGAAGGACTGTTCCAATGTCGAGGATCCTCAGAATTTCAACCAAGGACTGAGTCCTTCGTTCTGAAAATATCCCATACACAGGAAAGGATGCATATGTGTAGCCTTCTTAAATCACCCACAATCCTATGCGCAGCTTTGCTATCTTGTTCAAAAAATAAAAAAAATGTCGACCGTTAGCGGAGTCGGAGTGATAACGGCAATATGCTTTCAAATGTAAGCAAGTATAATTTCAGTTTAGCCATTTATTTAATGTTTGTTAAACTATTTAACATACCGGCTCAAATTTGCTGAGGGGATTTACAGCTGTTCCCTTTTACTGGTGATTAGCTTTTTAATTTTTACTTCATATAACGTTATAGCCTTTTTTGTTGGTCACATATTTTACCATTGCATATGTTTTTACAGCTAGATCATGTTGCTATGGAGGTAGTGCTAGTTCTGTTCACTCCGGTAATATAATCGTTTTTGAATGAATAAACTCCTTTTTAAATAAATATTTTGTTTCAAATTATTGATTTATTTGGTAGGTAGCCGTTTGGTAGGTACAACCCCAGGCTGATTCAATCAAGACCCCTCTGCTTTAGAGTTTGCGGGGTTGTATTCACTATAACAACCGCCTGGTTATACATTATCCCTTATACTTTATTTATTTATTTATTTCTATGAGGACTGACAAGACAAAATAAGGACTGTCAACAAACAGTGCAGTACACCAGCACTATGATTTTTGCAGCGCCGAAGCGGACCTTTCATTGATGTAATGGCGCAATGACGTGCACTTGCTAGCCTGTTCCATTTACGTGTTCTCCGAATGCTAAAGAGGACCCTTGCCTAGCCTCTGAAGGAAATGACTTGGAAGGACCCGTCCTGCCAAGGAAGTATCCTTGACATTGAGAAACACCTAGGAATTGGCTATCCCTGATATTGGGCATTATGGTTTTTTTTTTGTTTGTTTGTTTTTTTTTTGGTACCACCCATGTAATGATATATCAATCTGATTGTCCAGTAATCAATGGAAATTGGGTTCAAGTTAAAATGTAACCCTCTGTGCCCCGGAGGTGTTCTGACATGCTCTGACATTTGTGTTTTTTTTTTTTTTTTCTGATATTTGTGACATTTTCATGGCTAAAGTCTTATTACACTGTATTCAGCACAAACTCTGCTACAATAATATGTCAGCAGCATGTACAGTATGTAAAAGTTTGTAGCTTTAAGATAATGACGTTTATGCATGATTTGTGGAAAAAAAAATGTAAATGAAATAAGGTCATGAAACCCATACTGATTATTTCTTCTCAAGACTTTTGAAAATTGTATCATGTAGCTTAGAATATTTGCCCCAAAACTATGTAAAAAATCAATCATCATAAGGTGCTATCATTATGAGGAGCCTTGCACAAAGAGTGAGGAGAAAAAAGGCTTGTTTTTTTGATCGTTTGGATTTATTTATAACTCAACATAATCCAAAGATAGACAACAAATGACAAAAAGCACATTATTGAACAGAGACAGATCTAAAGACAGAGACTTGAACAGTCACACACATATGTGCCATTGAAACATAATACATACCTGTCATTTCTAAGGTGTTTGATTTTTCACTTTACCATGTTCATGTACAGAGACTCATGTGAATGTCAGCAGGACATCATTGAGGCCCCCTCTGGTACCTGTATAAAAAAATTAAAATTAAAATAAAAAAAAAAACACCAGCTGTGAACATGCTGATTTCCAGAGAAACTCTAGGGCTGCTCGATTTTGGGAATACATTTTAGAGCTTTCTGATTAAATTGCTTTTTTAAAGTTTTAATGAACACCAGGCATGTTGTGCCTTGTTGGCATATAGGCTACGTGCAGAGCTGCATAAAATAATAATAATAGCAGGCAGCCTATAAATCGTTAAAAATGAACACTTAAGCAACACTACAGTATAGAAAAATATATTGCTTATCATATGTTACTTCAATCTCATTTCATAACATCAATAGAGACATTTGGAGTAAAAACATAAAGCCTAATGTGTGGCACATTTTGCTTTCAAACTGACTCACAGCTCGTGTAGAGAACATTTACTGAAGAGATCCAAACTATTAAACACTAATGTTACCATAGTATACAACTGGGGTTTGAGCAGATACCCACAAACACAGTAGTTAACAGTAAACACGGGTCTAAACAATGTAATAATCACCATGTTAGAGTAAACACTCATACGAGCCTACTTTTATCTTGTTGTTTTATTATCGAACATAAAAATATCCTCGTGTGGAACATGTATAATTTAACATTGAAAGGTTGCCTACCAATCTAGTTAACATTTCAACATGTTTATGTCTACATATAGATATACATACATGTACAACATTAGGCTTTTTAGTCCAATCTCATTTCATAACATACATTTTAGTCTGGAACCAGTTTGACATGTCTTACCTTAAAAATCTTCTCATCTTCAAATCGCGTTCTTTTAATTCTTCTGAGGTAAATCCATGCCGCACAGCACAAACACAGTCTTCCAAACTCGATGAAAAGCAGAGAGGGATAAGTTACTGAAGTCTCTGATTCTTTGTTTTGAGGTGAGAAGGGAGTTAACAGTTCTGCGTTCCTCTGCGTGGATCATTTGCATGTTAATCGCTCAAGCATGCGTGGGTGTGGTCATATTAGAGTTAATCAGGAAGCATTTGAGAAACTGTATATGCCGGGGTTTTTTTATATCATTTACATCATTTAAAAATAGAGACACCAAGCGTTGTAAAGACATACGTTTCAAGTCTGTGTGACAAACATTCCCTGAGTTACAGTTAATTTTCTGTCGCGTTTAAGAATAAACTTCACATTGAGAGAGACCGCATCATGTTTATTTTCTTTATTTTACGAAAAACACATTTTGTTTTTATTATGAGCATACACAAATAAAAGAAGACATTTAACAGTTTTGCTTGATGAATAACACTTGAATGTAAAATCAAAATCAACAGAGTATTTTGAGTCTATTTTGCACTGATATGAAAGCAAAAGCGAGCTGGTATCGCCGGCGTGACCGCCGACCCCAGAGGGTTAACCATAGTGTTGCTGATTGCAATGTTGTACTGAGGGTCATGCAGTCCCTTGACACTCCCCAAAGTGCTTTTGGGGAATGCTGACATGAGTCATGTGAAATGATGATGAGTGATTTGAATTGTTAACTAAATATTCTGAATGATAAAAATCCTTGCTAATATTAATGTAATAGGTTGTGAGGCAAGGGAGAAGGCTGGCTCCACCGCCAGGCAAGTCTCCACCATGGAGGCCCCCTAGACTAGCTTTTGGAGACCAACATCCAGGGCTTGAGAAACACTTGCCTGGACCATCTGTGGGCATCACACACCCTTACAGCTCAAAGACTGAAACTACACTCAAAGCACCTGTACAACTCAGCCAAATGTTTAACAGAAGGCCCGGTCCAGCTCCATTCCACCTTCCATGGAAGAACAACAAAATTTTTCCGATTGCAGTTCCTGTTGAGAAAGGGGGAAGTACTGATGACTCCAAACCAACCAGAATGCAGCATTCAAACTATGTGGACAATGGCATGGTCATTGATGGCAGCTATTTCCAGACAAAAGAAGCCATGCCTTCTGCAAAGACAAGACTTGGCAAAGTTTTGAGTCAGATGAACATCTTTAAAACATTGCAGACTCAAAAGAACACTCTGAGTAGCATTAGTGGGACTGTAGATCGTGAGAGTGATGGGAACGCCTCAAACTATTGGGTACTCAATGAGCCACAGAGAGAATTACAGAGAATCCCAGGTGATATTGTGGAAAGTGAGCAAGAAAGAGGTAGAAACTGGGAAGATATAATTCATCAGTCGTACAATGGAAGTGCCATGTCGTTCACACCTTACCATCCATACAGACTCCAAGATGGAGCACATATGAGTAGTTTAGACTCCGATGATGATCAAGACCAGAGTCCTGTTGATTCAGACAGGGAGAGCCAAATAAAAACTCCATTAGATGACACTGAAATAGAGTCAAGGACTGAGTCAGACTTGGACCAAGACACAGAGATTGAGACAGAACAAGAGTCAGACACAGAGAGAACATTTGAGACAGAGAATGAATCTGAATCCGGACAAGAGGCTGCAAAGGTGTCAAGCTCGGAGGAAGATAGCAGTGGAATAGACGGTGTCAAATCTGAGGAAAGAGGAACAGTGTCACCTGTCATGTCTTCCCAGTCCAGACACAGCAGCACAATCTCTGAAAGCATCAAGTCCAATGCTAGTTTTCCCGGCAGTGGTACCCAGAGATCAGCAACCTACAAGCAGAACAGCAGCAGATCGTCTCGAGAACCTGCAACTACTTTCACCCACACCAAAGCATTAGAAGAGGCCATTATGAATGAAGGTGACTCTGAGGGCCAAAATAAGGATCCAAAGTTCTCTAGGTCTAAAAGCAGCCATTCTCCAGAGAGAAGACCAGATTCAAGCTTCCACAGCATGAGCAGCTTGTCAGTGGCCAGCAGTAGTGTAGCAAGAGCTTTAGAGATCGACAAACTTTCTCCAATAGATGAGAACGAAGAAGGAGAAATTACACCAGAGAAAGGTGGCAGCCCTGGTGACAGTGCAAGCTCTTCAGATGGACCAAGAATCTTTAAAGTAGATGGGGAGGAGGAGGACTCAAATTCAGATGCTGTTGATACTGTCGGTGCCTCCTGACGTATATTCTGATATGTTCAGTAAGACTAGCCATTGCCTTAATTTCTTTTGTTGAACTTTTTATTGGCTTTTTGAATGCCCTCATCTGATTTGAGTTGTTCTTCTTGTCTTCCTCTCGCTGAGCACAACTTGGCATTTCTCCTTAACCTTTGCTGAATGACATGCATGCTCTTTCCTATGTAGTCTTACCAGTACAGGTCACTCTCAAAAAGTTTAAGTCAGCAATTAATGTTCAGATCAAAATTAGGTTGGTTTTTGTTGTATAAGAAACCTGTAATCCAATGACATTTGGTCAATGAGCACATTGCTTTTAATGAGCTCATGAAAGGACGTTAAGTGTGTGTGTGTGTGTGTGTGTGTGTTAAGTTGTTTTGTTTTTTAATGCAGTGGTGGTCAAGGAGGGAATTTTCTGGGGAAGCTGATGTGTAAATTTAATATTCATCAAACCTGCTTTTGTAATTGTTGAATGTGTCTTGATAATTAACAGCACTTTATAACAGTTATCACCAGCCCGATGTTTGTCATATGAAACAAATGCATATATCAAATACATTATATATATATATATATATATATATATATATTCCATTTTATTTATTTATTTATTAGGGCTGTCAACTGATTAGTCGCGATTAATCTCATCCAAAATAAAAGTTTGTGTTTACATAATATATGTGGGTGAAATTTGTATAATAAATTTTGTATATATATATATATATATATATAAATACACACACATGCATGTATATTTAAGAAAAAAAATATTTATATATAAAATATTTATATTTATATATAATATAAATTATATATAAATCTATATACAGTAGATACATGAAAATATTTCTTAAATATATACAAGCATGTGTGTGTATTTGCATATATAAAATACACCTTTCACCCACATATATTATGTAAACACAAACTTTTATTTTGGATGCGGTTAATCACGATTAATCGTTTGACAGCACTATTATTTATTTATTATTATTATTATTTTGCTTCTTTATATGCTATTGAAAATGCTCTGCCTTCCTTCCCTCCTTGGACAGAACACCACTGTTGTGTGCTGTGTGAAAAAAAAAAAAAAACACTTCTGTTAGTCATCTTACACTCCTGTTTTCTTTTTTTCAGTACGGTAGAAAAAAGAGGATCAAGCTGATTGTAGATCGTGAATACGAGACCAGTTCAACTGGAGAAGAAAGTGCCCCTGAATCGCACAGGAACCGCCTATCTAATGTGAACAGCCACAGCAACATTAATGGGAGCATATATTTGGCCCAGAATGGCTCAATAATCCGGACACGACGGGTCGCACACACCAACAACATCAAGCTGAACTCTCCAATACGACTGGGAAAGCACTTTAAGAAACTGGACAAACTTGCTGTCACGCACGAAGAGCGAATTCCTTTAAACAGCCCCATAATCGCAAGCGCCTCGGCAGGTGAACAGAACCTCACGACCAGGCCCTCCAGTGGGTCCCTGGCCTCCAGCACCACAGGCCCAGAGAGCATAGCTTCAAAATCAAATGTGGCAAATGGTGGGGGTGAAAGAACACAACATGTGGATGAACAAGAGTCCACAGCGGACAATCAGGAGGTGAGGGACCCTCTAGGATCACACAGTGACCGCACTCAGTCAGATGAGGAGGAGCTCTGGATGGGGCCTTGGAATAACCTGCACATACCAATGACAAAACTGTGACTTGTGACTTACAAACAGATGCTCTATTGTCTTAATAAACGTGAGGGGTGGGGACTGAATTTGCAGCATAAAATGATGAAATTGCACTTTCATTCAGTATTATATTTGCTTTTCCATGCCCCTGAACAATGAGCTTTGCTATGATTGTTGCATTCATAAGTACCTTAAAAATCAAACACTTGTTTTTGGCCCATTGATATTTGCTCATCAGTACTTTATCATTATTTGGAATTTGTTATCAATGTATTGTATGCTTTCACAAATACATTTTTGTGCTTTTTACCGTTTAAAAGGCAAAAACAATTGTCTGCTGAAGTGTATTTTTGGTAAATAGTCATCAATGAAAAATAATCGTGATGAATATAAGGGGCACTTATGCGACATACATTTGCTTAATGCCACAGTCATTTGAATGGACTTGCACCAAAGTTCAAAGTGCTATATTTTTGTGCTTTTTATACCGAGTTATATCAAAACAGAATTATTCAGTATATATAACATTATGTTACAGAAACTTGCCAAACTAAAGATATATATATATATATATATATATATATATATATATATATATATATAATAGGGCTGTCAAACGATTAATCGTGACTAATCGCATCCAAAATAAAAGTTTGTGTTTACAAAATATATGTGGGTGCACTGTGTATAATTATTTTGTATATATATATATATATATATATATATGCATGTATGTATATTTAAGAAAAAAAATTTATTTTTATATAAAATATTTAAATATAAATTATATATAAATCTATATACAGTATATACATGAAAATATTTCTTAAATATACAAGTATGTGTGTGTATTTATATATATAAAATAATTATACACAGTGCACCCACATACATTATGTAAACACAAACTTTCATTTTGGATGTGATTAATCGCGATTAATCGTTTGACAGCCCTAATATATATATATGAGAAAGTCATATTCCTGGAGAAAGGAATCCAGAAACTACTCTCATTGTGCACCCTTTGATGATACATGCTTTTTCTACAAAGCAAAGAAACTGGCACATCAAATAAAACATTCCTGATAAAACTACAGCTTTCAATTTATCCATATTTTCATCAATATAATGAAACAAGAAGGTGGCACATTATTTGTTTACTGCTTAAAGATACATTATGGAATTATCTCTTTTGACATATGTGGTTGAAACAACATTGCAAGTACTATAGGAACAATTTTGACATCAGGTGTGCTTCGGCACTGCTGTTCTACATGGATAAACCTAATGATGTTTTGAGCAGGGCTCCAGACTGCAACTAAATGGCCACATTTTGGGCTCTCCTGACAGTGTTAATGATTTTACTAATGAAAATAAATGTACATCTGCAGGGAATAACTCAAGCTTAGGCTACTGCTGTCAACTCAAGCTGCTGTCAAATTCTAATTGACAAAACACGTAATAGAGTTTTATATCACATGTAAATGTGCATCTGTTGAACTTGGAGGCACTGGTGCTACTGCTCTCAAATGTCTTGAGTTATCAATCAGAATGGTATTTTTTTTTATTACTTGGCCTGCCAGACCCATGGATTATCCACAGAGTCCACAGATATAACTTATCCGTGCATCAGTAATCTCAAACCATCGGATTCATCCACTCAGAATAGTGCACAGCCCAGATAACAAGCAACCACGGAAACAATGTTAAGTCAATGGTGGTGGCTCAACATTATTTGGTTTCTTCAGTATCACTTTTGCACCCTCAGTTGAAGCAATGTTGAGATTTCAACTACAAATCAATGGTAATATTAATGATTCAAGATTACAGAGTTATGTTTCTTCAGTATCACGTTTGCACCATCAGTTCTTGTTGAAACAATGGTGAAATTTCAACAAAAATCTATGATAATGTCATTGAATCAATGTAATGTAGTGATGTTAGTTCAATATCATGTTTGCACCTGCAAATGTTATTTTGAAGAAGTAATAAAAATGTGTTTATGAGTTATACAGACGGTGAGCGTTTTTGGGTTAAAACTAAAATAATTGCATAGCTCTGTCGCCAAGTAAGAGATAACGTGCTAACATGCACAATTGCAAACACTCATGACGTATGAAGTGAGAGAGTGAGCAGTCAGTGTAGGGAGAAAACTAGCATTTACGTTGCATTTGATATCCAACTGGATTAAAGGGATACTCCACTTTTTTTGGAAATAGGCTCATTTTACAACTCCTCCAGAGTTAAACAGTTGAGTTTTACCGTTTTCGAATCCATTCAGCCGATTTTCTCATATTTAGAAGAATATCTGTAACCAGACAGTTTCTGGTCTCATTGACTACCATAGTATATATATTTTTTTCTACTATGGAAGTCAATGAGATTACTGATATTCTTCTAAATATCAGAAAATCGGCTGATTTGATTCGAAAACGGTAAAACTCAACTGTTTAACTCTGGAGGAGTTGTAAAATGAGCTTATTTCCAAAAAAAGTGGAGTATCCCTTTAAGTTATTTTAGTCAAGATACACAATCCCTAGATTTACATGTCTGCCAAACTGTAGCCAATGTAGTCATGTCCAACCTGGTCAGATCACTCAAAAAAACACTGCAATTCTGCTTAGATAGAGCTGAGATATCGAAAATCAAAGTTTCGACCAGAAAAAAAAAACACGACAGTGTTACCCCTTACGTTTTTTTTTTTTGGGGCGAAAAATTAAGTATCCCCAATCTTCCTGAAACTCTGGATTCTAATAGAGGGCCATGAGACTTAGACCTGAGTGCAAAAATGGAGGCTTTAGACCCTTCCAGAGCTGAGATATCGAAAATCAAAATTTCGACCAGAAAAAAAAAACGACAGTGTTACCCCTTATGTTTTTTTTTTTGGGGCGAAAAATAAAGTATCCCCAATCTTCTCAAAACTCTGGATTCTGATAGAGGGCCATGAGACTTAGACCTGAG
Source organism: Pimephales promelas (assembly GCF_016745375.1). The sequence goes on from NW_024121655.1 coordinate 4,966,826, forward strand.
TGCAAAAATGGAGGCTAAGACCCTTCCAGAGCTGAGATATCGAAACTCAAAATTTCGACCAGAAAAAAAAACGACAGTGTTACCCCTTACGTTTTTTTTTTTGGGCGAAAAATGAAGTATCCCCAATCTTCTCAAAACTCTGGATTCTGATAGAGGGCCATGAGACTTGGACCTGAGTGCAAAAATGGAGGCTCTAGACCCTTCCAGAGCTGAGATATCGAAACTCAAAATTTCGACCAGAAAAAAAAACGACAGTGTTACCCCTTACGTTTTTTTTTGGGGGGCGAAAAATTAAGTATCCCAATCTTCTCAAAACTCTGGATTCTGATAGAGGGCCATGAGACTTAGACCTGAGTGCAAAAATGGAGGCTCTAGACCCTTCCAGAGCTGAGATATCGAAAATCAAAATTTCGACCAGAAAAAAAAAAACGACAGTGTTACCCCTTACGTTTTTTTTTTGGGCGAAAAATTAAGTATCCCCAATCTTCTCAAACTCTGGATTCTGATAGAGGGCCATGAGACTTAGACCTGAGTGCAAAAATGGAGGCTCTAGACCCTTCCAGAGCTGAGATATCGAAACTCAAAATTTCGACCAGAAAAAAAAAACGACAGTGTTACCCCTTACGTTTTTTTTTTGGGGCGAAAAATTAAGTATCCCCAATCTTCTCAAAACTCTGGATTCTGATAGAGGGCCATGAGACTTAGACCTGAGTGCAAAAATGGAGGCTCTAGACCCTTCCAGAGCTGAGATATCGAAAATCAAAATTTCGACCAGAAAAAAAAAACGACAGTGTTACCTTACGTTTTTTTTGGGGGGGCGAAAAATTAAGTATCCCCAATCTTCTCAAAACTCTGGATTCTGATAGAGGGCCATGAGACTTAGACCTGAGTGCAAAATGGAGGCTCTAGACCCTTCCAGAGCTGAGATATCGAAAATCAAAATTTCGACCAGAAAAAAAAAACGACAGTGTTACCCCTTACGTTTTTTTTTTTGGGGGGAAAAATTAAGTATCCCCAATCTTCTCAAAACTCTGGATTCTGATAGAGGGCCATGAGACTTAGACCTGAGTGCAAAAATGGAGGCTCTAGACCCTTCCAGAGCTGAGATATCGAAACTCAAAATTTTGACCAGAAAAAAAAAAACGACAGTGTTACCCCTTACGTTTTTTTTTTGGGGCGAAAAATTAAGTATCCCCAATCTTCTCAAAACTCTGGATTCTGATAGAGGGCCATGAGACTTAGACCTGAGTGCAAAAATGGAGGCTCTAGACCCTTCCAGAGCTGAGATATCGAAACTCAAAATTTTGACCAGAAAAAAAAACGACAGTGTTACCCCTTACGTTTTTTTTTTTGGGCGAAAAATTAAGTATCCCAATCTTCTCAAAACTCTGGATTCTGATAGAGGGCCATGAGACTTAGACCTGAGTGCAAAAATGGAGGCTCTAGACCCTTCCAGAGCTGAGATATCGAAACTCAAAATTTCGACCAGAAAAAAAAAACGACAGTGTTACCCCTTACGTTTTTTTTTTTGGGCGAAAAATTAAGTATCCCCAATCTTCTCAAAACTCTGGATTCTGATAGAGGGCCATGAGACTTAGACCTGAGTGCAAAAATGGAGGCTCTAGACCCTTCCAGAGCTGAGATATCGAAACTCAAAATTTCGACCAGAAAAAAAACGACAGTGTTACCCCTTACGTTTTTTTTTTGGGGGGCAAAAATTAAGTATCCCCAATCTTCTCAAACTCTGGATTCTGATAGAGGGCCATGAGACTTAGACCTGAGTGCAAAAATGGAGGCTCTAGACCCTTCCAGAGCTGAGATATCGAAACTCAAAATTTCGACCAGAAAAAAAAAACGACAGTGTTACCCCTTACGTTTTTTTTTTTTGGGCGAAAAAATAAGTATCCCAATCTTCTCAAAACTCTGGATTCTGATAGAGGGCCATGAGACTTAGACCTGAGTGCAAAAATGGAGGCTCTAGACCCTTCCAGAGCTGAGATATCGAAACTCAAAATTTCGACCAGAAAAAAAAAACGACAGTGTTACCCCTTACGTTTTTTTTTGGGGGGAAAATTAAGTATCCCCAATCTTCTCAAAACTCTGGATTCTGATAGAGGGCCATGAGACTTAGACCTGAGTGCAAAAATGGAGGCTCTAGACCCTTCCAGAGCTGAGATATCGAAACTCAAAATTTCGACCAGAAAAAAAAACGACAGTGTTACCCCTTACGTTTTTTTTGGGGGGGGAAAAAATTAAGTATCCCCAATCTTCTCAAAACTCTGGATTCTGATAGAGGGCCATGAGACTTAGACCTGAGTGCAAAAATGGAGGCTCTAGACCCTTCCAGAGCTGAGATATCGAAAATCAAAATTTCGACCAGAAAAAAAAAACGACAGTGTTACCCTTACGTTTTTTTTTTTTTGGCGAAAAATTAAGTATCCCCAATCTTCTCAAAACTCTGGATTCTGATAGAGGGCCATGAGACTTAGACCTGAGTGCAAAAATGGAGGCTCTAGACCCTTCCAGAGCTGAGATATCGAAACTCAAAATTTCGACCAGAAAAAAAAAACGACAGTGTTACCCCTTACGTTTTTTTTTGGGGCGAAAAATTAAGTATCCCCAATCTTCTCAAAACTCTGGATTCTGATAGAGGGCCATGAGACTTAGACCTGAGTGCAAAAATGGAGGCTCTAGACCCTTCCAGAGCTGAGATATCGAAAATCAAAATTTCGACCAGAAAAAAAAAAACGACAGTGTTACCCCTTACGTTTTTTTTTTGGGGCGAAAAATTAAGTATCCCCAATCTTCTCAAAACTCTGGATTCTGATAGAGGGCCATGAGACTTAGACCTGAGTGCAAAATGGAGGCTCTAGACCCTTCCAGAGCTGAGATATCGAAACTCAAAATTTCGACCGAAAAAAAAAACACGACAGTGTTACCCCTTACGTTTTTTTTTTTGGGGCGAAAATTAAGTATCCCAATCTTCCAAAAACTCTGGATTCTGATAGAGGGCCATGAGACTTAGACCTGAGTGCAAAAATGGAGGCTCTAGACCCTTCCAGAGCTGAGATATCGAAACTCAAAATTTCGACCAGAAAAAAAAAACGACAGTGTTACCCCTTACGTTTTTTTTTTTGGGCGAAAAATTAAGTATCCCCAATCTTCTCAAACTCTGGATTTTGATAGAGGGCCATGAGACTTAGACCTGAGTGCAAAAATGGAGGCTTTAGACCCTTCCAGAGCTGAGATATCGAAAACAAAATTTCGACCAGAAAAAAAAAACGACAGTGTTACCCCTTACGTTTTTTTTTTGGGGCGAAAAATTAAGTATCCCCAATCTTCTCAAAACTCTGGATTCTGATAGAGGGCCATGAGACTTAGACCTGAGTGCAAAAATGGAGGCTCTAGACCCTTCCAGAGCTGAGATATCGAAACTCAAAATTTCGACCAGAAAAAAAAAAACGACAGTGTTACCCCTTACGTTTTTTTTTTTGGGCGAAAAAATAAGTATCCCCAATCTTCTCAAAACTCTGGATTCTGATAGAGGGCCATGAGACTTAGACCTGAGTGCAAAAATGGAGGCTCTAGACCCTTCCAGAGCTGAGATATCGAAACTCAAAATTTCGACCAGAAAAAAAAAACGACAGTGTTACCCCTTACGTTTTTTTTTTTTTTGGGCGAAAAATTAAGTATCCCAATCTTCTCAAAACTCTGGATTCTGATAGAGGGCCATGAGACTTAGACCTGAGTGCAAAAATGGAGGCTCTAGACCCTTCCAGAGCTGAGATATCGAAACTCAAAATTTCGACCAAAAAAAAAAACGACAGTGTTACCCCTTACGTTTTTTTTTTTTGGGCGAAAAATTAAGTATCCCCAATCTTCTCAAACTCTGGATTCTGATAGAGGGCCATGAGACTTAGACCTGAGTGCAAAAATGGAGGCTCTAGACCCTTCCAGAGCTGAGATATCGAAACTCAAAATTTCGACCAGAAAAAAAAACGACAGTGTTACCCCTTACGTTTTTTTTTTTGGGGCGAAAAATTAAGTATCCCCAATCTTCTCAAAACTCTGGATTCTGATAGAGGGCCATGAGACTTAGACCTGAGTGCAAAAATGGAGGCTCTAGACCCTTCCAGAGCTGAGATATCGAAACTCAAAATTTCGACCAGAAAAAAAAAAACGACAGTGTTACCCCTTACGTTTTTTTTTTTGGGCGAAAAATTAAGTATCCCCAATCTTCTCAAAACTCTGGATTCTGATAGAGGGCCATGAGACTTAGACCTGAGTGCAAAAATGGAGGCTCTAGACCCTTCCAGAGCTGAGATATCGAAACTCAAAATTTCGACCAGAAAAAAAAACGACAGTGTTACCCCTTACGTTTTTTTTTGGGGGGGGAAAAATTAAGTATCTCAATCTTCTCAAAACTCTGGATTCTGATAGAGGGCCATGAGACTTAGACCTGAGTGCAAAAATGGAGGCTCTAGACCCTTCCAGAGCTGAGATATCGAAACTCAAAATTCGACCAGAAAAAAAAAACGACAGTGTTACCCCTTACGTTTTTTTTTTGGGCGAAAAATTAAGTATCCCCAATCTTCTCAAAACTCTGGATTCTGATAGAGGGCCATGAGACTTAGACCTGAGTGCAAAAATGGAGGCTCTAGACCCTTCCAGAGCTGAGATATCGAAACTCAAAAATTTCGACCAGAAAAAAAAACGACAGTGTTACCCCTTACGTTTTTTTTTTTTGGGCGAAAAATTAAGTATCCCCAATCTTCTCAAAACTCTGGATTCTGATAGAGGGCCATGAGACTTAGACCTGAGTGCAAAAATGGAGGCTCTAGACCCTTCCAGAGCTGAGATATCGAAACTCAAAATTTCGACCAGAAAAAAAAAACGACAGTGTTACCCCTTACGTTTTTTTTTTGGGGGGAAAAATTAAGTATCCCCAATCTTCTCAAAACTCTGGATTCTGATAGAGGGCCATGAGACTTAGACCTGAGTGCAAAAATGGAGGCTCTAGACCCTTCCAGAGCTGAGATATCGAAACTCAAAATTTCGACCAGAAAAAAAAAACGACAGTGTTACCCCTTACGTTTTTTTTTTTTTGGGCGAAAAATTAAGTATCCCCAATCTTCTCAAAACTCTGGATTCTGATAGAGGGCCATGAGACTTAGACCTGAGTGCAAAAATGGAGGCTCTAGACCCTTCCAGAGCTGAGATATCGAAACTCAAAATTTCGACCAGAAAAAAACGACAGTGTTACCCCTTACGTTTTTTTTTTTTGGGCGAAAAATTAAGTATCCCAATCTTCTCAAAACTCTGGATTCTGATAGAGGGCCATGAGACTTAGACCTGAGTGCAAAAATGGAGGCTCTAGACCCTTCCAGAGCTGAGATATCGAAACTCAAAATTTCGACCGAAAAAAAAAAAACGACAGTGTTACCCCTTACGTTTTTTTTTTTTGGGCGAAAAATTAAGTATCCCCAATCTTCTCAAAACTCTGGATTCTGATAGAGGGCCATGAGACTTAGACCTGAGTGCAAAAATGGAGGCTCTAGACCCTTCCAGAGCTGAGATATCGAAACTCAAAATTTCGACCAGAAAAAAAAACGACAGTGTTACCCCTTACGTTTTTTTTTTGGGCGAAAAAATAAAGTTTCCCCAATCTTCTCAAAACTCTGGATTCTGATAGAGGGCCATGAGACTTAGACCTGAGTGCAAAAATGGAGGCTCTAGACCCTTCCAGAGCTGAGATATCGAAACTCAAATTTCGACCAGAAAAAAAAAAACGACAGTGTTACCCCTTACGTTTTTTTTTTTGGGCGAAAAATTAAGTATCCCAATCTTCTCAAAACTCTGGATTCTGATAGAGGGCCATGAGACTTAGACCTGAGTGCAAAAATGGAGGCTCTAGACCCTTCCAGAGCTGAGATATCGAAACTCAAAATTTCGACCGAAAAAAAAAACGACAGTGTTACCCCTTACGTTTTTTTTTTTGGGGGGAAAATTAAGTTTCCCAATCTTCTCAAAACTCTGGATTCTGATAGAGGGCCATGAGACTTAGACCTGAGTGCAAAAATGGAGGCTCTAGCCCTTCCAGAGCTGAGATATCGAAACTCAAAATTTCGACCAGAAAAAAAAAACGACAGTGTTACCCCTTACGTTTTTTTTTTGGGCGAAAAATTAAGTTTCCCCAATCTTCTCAAAACTCTGGATTCTGATAGAGGGCCATGAGACTTAGACCTGAGTGCAAAATGGAGGCTCTAGACCCTTCCAGAGCTGAGATATCGAAACTCAAAATTTCGACCAGAAAAAAAAACGACAGTGTTACCCCTTACGTTTTTTTTTTTGGGCGAAAAATTAAGTTTCCCCAATCTTCTCAAAACTCTGGATTCTGATAGAGGGCCATGAGACTTAGACCTGAGTGCAAAAATGGAGGCTCTAGACCCTTCCAGAGCTGAGATATCGAAACTCAAAATTTCGACCAGAAAAAAAAACGACAGTGTTACCCCTTACGTTTTTTTTTTTGGGGCGAAAAATTAAGTTTCCCCAATCTTCTCAAAACTCTGGATTCTGATAGAGGGCCATGAGACTTAGACCTGAGTGCAAAAATGGAGGCTCTAGACCCTTCCAGAGCTGAGATATCGAAACTCAAAATTTCGACCGAAAAAAAAAAACGACAGTGTTACCCCTTACGTTTTTTTTTTTTTGGCGAAAAATTAAGTTTCCCCAATCTTCTCAAAACTCTGGATTCTGATAGAGGGCCATGAGACTTAGACCTGAGTGCAAAAATGGAGGCTCTAGACCCTTCCAGAGCTGAGATATCGAAACTCAAAATTTCGACCAGAAAAAAAACGACAGTGTTACCCTTACGTTTTTTTTTTTTGGGCGAAAAATTAAGTTTCCCAATCTTCTCAAAACTCTGGATTCTGATAGAGGGCCATGAGACTTAGACCTGAGTGCAAAAATGGAGGCTCTAGACCCTTCCAGAGCTGAGATATCGAAACTCAAAATTTCGACCAGAAAAAAAAAAACGACAGTGTTACCCTTACGTTTTTTTTTTTTTGGGCGAAAAATTAAGTTTCCCAATCTTCTCAAAACTCTGGATTCTGATAGAGGGCCATGAGACTTAGACCTGAGTGCAAAAATGGAGGCTCTAGACCCTTCCAGAGCTGAGATATCGAAACTCAAAATTTCGACCCGAAAAAAAAAACGACAGTGTTACCCCTTACGTTTTTTTTTTGGGGGCGAAAAATTAAGTTTCTCAAATCTTCTCAAACTCTGGATTCTGATAGAGGGCCATGAGACTTAGACCTGAGTGCAAAAATGGAGGCTCTAGACCCTTCCAGAGCTGAGATATCGAAACTCAAAATTTCGACCAAAAAAAAACGACAGTGTTACCCCTTACGTTTTTTTTTTTTTGGCGAAAAATTAAGTTTCCCAATCTTCTCAAAACTCTGGATTCTGATAGAGGGCCATGAGACTTAGACCTGAGTGCAAAAATGGAGGCTCTAGACCCTTCCAGAGCTGAGATATCGAAACTCAAAATTCGACCCGAAAAAAAAACGACAGTGGTACCCCTTACGTTTTTTTTTTTTGGGCGAAAAATTAAGTTTCTCCAATCTTCTCAAAACTCTGGATTCTGATAGAGGGCCATGAGACTTAGACCTGAGTGCAAAAATGGAGGCTCTAGCCCCTTCCAGAGCTGAGATATCGAAACTCAAAAATTCGACCCGAAAAAAAAACGACAGTGGTACCCCTTACGTTTTTTTTTTTGGGCGAAAAATTAAGTTTCTCCAATCTTCTCAAAACTCTGGATTCTGATAGAGGGCCATGAGACTTAGACCTGAGTGCAAAAATGGAGGCTCTAGCCCTTCCAGAGCTGAGATATCGAAACTCAAAAATTTCGACCCGAAAAAAAAACGACAGTGGTACCCCTTACGTTTTTTTTTTGGGCGAAAAATTAAGTTTCTCCAATCTTCTCAAAACTCTGGATTCTGATAGAGGGCCATGAGACTTAGACCTGAGTGCAAAAATGGAGGCTCTAGCCCCTTCCAGAGCTGAGATATCGAAACTCAAAATTCGGCCCGAAAAAAAAAACGACAGTGGTACCCCTTACGTTTTTTTTTTTTTGGCGAAAAATTAAGTTTCTCCAATCTTCTCAAAACTCTGGATTCTGATAGAGGGCCATGAGACTTAGACCTGAGTGCAAAAATGGAGGCTCTAGCCCCTTCCAGAGCTGAGATATCGAAACTCAAAATTCGACCCGAAAAAAAAAACGACAGTGGTACCCCTTACGTTTTTTTTTTGGGGCGAAAAATTAAGTTTCTCCAATCTTCTCAAAACTCTGGATTCTGATAGAGGGCCATGAGACTTAGACCTGAGTGCAAAAATGGAGGCTCTAGCCCCTTCCAGAGCTGAGATATCGAAACTCAAAATTCGGCCCGAAAAAAAAAAAAAACGACAGTTTTGTTTTTTTTTTGGGCGAAAAATTAAGTTTCTCCAATCTTCCAAAACTCTGGATTCTGATAGAGGGCCATGAGACTTAGACCTGAGTGCAAAAATGGAGGCTCTAGCCCCTTCCAGAGCTGAGATATCGAAACTCAAAAATTCGCCCGAAAAAAAAAACGACAGTGGTACCCCTTACGTTTTTTTTTTTTTTGGCGAAAAATTAAGTTTCTCCAATCTTTCCAAAACTCTGGATTCTGATAGAGGGCCATGAGACTTAGACCTGAGTGCAAAAATGGAGGCTCTAGACCCTTCCAGAGCTGAGATATCGAAACTCAAAAATTCGGCCCGAAAAAAAAAACGACAGTGGTACCCCTTACGTTTTTTTTTTTGGGCGAAAAATTAAGTTTCTCCAATCTTCCCAAAACTCTGGATTCTGATAGAGGGCCATGAGACTTAGACCTGAGTGCAAAAATGGAGGCTCTAGCCCTTCCAGAGCTGAGATATCGAAACTCAAAAATTCGGCCCGAAAAAAAAAAACGACAGTGGTACCCCTTACGTTTTTTTTTTTGGGCGAAAAATTAAGTTTCTCCAATCTTCCTCAAACTCTGGATTCTGATAGAGGGCCATGAGACTTAGACCTGAGTGCAAAAATGGAGGCTCTAGCCCTTCCAGAGCTGAGATATCGAAACTCAAAATTCGGCCCGAAAAAAAAAAACGACAGTGGTACCCCTTACGTTTTTTTTTTTGGCGAAAAATTAAGTTTCTCCAATCTTCAAAACTCTGGATTCTGATAGAGGGCCATGAGACTTAGACCTGAGTGCAAAAATGGAGGCTCTAGCCCCTTCCAGAGCTGAGATATCGAAACTCAAAATTCGGCCCGAAAAAAAAAAGACAGTGGTACCCCTTACGTTTTTTTTTTGGGCGAAAAATTAAGTTTCTCCCAATCTTCTCAAACTCTGGATTCTGATAGAGGGCCATGAGACTTAGACCTGAGTGCAAAAATGGAGGCTCTAGCCCCTTCCAGAGCTGAGATATCGAAACTCAAAAATTCGGCCCGAAAAAAAAAAACGACAGTGGTACCCCTTACGTTTTTTTTTTTTGGGCGAAAAATTAAGTTTCTCCAATCTTCCCAAACTCTGGATTCTGATAGAGGGCCATGAGACTTAGACCTGAGTGCAAAAATGGAGGCTCTAGCCCCTTCCAGAGCTGAGATATCGAAACTCAAAAATTCGACCCGAAAAAAAAACGACAGTGGTACCCCTTACGTTTTTTTTTTTTGGGCGAAAAATTAAGTTTCTCCAATCTTCTCAAAACTCTGGATTCTGATAGAGGGCCATGAGACTTAGACCTGAGTGCAAAAATGGAGGCTCTAGCCCTTCCAGAGCTGAGATATCGAAACTCAAAAATTCGGCCCGAAAAAAAAACGACAGTGGTACCCCTTACGTTTTTTTTTTTTGGGCGAAAAATTAAGTTTCTCCAATCTTCCAAATTCTGATAGAGGGCCATGAGACTTAGACCTGAGTGCAAAAATGGAGGCTCTAGCCCCTTCCAGAGCTGAGATATCGAAACTCAAAAATTCGGCCCGAAAAAAAAAACGACAGTGGTACCCCTTACGTTTTTTTTTTGGGGCGAAAAATTAAGTTTCTCCAATCTTCTCCAAATTCTGATAGAGGGCCATGAGACTTAGACCTGAGTGCAAAAATGGAGGCTCTAGCCCCTTCCAGAGCTGAGATATCGAAACTCAAATTCGGCCCGAAAAAAAAACGACAGTGGTACCCCTTACGTTTTTTTTTGGGCGAAAAAATTAAGTTTCTCCAATCTTCCCAAAATTCTGATAGAGGGCTATGAGACTTAGACCTGAGTGCAAAAATGGAGGCTCTAGCCCCTTCCAGAGCTGAGATATCGAAACTCAAAAATTCGGCCAGAAAAACCCAGTGCCTTACGTTTTTTTTTTTGGGCGAAAAATTAAGTTTCCCAATCTTCCCAAATCTGATAGAGGGCCATGAGACTTAGACCTGAGTGCAAAAATGGAGGCTCTAGCCCCTTCCAGAGCTGAGATATCGAAACTCAAAAATTCGGCCCGAAAAAAAAACGACAGTGGTACCCCTTACGTTTTTTTTTTGGGCGAAAAATTAAGTTTCTCCAATCTTCCAAAACTCTGGATTCTGATAGAGGGCCATGAGACTTAGACCTGAGTGCAAAAATGGAGGCTCTAGCCCCTTCCAGAGCTGAGATATCGAAACTCAAAAATTCGGCCCGAAAAAAAAACGACAGTGGTACCCCTTACGTTTTTTTTTTGGGCGAAAAATTAAGTTTCTCCAATCTTCCCATTCTGATAGAGGGCCATGAGACTTAGACCTGAGTGCAAAAATGGAGGCTCTAGCCCTTCCAGAGCTGAGATATCGAAACTCAAAAATTCGGCCCGAAAAAAAAACGACAGTGGTACCCCTTACGTTTTTTTTTTTTGGGCGAAAAATTAAGTTTCTCCAATCTTCCCAAATTCTGATAGAGGGCCATGAGACTTAGACCTGAGTGCAAAAATGGAGGCTCTAGCCCCTTCCAGAGCTGAGATATCGAAACTCAAAAATTCGGCCCGAAAAAAAAAACGACAGTGGTACCCCTTACGTTTTTTTTTTGGGCGAAAAATTAAGTTTCTCCAATCTTCCCAAATTCTGATAGAGGGCCATGAGACTTAGACCTGAGTGCAAAAATGGAGGCTCTAGCCCCTTCCAGAGCTGAGATATCGAAACTCAAAAATTCGGCCCGAAAAAAAAACGACAGTGGTACCCCTTACGTTTTTTTTTTGGGGCGAAAAATTAAGTTTCTCCAATCTTCCCAAATTCTGATAGAGGGCCATGAGACTTAGACCTGAGTGCAAAAATGGAGGCTCTAGCCCCTTCCAGAGCTGAGATATCGAAACTCAAAAATTCGGCCCGAAAAAAAAAACGACAGTGGTACCCCTTACGTTTTTTTTTTGGGCGAAAAATTAAGTTTCTCCAATCTTCCCAAATTCTGATAGAGGGCCATGAGACTTAGACCTGAGTGCAAAAATGGAGGCTCTAGCCCCTTCCAGAGCTGAGATATCGAAACTCAAAAATTCGGCCCGAAAAAAAAACGACAGTGGTACCCCTTACGTTTTTTTTTTGGGCGAAAAATTAAGTTTCTCCAATCTTCCCAAATTCTGATAGAGGGCCATGAGACTTAGACCTGAGTGCAAAAATGGAGGCTCTAGCCCCTTCCAGAGCTGAGATATCGAAACTCAAAAATTCGGCCCGAAAAAAAAACGACAGTGGTACCCCTTACGTTTTTTTTTTTGGGCGAAAAATTAAGTTTCTCCAATCTTCCCAAATTCTGATAGAGGGCCATGAGACTTAGACCTGAGTGCAAAAATGGAGGCTCTAGCCCCTTCCAGAGCTGAGATATCGAAACTCAAAAATTCGGCCCGAAAAAAAAACGACAGTGGTACCCCTTACGTTTTTTTTTTGGGCGAAAAATTAAGTTTCTCCAATCTTCCCAAATTCTGATAGAGGGCCATGAGACTTAGACCTGAGTGCAAAAATGGAGGCTCTAGCCCCTTCCAGAGCTGAGATATCGAAACTCAAAAATTCGGCCGAAAAAAAAACGACAGTCCACGAAAAAAAAACGACAGTGGTACCCCTTACGTTTTTTTTTTTGGGCGAAAATTAAGTTTCTCCAATCTTCCCAAATTCTGATAGAGGGCCATGAGACTTAGACCTGAGTGCAAAAATGGAGGCTCTAGCCCCTTCCAGAGCTGAGATATCGAAACTCAAAAATTCGGCCCGAAAAAAAAAACGACAGTGGTACCCCTTACGTTTTTTTTTTTTTGGCGAAAAATTAAGTTTCTCCAATCTTCCCAAAACTCTGGATTCTGATAGAGGCCATGAGACTTAGACCTGAGTGCAAAAATGGAGGCTCTAGCCCCTTCCAGAGCTGAGATATCGAAACTCAAAAATTCGGCCCGAAAAAAAAAACGACAGTGGTACCCCTTACGTTTTTTTTTTTGGGCGAAAAATTAAGTTTCTCCAATCTTCCCAAAACTCTGGATTCTGATAGAGGGCCATGAGACTTAGACCTGAGTGCAAAAATGGAGGCTCTAGCCCCTTCCAGAGCTGAGATATCGAAACTCAAAAATTCGGCCCGAAAAAAAAACGACAGTGGTACCCCTTACTTTTTTTTTTTGGGCGAAAAATTAAGTTTCTCCAATCTTCCAAAACTCTGGATTCTGATAGAGGGCCATGAGACTTAGACCTGAGTGCAAAAATGGAGGCTCTAGCCCCTTCCAGAGCTGAGATATCGAAACTCAAAATTCGGCCCGAAAAAAAAAAACGACAGTGGTACCCCTTACGTTTTTTTTTTTGGGCGAAAAATTAAGTTTCTCCAATCTTCCCAAACTCTGGATTCTGATAGAGGGCCATGAGACTTAGACCTGAGTGCAAAAATGGAGGCTCTAGCCCCTTCCAGAGCTGAGATATCGAAACTCAAAAATTCGGCCCGAAAAAAAAACGACAGTGGTACCCTTACGTTTTTTTTTTGGGCGAAAAATTAAGTTTCTCCAATCTTCCCAAAACTCTGGATTCTGATAGAGGGCCATGAGACTTAGACCTGAGTGCAAAAATGGAGGCTCTAGCCCCTTCCAGAGCTGAGATATCGAAACTCAAAAATTCGGCCCGAAAAAAAAAACGACAGTGGTACCCCTTACGTTTTTTTTTTTTTGGGCGAAAAATTAAGTTTCTCCAATCTTCCCAAATTCTGATAGAGGGCCATGAGACTTAGACCTGAGTGCAAAAATGGAGGCTCTAGCCCCTTCCAGAGCTGAGATATCGAAACTCAAAAATTCGGCCCGAAAAAAAAACGACAGTGGTACCCCTTACGTTTTTTTTTGGGCGAAAAATTAAGTTTCTCCAATCTTCCCAAATTCTAATAGAGGGCCATGAGACTTAGACCTGAGTGCAAAAATGGAGGCTCTAGCCCCTTCCAGAGCTGAGATATCGAAACTCAAAAATTCGGCCCGAAAAAAAAACGACAGTGGTACCCCTTACGTTTTTTTTTTTGGGGCGAAAAATTAAGTTTCTCCAATCTTCCCAAATTCTGATAGAGGGCCATGAGACTTAGACCTGAGTGCAAAAATGGAGGCTCTAGCCCCTTCCAGAGCTGAGATATCGAAACTCAAAAATTCGGCCCGAAAAAAAAAACGACAGTGGTACCCCTTACGTTTTTTTTTTTGGGCGAAAAATTAAGTTTCTCCAATCTTCCCAAATTCTGATAGAGGGCCATGAGACTTAGACCTGAGTGCAAAAATGGAGGCTCTAGCCCCTTCCAGAGCTGAGATATCGAAACTCAAAAATTCGGCCCGAAAAAAAAAACGACAGTGGTACCCCTTACGTTTTTTTTTTGGCGAAAAATTAAGTTTCTCCAATCTTCCCAAATTCTGATAGAGGGCCATGAGACTTAGACCTGAGTGCAAAAATGGAGGCTCTAGCCCCTTCCAGAGCTGAGATATCGAAACTCAAAAATTCGGCCCGAAAAAAAAAACGACAGTGGTACCCCTTACGTTTTTTTTTTGGGCGAAAAATTAAGTTTCTCCAATCTTCCCAAATTCTGATAGAGGGCCATGAGACTTAGACCTGAGTGCAAAAATGGAGGCTCTAGCCCCTTCCAGAGCTGAGATATCGAAACTCAAAAATTCGGCCCGAAAAAAAAAACGACAGTGGTACCCCTTACGTTTTTTTTTTTGGGGCGAAAAATTAAGTTTCTCCAATCTTCCCAAATTCTGATAGAGGGCCATGAGACTTAGACCTGAGTGCAAAAATGGAGGCTCTAGCCCCTTCCAGAGCTGAGATATCGAAACTCAAAAATTCGGCCCGAAAAAAAAACGACAGTGGTACCCCTTACGTTTTTTTTTTTGGGCGAAAAATTAAGTTTCTCCAATCTTCCCAAATTCTGATAGAGGGCCATGAGACTTAGACCTGAGTGCAAAAATGGAGGCTCTAGCCCCTTCCAGAGCTGAGATATCGAAACTCAAAAATTCGGCCCGAAAAAAAAAACGACAGTGGTACCCCTTACGTTTTTTTTTTTGGGCGAAAAATTAAGTTTCTCCAATCTTCCAAATTCTGATAGAGGGCCATGAGACTTAGACCTGAGTGAAAAAATGGAGGCTCTAGCCCCTTCCAGAGCTGAGATATCGAAACTCAAAAATTCGGCCGAAAAAAAACGACAGTGACCGAGAAAAAAACGACAGTGGTACCCCTTACGTTTTTTTTTTTTGGCGAAAAATTAAGTTTCTCCAATCTTCCCAAAACTCTGGATTCTGATAGAGGGCCATGAGACTTAGACCTGAGTGCAAAAATGGAGGCTCTAGCCCCTTCCAGAGCTGAGATATCGAAACTCAAAAATTCGGCCCGAAAAAAAAAACGACAGTGGTACCCCTTACGTTTTTTTTTTTGGGCGAAAAATTAAGTTTCTCCAATCTTCCCAAACTCTGGATTCTGATAGAGGGCCATGAGACTTAGACCTGAGTGCAAAAATGGAGGCTCTAGCCCCTTCCAGAGCTGAGATATCGAAACTCAAAAATTCGGCCCGAAAAAAAAAACGACAGTGGTACCCCTTACGTTTTTTTTTTTTGGGCGAAAAATTAAGTTTCTCCAATCTTCCCAAAACTCTGGATTCTGATAGAGGGCCATGAGACTTAGACCTGAGTGCAAAAATGGAGGCTCTAGCCCCTTCCAGAGCTGAGATATCGAAACTCAAAAATTCGGCCCGAAAAAAAAACGACAGTGGTACCCCTTACGTTTTTTTTTTGGGCGAAAAATTAAGTTTCTCCAATCTTCCCAAAACTCTGGATTCTGATAGAGGGCCATGAGACTTAGACCTGAGTGCAAAAATGGAGGCTCTAGCCCCTTCCAGAGCTGAGATATCGAAACTCAAAAATTCGGCCCGAAAAAAAAACGACAGTGGTACCCCTTACGTTTTTTTTTTTGGGCGAAAAATTAAGTTTCTCCAATCTTCCAAAACTCTGGATTCTGATAGAGGGCCATGAGACTTAGACCTGAGTGCAAAAATGGAGGCTCTAGCCCCTTCCAGAGCTGAGATATCGAAACTCAAAAATTCGGCCCGAAAAAAAAAACGACAGTGGTACCCCTTACGTTTTTTTTTTTGGGCGAAAAATTAAGTTTCTCCAATCTTCCCAAACTCTGGATTCTGATAGAGGGCCATGAGACTTAGACCTGAGTGCAAAAATGGAGGCTCTAGCCCCTTCCAGAGCTGAGATATCGAAACTCAAAAATTCGGCCCGAAAAAAAAACGACAGTGGTACCCCTTACGTTTTTTTTTTTGGGCGAAAAATTAAGTTTCTCCAATCTTCCCAAAACTCTGGATTCTGATAGAGGGCCATGAGACTTAGACCTGAGTGCAAAAATGGAGGCTCTAGCCCCTTCCAGAGCTGAGATATCGAAACTCAAAAATTCGGCCCGAAAAAAAAACGACAGTGGTACCCCTTACGTTTTTTTTTTTGGGCGAAAAATTAAGTTTCTCCAATCTTCCCAAATTCTGATAGAGGGCCATGAGACTTAGACCTGAGTGCAAAAATGGAGGCTCTAGCCCCTTCCAGAGCTGAGATATCGAAACTCAAAAATTCGGCCCGAAAAAAAAAACGACAGTGGTACCCCTTACGTTTTTTTTTTTGGGCGAAAAATTAAGTTTCTCCAATCTTCCCAAATTCTGATAGAGGGCCATGAGACTTAGACCTGAGTGCAAAAATGGAGGCTCTAGCCCCTTCCAGAGCTGAGATATCGAAACTCAAAAATTCGGCCCGAAAAAAAAACGACAGTGGTACCCCTTACGTTTTTTTTTTGGGCGAAAAATTAAGTTTCTCCAATCTTCCCAAATTCTGATAGAGGGCCATGAGACTTAGACCTGAGTGCAAAAATGGAGGCTCTAGCCCCTTCCAGAGCTGAGATATCGAAACTCAAAAATTCAGCCAGTGGTACCCCTTACGTTTTTTTTTTTGGGCGAAAAATTAAGTTTCTCCAATCTTCCCAAATTCTGATAGAGGGCCATGAGACTTAGACCTGAGTGCAAAAATGGAGGCTCTAGCCCCTTCCAGAGCTGAGATATCGAAACTCAAAAATTCGGCCCGAAAAAAAAACGACAGTGGTACCCCTTACGTTTTTTTTTTTGGGGCGAAAAATTAAGTTTCTCCAATCTTCCCAAATTCTGATAGAGGGCCATGAGACTTAGACCTGAGTGCAAAAATGGAGGCTCTAGCCCCTTCCAGAGCTGAGATATCGAAACTCAAAAATTCGGCCCGAAAAAAAAACGACAGTGGTACCCCTTACGTTTTTTTTTTTGGGCGAAAAATTAAGTTTCTCCAATCTTCCCAAAACTCTGGATTCTGATAGAGGGCCATGAGACTTAGACCTGAGTGCAAAAATGGAGGCTCTAGCCCCTTCCAGAGCTGAGATATCGAAACTCAAAAATTCGGCCCGAAAAAAAAACGACAGTGGTACCCCTTACGTTTTTTTTTTTTGGGCGAAAAATTAAGTTTCTCCAATCTTCCCAAATTCTGATAGAGGGCCATGAGACTTAGACCTGAGTGCAAAAATGGAGGCTCTAGCCCCTTCCAGAGCTGAGATATCGAAACTCAAAAATTCGGCCCGAAAAAAAAAACGACAGTGGTACCCCTTACGTTTTTTTTTTGGGCGAAAAATTAAGTTTCTCCAATCTTCCCAAATTCTGATAGAGGGCCATGAGACTTAGACCTGAGTGCAAAAATGGAGGCTCTAGCCCCTTCCAGAGCTGAGATATCGAAACTCAAAAATTCGGCCCGAAAAAAAAAACGACAGTGGTACCCCTTACGTTTTTTTTTTGGGCGAAAAATTAAGTTTCTCCAATCTTCCCAAATTCTGATAGAGGGCCATGAGACTTAGACCTGAGTGCAAAAATGGAGGCTCTAGCCCCTTCCAGAGCTGAGATATCGAAACTCAAAAATTCGGCCCGAAAAAAAAACGACAGTGGTACCCCTTACGTTTTTTTTTTGGGCGAAAAATTAAGTTTCTCCAATCTTCCCAAATTCTGATAGAGGGCCATGAGACTTAGACCTGAGTGCAAAAATGGAGGCTCTAGCCCCTTCCAGAGCTGAGATATCGAAACTCAAAAATTCGGCCCGAAAAAAAAAACGACAGTGGTACCCCTTACGTTTTTTTTTGGGCGAAAAATTAAGTTTCTCCAATCTTCCAAATCTGATAGAGAGGCCATGAGACTTAGACCTGAGTGCAAAAATGGAGGCTCTAGCCCCTTCCAGAGCTGAGATATCGAAACTCAAAAATTCGGCCCGAAAAAAAAAACGACAGTGGTACCCCTTACGTTTTTTTTGGGCGAAAAATTAAGTTTCTCCAATCTTCCCAAAATTCTGATAGAGGGCCATGAGACTTAGACCTGAGTGCAAAAATGGAGGCTCTAGCCCTTTCCAGAGCTGAGATATCGAAACTCAAAAATTCGGCCCGAAAAAAAAAACGACAGTGGTACCCCTTACGTTTTTTTTTTGGGCGAAAAATTAAGTTTCTCCAATCTTCCCAAATTCTGATAGAGGGCCATGAGACTTAGACCTGAGTGCAAAAATGGAGGCTCTAGCCCCTTCCAGAGCTGAGATATCGAAACTCAAAAATTCGGCCCGAAAAAAAAACGACAGTGGTACCCCTTACGTTTTTTTTTTTGGGCGAAAAATTAAGTTTCTCCAATCTTCCCAAATTCTGATAGAGGGCCATGAGACTTAGACCTGAGTGCAAAAATGGAGGCTCTAGCCCCTTCCAGAGCTGAGATATCGAAACTCAAAAATTCGGCCCGAAAAAAAAAACGACAGTGTACGTTACCGCGTTTACGTTTTTTTTTTGGGCGCGAAAAATTAAGTTTCTCCAATCTTCCCAAATTCTGATAGAGGGCCATGAGACTTAGACCTGAGTGCAAAAATGGAGGCTCTAGCCCCTTCCAGAGCTGAGATATCGAAACTCAAAAATTCGGCCCGAAAAAAAAAAACGACAGTGGTACCCCTTACGTTTTTTTTTTTTTCGGCAAAATTAAGTTTCTCCAATCTTCCAAAACTGGATTCTGATAGAGGGCCATGAGACTTAGACCTGAGTGCAAAAATGGAGGCTCTAGCCCCTTCCAGAGCTGAGATATCGAAACTCAAAAATTCGGCCCGAAAAAAAAACGACAGTGGTACCCCTTACGTTTTTTTTTTTGGGCGAAAATTAAGTTTCTCCAATCTTCCCAATCTGGATTCTGATAGAGGGCCATGAGACTTAGACCTGAGTGCAAAAATGGAGGCTCTAGCCCTTCCAGAGCTGAGATATCGAAACTCAAAAATTCGGCCCGAAAAAAAAAACGACAGTGGTACCCCTTACGTTTTTTTTTTTTGGGCGAAAAATTAAGTTTCCCAATCTTCCCAAAACTCTGGATTCTGATAGAGGGCCATGAGACTTAGACCTGAGTGCAAAAATGGAGGCTCTAGCCCCTTCCAGAGCTGAGATATCGAAACTCAAAAATTCGGCCCGAAAAAAAAAACGACAGTGGTACCCCTTACGTTTTTTTTTTGGGCGAAAAATTAAGTTTCTCCAATCTTCCCAAAACTTCTGGATTCTGATAGAGGGCCATGAGACTTAGACCTGAGTGCAAAAATGGAGGCTCTAGCCCCTTCCAGAGCTGAGATATCGAAACTCAAAAATTCGGCCGAAAAAAAAAACGACAGTGGTACCCCTTACGTTTTTTTTTTTTGGGCGAAAAATTAAGTTTCTCCAATCTTCCCAAACTCTGGATTCTGATAGAGGCCATGAGACTTAGACCTGAGTGCAAAAATGGAGGCTCTAGCCCCTTCCAGAGCTGAGATATCGAAACTCAAAAATTCGGCCCGAAAAAAAAAACGACAGTGGTACCCCTTACGTTTTTTTTTTTTGGGCGAAAAATTAAGTTTCTCCAATCTTCAAAACTCTGGATTCTGATAGAGGGCCATGAGACTTAGACCTGAGTGCAAAAATGGAGGCTCTAGCCCCTTCCAGAGCTGAGATATCGAAACTCAAAAATTCGGCCCGAAAAAAAAACGACAGTGGTACCCCTTACGTTTTTTTTTTGGGGCGAAAAATTAAGTTTCTCCAATCTTCCCAAATTCTGATAGAGGGCCATGAGACTTAGACCTGAGTGCAAAAATGGAGGCTCTAGCCCCTTCCAGAGCTGAGATATCGAAACTCAAAAATTCGGCCCGAAAAAAAAACGACAGTGGTACCCCTTACGTTTTTTTTTTTTGGGCGAAAAAATTAAGTTTCTCCAATCTTCCCAAATTCTGATAGAGGGCCATGAGACTTAGACCTGAGTGCAAAAATGGAGGCTCTAGCCCCTTCCAGAGCTGAGATATCGAAACTCAAAAATTCGGCCCGAAAAAAAAACGACAGTGGTACCCCTTACGTTTTTTTTTTTGGGCGAAAAATAAGTTTCTCCAATCTTCCCAAATTCTGATAGAGGGCCATGAGACTTAGACCTGAGTGCAAAAATGGAGGCTCTAGCCCCTTCCAGAGCTGAGATATCGAAACTCAAAAATTCGGCCCGAAAAAAAAACGACAGTGGTACCCCTTACGTTTTTTTTTTTGGGGCGAAAAATTAAGTTTCTCCAATCTTCCCAAATTCTGATAGAGGGCCATGAGACTTAGACCTGAGTGCAAAAATGGAGGCTCTAGCCCCTTCCAGAGCTGAGATATCGAAACTCAAAAATTCGGCCCGAAAAAAAAACGACAGTGGTACCCCTTACGTTTTTTTTTGGGCGAAAAATTAAGTTTCTCCAATCTTCCCAAATTCTGATAGAGGGCCATGAGACTTAGACCTGAGTGCAAAAATGGAGGCTCTAGCCCCTTCCAGAGCTGAGATATCGAAACTCAAAAATTCGGCCCGAAAAAAAAAACGACAGTGGTACCCCTTACGTTTTTTTTTTTGGGCGAAAAATTAAGTTTCTCCAATCTTCCCAAATCTGATAGAGGGGCCATGAGACTTAGACCTGAGTGCAAAAATGGAGGCTCTAGCCCCTTCCAGAGCTGAGATATCGAAACTCAAAAATTCGGCCCGAAAAAAAAAACGACAGTGGTACCCCTTACGTTTTTTTTTTGGGGGCGAAAAATTAAGTTTCTCCAATCTTCCCAAATTCTGATAGAGGGCCATGAGACTTAGACCTGAGTGCAAAAATGGAGGCTCTAGCCCCTTCCAGAGCTGAGATATCGAAACTCAAAAATTCGGCCGGAAAAAAAAAAAACAGTGGTACCCCTTACGTTTTTTTTTTTTTTGGCGAAAAATTAAGTTTCTCCAATCTTCCCAAATTCTGATAGAGGGCCATGAGACTTAGACCTGAGTGCAAAAATGGAGGCTCTAGCCCCTTCCAGAGCTGAGATATCGAAACTCAAAAAATTCGGCCCGAAAAAAAAAACGACAGTGGTACCCCTTACGTTTTTTTTTTGGGGCGAAAAATTAAGTTTCTCCAATCTTCCCAAAATTCTGATAGAGGGCCATGAGACTTAGACCTGAGTGCAAAAATGGAGGCTCTAGCCCCTTCCAGAGCTGAGATATCGAAACTCAAAAATTCGGCCCGAAAAAAAAAACTGACCAGTGGTACCCTTACGTTTTTTTTTTTGGCGAAAAATTAAGTTTCTCCAATCTTCCCAAAACTCTGGATTCTGATAGAGGGCCATGAGACTTAGACCTGAGTGCAAAAATGGAGGCTCTAGCCCCTTCCAGAGCTGAGATATCGAAACTCAAAAATTCGGCCCGAAAAAAAAAACGACAGTGGTACCCCTTACGTTTTTTTTTTTGGGCGAAAAATTAAGTTTCTCCAATCTTCCCAAAACTCTGGATTCTGATAGAGGGCCATGAGACTTAGACCTGAGTGCAAAAATGGAGGCTCTAGCCCCTTCCAGAGCTGAGATATCGAAACTCAAAAATTCGGCCCGAAAAAAAAACGACAGTGGTACCCCTTACGTTTTTTTTTTTTGGGCGAAAAATTAAGTTTCTCCAATCTTCCCAAAACTCTGGATTCTGATAGAGGGCCATGAGACTTAGACCTGAGTGCAAAAATGGAGGCTCTAGCCCTTCCAGAGCTGAGATATCGAAACTCAAAAATTCGGCCCGAAAAAAAAAACGACAGTGGTACCCCTTACGTTTTTTTTTTTGGGCGAAAAATTAAGTTTCTCCAATCTTCCCAAACTCTGGATTCTGATAGAGGGCCATGAGACTTAGACCTGAGTGCAAAAATGGAGGCTCTAGCCCCTTCCAGAGCTGAGATATCGAAACTCAAAAATTCGGCCCGAAAAAAAACGACAGTGGTACCCCTTACGTTTTTTTTTTTGGGCGAAAAATTAAGTTTCTCCAATCTTCCCAAAACTCTGGATTCTGATAGAGGGCCATGAGACTTAGACCTGAGTGCAAAAATGGAGGCTCTAGCCCCTTCCAGAGCTGAGATATCGAAACTCAAAAATTCGGCCCGAAAAAAAAAACGACAGTGGTACCCCTTACGTTTTTTTTTTTTTGGGCGAAAAATTAAGTTTCTCCAATCTTCCCAAACTCTGGATTCTGATAGAGGGCCATGAGACTTAGACCTGAGTGCAAAAATGGAGGCTCTAGCCCCTTCCAGAGCTGAGATATCGAAACTCAAAAATTCGGCCCGAAAAAAAAACGACAGTGGTACCCCTTACGTTTTTTTTTTTTGGGCGAAAAATTAAGTTTCTCCAATCTTCTCAAAACTCTGGATTCTGATAGAGGGCCATGAGACTTAGACCTGAGTGCAAAAATGGAGGCTCTAGCCCTTTCCAGAGCTGAGATATCGAAACTCAAAAATTCGGCCCGAAAAAAAAACGACAGTGGTACCCCTTACGTTTTTTTTTTTGGGCGAAAAATTAAGTTTCTCCAATCTTCCCAATTCTGATAGAGGGCCATGAGACTTAGACCTGAGTGCAAAAATGGAGGCTCTAGCCCCTTCCAGAGCTGAGATATCGAAACTCAAAAATTCGGCCCGAAAAAAAAAACGACAGTGGTACCCCTTACGTTTTTTTTTTGGGGCGAAAAATTAAGTTTCTCCAATCTTCCCAAATTCTGATAGAGGGCCATGAGACTTAGACCTGAGTGCAAAAATGGAGGCTCTAGCCCCTTCCAGAGCTGAGATATCGAAACTCAAAAATT